>JAVXUP010000032.1:272500-650000 GCA_033070095.1 Escallonia herrerae | reverse complement strand
AAGATCCATCCGTGTTATACGACCAAGCCAACCATATCAGTACGCTCATATGGGATGGTGGAGTAAGATACATTATTTATCAACTTTCTTATTATTACGAACGTTGTTTTACCGTTCATTTTGCTCAAATTGTATTTATTAATAATTCGTAGGAAAGAGAACTTCTCACCACCGTAGAAGTATCTCGCGAGTTCACGAGATGGACCTTGAACAATTCCCAGAAAAGAATACTGCGTGGAATTGGGTTTGGGATTTTCACGCATGGGCAGATCTTTCAACAGCTTGACCGGGCCTTGATAGGTGCCCTTGTTGAGAGGTGGAGAAGTGAAACGAATACGTTTCACTTCCCGATCGGAGAGATGACGATTACCCTAGAAGATGTAGGGTTCATCTTGGGGTTGCCGGTGACGGGGCGGCCGGTAATTGCTCCTCCGTCAGACGCAACGAATAAGAGAACAGCGCGAGACTTCTTCACTTCGATACCCCAGGATCAATTTAGCACTGGTGGTATAAAGTTGAAGTGGTTGGTAGATACCTACGGGGTTTTGCCGGAAAACTATACGGGCCGTGAGCTTGTGGTGTACACAAAGGCCTTCCTCTTGTGGGTGATGGGAGCAATTTTATTCCCAACGACGTCGAAGAACACGGTCAGCGTGAAATATTTACCGTTGTTGGGTAACCTGTCGGAGGTTGGGGATTATGCCTGGGGTGCAGCGGTTCTTTCGTATCTGTACCGAGCATTGCACAAGGCAACGAGGCCCAACTCCAAAGCCATATGTGCATGTCTCTCGCTATTGCAGGTATATCATATAAATCATGTCTTCGTTATTGTGTTTTATTTTTGTTGAATCGACGATATAAATATAATTTTTTGATGTTCTCAGGTGTGGTCTTACGAACACCTTGCTCCCGGTGCACCAACGCGTAGGGATGGAACCGACAAAGTCTGGCCTCGGTTGTGTGCTTGGGAGTACAGCCGGAGGGCTAGCCACTACAAGAGGAGAGTCGATCCCCATCACAACATTACGTACTATCGAGGGGAGTTCGACCGTCTATCTCCGGGCCAAATGCGTTGGGCACCGTACATACGTTTGGCGCGACGGGTGGGAGAGTCGTTCGTCTTCACGCTCTCCGGGTTGCAGCGCACACCCCTGATCCATTTCGAGCTCGCAGAGTGGCAGCTGCCCGACCGAGCAATGCGCCATTTTGAGTTGGAGCAGGGTTTGCCAGTCGATGCCCCGGATATGAGGGTTAACAGGAACCCACCGGATGTCGGAGTGTTTGGCACCGCCAATGCGTACGAATTGTGCGCGGCCGAAATAGAGCTTTGGACTTCTTGGCAGGACACACTGGCGGCCATCGTCTCGGAGCCAGACCCCGTTATCAGCATCGATCAGTACGATGAGTGGTACTACCGCATCACGCGGAGGAGAGTAGCCCCTGTAAACTTTGAACGTGGGGAGAGGTATGCGCCTAGGGGTCAGATCGATGAGCGTATGGCATACAATCTCGTAAGTTGCCCAACAAGTCTGACTTGAACCAAATTAGTTGAATATAAATGTCTGATTGAAGTTACTTAATTTTTTATCTCTTTGGATGTAGGTTAATGCCTCGCTTGCATTCTTCCAGAAGTTGAGTGAGCGGAGGGATCTGGTGAGCGCAATGGGCGAGGATCTTTGCCAACAGGCTGCGACATTGGCTTTAGGCTGCGGGAATTTTTTGCGCCAAGCATCGGGCCAGTCTTCGGGAGTAAGCCCGGGAATGGGTTATACGGGCGTCAGCCAGGGATACGGTGATCCCTCTGGACAGGCTTCAGGGGTGAGTCAGGGAGTTGTTGGTACCTCTGAAGCGGGGATGGGACAGGCTCAAGCGTCGTGGGGCGATTACAGCGGCCCCTCCTTCAATTTGTTCCCGGAACCCCTCTCTCAAGTCACGCAAGACTTTCCTTTCGGAAACTACGGTTTCTCCGAGGCACTGCCCATTGTCCCGTGGGCGGGACCAGTTGGCGGCCCCGAAGGGGAATATCAGCCGGCCGAAGAAGGAATTGGAGGCCAATATCCCCCGATCGACCCCCGAGGGCAATATCCGAAAGGGCATCCAGCCAGGCCCCTAAAGCCGCATAAATGCGATCTAATCCGAGCCCGTTATTTTAGCGGGGCCCCCCAAGACGGAGCGTCGTATGACGTGGATCACCCCGAGGGCTTGGATTACAATGCCTCTTGGACAGAGATCGCCTCGCTGGCGCCGGGATCTTGGTTAGACAGCGGTGTCATCTCGCACTACGTGCAAATTCTGAGGCGAAGGTGTCGGGAGCATCCAGACATCGGTCTGCGCGTGTTTATCTTGGATGCTTTTTTCCATCAGCTCCTAGTACAAGAGTGGCACGACTGGGGCAATGCAAGGAAGGGGAGAGGCATGGCCCAGTGGAAACCGTCCCCTAACCTACAAGCATATCTTGCTAGGGATAGTCCAGTGAGCGCAAGTGTTGCCGACGTGTTTCTAATCCCCTTTTTAGGGAATGCCCACTGGTACTTGGTTTGCTACGAACCATTACAGAGCACGGTTTCAGTCGTCGACAGTCTCTACGACGATACCGACGTGATGCCTGTGATTGATATGTACCGAGGCATAGGCCAGTTGGATGCCATGGTAAGATCCTGTTTCCTTCTTGTTGTAACTTGCATATTATAAAACTGATTAATCTTATTTTGCTAGCTATGTTTAATGCTTATTATGGTTCTCGCAGAATCTTTTTGCTGCCCTGGTCAATGGTAGGCGTCGGGAGAAGGTATCGCGCAGGCCGGTCCTCATTTTCCGATTGAAGAGGAGTAGGCCCAAGCAACATAATTCCTCGGACTGCGGCGTCTTCCTCTGCATGTACATGGATTACATTTGCCGGTCTGAGAGCCTCAAGAAGACTGTCTGGAGCGAAGAATGCATACAAGACTTTAGGTATAGGATTGCTTGGCAAATTATGAATGGCCGGCCTAGAGCTATTAGGTTTATTGTAAATCCGTGTAAGGAACATCATTCCCGCGAGAGATGATGTTCCCCAATTCACATTGTAACGTTACAACACTTTTTTAACCCAAAAAATTTATTGAATGCGATTGATTTTATTGACCAATATGATTTAACGGTGGGAAACCAAGTGTTGGATATCTGTCTATCTGCAGGGCAAGTGTTCAAAAAATAACAAAGTGTTCGATAATATGTGTATCTGCGGGGCCGTCCGCTACATAGTATAGCGGACGCAGAGAAGTGAACCAAAACAAAAAAAAACTAAGTGTTGTAAGGGGGGTATTCTGCGGGGCCGTCCGCTACATAGTATAGCGGACGCAGAAAAGTGAACCAAAACCAAAAAAAAACTAAGTGTTGTAGGGGGGTATTCTGCGGGGCCGTCCGCTACATAGTATAGCGGACGCAGAGAAGTGAACCAAAACCAAAAAAAAACTAAGTGTTGTAGGGGGGTATTCTGCGGGGCCGTCCGCTACATAGTATAGCGGACGCAGAGAAGTGAACCAAAACCAAAACCGTCCGCTACATAGTATAGCGGACGCAGAGAAGTGAACCAAAACCAAAAAAAAACTAAGTGTTGTAAGGGGGTATTCTGCGGGGCCGTCCGCTACATAGTATAGCGGACGCAGAGAAGTGAACCAAAACAAAAAAAAAACTAAGTGTTGTAGGGGGGGTATTCTGCGGGGCCGTCCGCTACATAGTATAGCGGACGCAGAGAAGTGAACCAAAACAAAAAAAAAACTAAGTGTTGTAGGGGGTATTCTGCGGGGCCGTCCGCTACATAGTATAGCGGACGCAGAGAAGTGAACCAAAACCAAAAAAAACTAAGTGTTGTAGGGGGGTATTCTGCGGGGCCGTCCGCTACATAGTATAGCGGACGCAGAGAAGTGAACCAAAACCAAAAAAAAACTAAGTGTTGTAGGGGGGGTATTCTGCGGGGCCGTCCGCTACATAGTATAGCGGACGCAGAGAAGTGAACCAAAACAAAAAAAAAACTAAGTGTTGTAGGGGGGTATTCTTTAATACCTTAGGTTTCTAATGTTGTGCTGCGCAGTGTAGCGGACAGTGTAAGAAATCACGTATAAAAAAATGATTGTAAAGGTTATTACAAACGAGTCATTACTAAAATATTATTACAAAATGTCCGACACTTTTGATGGCTCATAAAAGATTATTACAAAATATTCAGTACACTAAAGTTCCACTGCAGCTTGTTCGTCCTCATCCTCGGCATCATCTTCTTCCCCGTCTTGCAAAGGCACTGGACTTATCCCCAGTGCCTTGTAATGGTTCCGCTTGTCGTGGTCTGTCATTTTGTTGCACAATGCACACCTTCTTAGCTTTTTTGGTTGAGTTGCCGTCTCAATAGAGCTTTTCATCCGCGTAGATCTCTTGCGGCCTTTCGTTTGCGATATAATTGGATCCGAAGGCCGGATATCATTGTCGGCTCCCTCCCCCGGCTCGTCATCTTCTGATCCCGTCGTAGGCTCGGTGTCAACCGCATTGCTGACTGAAGCTGCTTCCAATTGGTCGACGATGGGCTCTTGCTGCTGAGCTACCTCGAGGAGATGTTTATATCCGACCATTGTAGCAGCACCCTTTACGGACAAACGGGTGAACATCGTCACCAGATGATTATACCGCAACGTCTCTGATTCTTCAAAGTCAGTATACGGGTGCTCCGGAAAGGAAATGGTACCGTGCAACCTGTTTGCACCTTTCGTCCAACGTGGCAGGACGTATTTATCGGGGATTGTCCTGATATTCTTCTGTGTGAAAAACCGCAGAATGTGTCTACACAGGATGCCATGGAACTCAAACTTCTTACAAACACATGTCACCGAGTCCGTCAATGTGTCGTGGGTCACCGTATAAATTCTGCGCAGCTTCTCAGGGACGAGGTCATTCACGAGCGAATAAACCTTGTACTCACGCGACGACTTTTCTGCCACCTTATATATACTGTATCGGCCCGATTTTTGCAGCTCTACTTGGTATAGCAGGAAGATCTCCTTCGTATAGACTTTGGCACCGTTCAGCTCCAGCGGGGTCTCAAGCAACCTTCTCCTTTGCTTGTACGTGGTTGCAAAGTCTGCAGCCCTTTCTTTCACGAACAACGACGCAACCGCTTTTTGTGCTGATGTGACGAAACTCTTCAAATTGGTAGCTGTACCCACATAATTATCGAACGTGGCATTCATAGATTCACTCCTGCCCGTCGTTTTCATGCCCGCAGAAAAATGACTTCTCGTGTAAACACCAATCCATTGCTCTTTGAGCCCGTACAAGTGCTGGAGCCACTCGTTGTCTTGCAATGAGTAATCCCGAACAAGCTTTTCCCACCTCTCCTCGAATTCCTCAATCGTTAATGACTTGAGGACGCATTTGTCAAAATCCTGTTTAAAGTCTGGATACTTTGCGTACATGTGATGCAGACGTTCAGGGTATTTGTTGCTTATGTGCCAAGTGCACAAGTTGTGTCGAGTATCTGGGAAGACGGTAGCAATAGCCTTCTTCATTGCCAAATCTTGATCGGTGATGATAACAGTCGGTGCTTTGAAGTTCATTGCTTCCAGCCACACCCTAAACAACCATTCAAAAGAACTCTCGCTCTCGTCCCTTAACAAGGCGAACCCGAACAGGATGGAGTGATAATGATGATTGACGCCCGTGAAAGGAGCGAACGGCATCGAGTACTTGTTGGTACGGTATGTGGTGTCGAAAGTCACGACATCCCCAAAATGCTTATAAGCTAGCCTCGAACGACCGTCGACCCAAAAAATTGTGCTAACTCGATGCTCGTCGTCAAGTTTATAGTCGAAGGTAAACTGCGGGTCCTCCATCTGCATCCGTTTCAATAGGCTCATTGTCGCTTGCGCATCATTGAGGTCATACGCGGCTCGTCTATGGGTTCGGACCGCGTTACGAACGTCTGTCGTGTTAAAGTTTAAATTTTGAATTCCCCCAGCCTGTTCAGCAAGAACATTAATCATGTCGGTAGGTCCTAGCCGCGCATCGCTCATTGTGTGAATTAGGCTCCTCGCGACCTTACCCATCTTCTTGTGTTGATGCATCTGACTCACCTTAGAAGGGGTTACTAACGGGTGATTGTGTGCCAGTTCCAGGCTGGTAATAAGCCAATGATCTTGTTTGGCTTTATAGCTTACGAACATCTTGACCTGGCAATTCGTGCGCGCAAAGCAATCCCGTCTTCTCCGCGCATACCCTATTTCGTCATCATCACTGTCATCGTTGCCTACGCGTGTCTCATTTTGCACTGGGTTTCTGCCCCTATGACACTCGTATAAGCGAGAGCATATCCTTTTTGTTACGTTGCTTGTTCTTGTAGTCTTTATTCTAATGCCAAAACCAACCCTCAATGAATAAGCTCGAAAACATTCTCCAGCTTCTTCCAACGTTTGAAAGGTTCGTCCTAGATACGGATCACTAGCATCTACGGGGGTGCTGGAGCTCGATACGAAATCAGACATTGTGAAAAAGACCTATGTAGAAATAGAATACGCTTATTATCTCAAAATTATCTTGACGATTAGACCGATTTAGGATACCATATACATAATCTCAAAAGTGTCTCCTATTTTGCTAATTATATATTTACTGAACATAACAAATTAAAATTACTAAGATAAACGGTAGCAAGATCACAAACTTTACCTTGCTTGAGTGATGCTTGAACCAAGTGTGTTACTCCAAGAAAAGCTTGAAGGGTGCTGAAAATGGAAGCAAGTGAATCTGAAAGCCCGCAAAAATTTTGCTGAAAGAGCCGAGAATTAGGGAGACTTTCTAGGCGACCAAGGGGACAGTTCTCGGGGCTCACGCCCGAGACTTTATAGGCGACCGAGAGGACAGGCCCTGACATGTGTCAGCCTAGAGATCGTCCGCCATACAGTATGGCGGACGCCTTTTTCCTGACACATGTCAGGAACAGAAAGGCGTCCGCGAGACAGTCTCGCGGACATGGGAGGAGGGCAAAAAGGTAAAACTCCCGTCCGCGAGACAGTATGGCGGACGGGTGTCAGTTTTGGAAAAAGGCGCGATCTGGACCGTCCATCTTTCAGGATGGACGGTCAGATCGCGCTAGCAACTTAACTCCATTTGCTAGCGCTATCAATGGATCAGCTCCCATATATATATATATATATATATATATATATAAGCTAAAACTGAGAGAATGTTGTATAGTCATCACTTACTTGAACACTTTCTTAATTCGCCATAAGGACTTTCTTATTTTGAATTTTTAATACATTTTAAATTTACCAACTGTCGTAATAATGATATGGATTCTCTCTCTCTCTCTCTCTCTCTCTCTCAATTTAAATTCCTTATTTCCACTTGAAATTCAAACAATAATACATATTTTACATTTTTCTCTCTTTTATGTCAACATGCCCCACTCAAAAAAATTATTTATATATCTTTACAATTCCATTAATTCCTATATTTTCACAAAAGTAACTCTTTATATATTCTGTTTTAATCTTAAATATTTTTTATTATTTAGGAAAACACAATATTCTCTATCAGTTTGTCTCTTAAACTGTCATATCTTTTTCCTTTTATTTCATTACAAAATCAATATATAGTTTATGCTCCATTTTTTTCAATCATTTATTATGTACTGTTATTCTTTTCTTGAGTCTTGAGTAATACAATCTCAACACAGAGGTTGTTATTGTTAGTATTATCACAGCAATTGCTATTAGTTAGAAGAGACTATTTCTTATTTCATACACCAATTTTCATCTTCATTTGTCACTAAAAACTAATAATTATTACTCAAGTTCATTTCTAACAATAAAAATTGGTAAAAGAACTCCTTTAAAAAGGTAAAAAAATAATTTTTTGATTACCTTATTGTCACTATCAATTTTGTAATTGTTATTAGACATACAAATATGAGATCTCTCAATAAATATTTTGATAATTCTTATTCCCGTGTGCAACGCACCGGATCAAAACTAGTTTAACGGTAACCTCTTGCCTCTTAACCAAACTCGGCTGGGTGTGACAGGTTTCTCGACAACCAACCCGTAGAAACTATAAGATAGCATGCAACCTTGACGATGGTGTCAACTTGGACATTAAAGATATTTGCGCCGCATAATGTGGCACACTATCTTTATTTATTCATTTGCCACTAGAAAACCTTCCAAGTGCAAAGATAGTATAATAGGATAGTTTGAAAATTTTAGGGATGACAATTTAAATCCAATCTGCTCTGTCCCGTCCCATTAGGAGCGGGTTTTTTTTAATACTTTTAACTTGGTTATGAGACGGGTATGATATTCATATTAGTAACCCGCAACAGGTACGGGTCTAGTTCAGTTCTCTCTAATGGGTCCCGATGTCCCCCACCCCGGTTTCATATCATCCTAACTCTAAATTAGATGCAATCACAGTCGTCCATCGGATAGTATATATATGCTCACAAATCAGAAAACCTACCACACTTTCCTTTGCTCTCTTCTTATCTCAAACTCACTTGAGCCCGCCCTTCTTCTCTCCCCCATACTGTCACCTCCGTGTGGCCACAAACCTCTTCCACCTCACCACTAAACACCGTCCTCACCATCACCGACCCCACAGCCACAAACCACCTCCACCCATCTACCGCCCACCACCATCAATCTCAAAAGTTCGGTGAAGACCGGGAGAATTAGTGTTGAGAAGTGAATTTGAAGGAGAACAAAAACGAATAATATGAGTAATAGGAAAGAAGGAAAGATAAGAGTAACATGGGCGGGCTTGACGGGCCCAAGGGTTAGACCATAACCAGTCCGCTCTCCAAAAGTCGTGCCCATGTCCAGCACAGCCTATCTACGGGCCAAATAATATGTGTCCACGCCAAGCCCATTAAATTTTTAGTGGACACAGGCTGAACGCGGGCTGTCCACGGGTTGTTCATGATTACGAATTATTTTTTTATTTTAAAACGATTTCGAAACATATCGTTGACCAATATCTCTACAATTTATTCATGATAATGAAAAAAAGTACATTAAAGTCTCAAAATGAACTTAAATATAAGCATATAAACAAATACTTGGGACAAAATGAGAGAGAAAAATACAAGAGTCTAACTCTATAATAAGAAATAAAGTAGGAAAAGTAAAGTTTTCAAAGATCTCTAAACATGAACGAAAAGTGAGAATTGTCGCTCAACCTGGTTCAAAAAAATAAGACAAGAATATGAGCATATCTTTAACTTTGAGACTTTAACCTTGTCGAAATGGGGTTGAGAATTCAGAAAGTACAAAAAAATAAATTGTATTAGTCAAGATTGCACATACTTATATGATTCACGGTTTTTAATTACTAAAAGAAACAAAATAAATATATTGTAACATGAACATACATATATATATATATATATATATATATATATATATATATATATATATATATATATTATATAATAGCTAGACGAGCTGATTTTTCTATAGGCTGGACGGGCTTGTAAAAACCTTTGTCCATGTCCGACTCATATTTTTTACGGGTCCAAAATTTTGAACCCACATCCATCATGGTCATTACAAAAGTAAGTCCATACCCATATTTTTGCGAGCAAGCACGCGTTGTCCATGGGTTGTCCGGCCCAAGTTGTATCCCTAAGACTACGAAACAAGAAAATGCAATGTCCTCTTTAGCAATTGAGAGTAGTTGGTTTGTAACCTCAAGCACTTGCGGCTCCTTTTGATCTTTGTCTATCTTACTATGTGAAGGGAACGATACATGCTATAAGAAAACAAGCTTCACTGATGGGTCAGTCTAGATGGTGCCCATTTTCTGTGGCGAATATGGTAGCTTATATGTACAGGTCAATAACTATTTGTTAGCTGCTGAAATGATTTGTTCTCTGTGTCAGTAGTAGGGATGGCAATTGGATCCGTACCCGGTGGATATCCGCCCCGCCGCACCTATGGAAGTGAATTTTTTTTTTTAACTATAACCGGATCATGGCGCGGGTTTGGTATTTACTTTTATAACCTGGAGCAGTACAACGCGGGTATTGGTTTAAGAGTATTTGCCCCGCTACCCGACCCGCTCCGCTTTATATCATATTCAAGATTAAATCTCAACCGTCCATATCTCATACTGCATAAACTATGGAAAACCCTAGCCCCTTTCATCTTTCTCCCCATTTTTCTTCTCCTAAAGTCGCTGCAAACCCTTAAGCAGGTCCATGAACTTCGGTTCTCCCAGTCGTCTTCTCCTAAAGCCGCCGCAAACCGCCAAGCAAGTCCATGAGCTTCGATTGCCTTCTGCGGTTGACTTTCGCTGTCGATGGTCACTGGTTGCCCTTCCGTCCATCAGCCTTTCGTCGTTGCCTTCCTCCGCACCCCCTGACCATGTCCCTGAGGCTAGGCTCTTAGCGTAAACCTAGCCTCTTGCTCGTGAGATGAAGCTTGACGGGAAGAAACTCTATAAACAGATGCATATCTCGGAGACCAGACAACCACTGTCCAACAACGCCTGTTTGTGATCGCCGGTCATCCTCCAGCAACTCCCCACTCCAGTTGCACAGTCACAGATCTATCGCCTAATTTTTCTGATTTTGCCCTTCCAATTCTCAGACTTTTTGCTTGAAAGTTAAATGACAATATAGATCAGGATCGGATTACCAAAAAGGCCATCGGATCGGATGGTATCATAATCTCCTAACCTGATGGGGGCAGGGCCGGGCGGAATTACATAGTTGGCGTAGAGGGACAAGTGCGGATCTTATGAAACCCGCATCCGACCGGCCCTATTGCCATCCCTAAATAGTAAATAGACACCATTATCTCAACTGCTGGATCAAAGCCGTTTTCTCTTCCCGCTAAAGTAAATCACTGATCTCAAGCCTCAATCGCTAATCTCAAATCTCGGATCAAAGAAAGAAAAACTGGAAATATACCCACTTATTTTTTGATGGCGTTATCTATTATGTTCTATTTTGGGATTTATGGACATATATTTCATTTTTGTCCTTTTTTTATTTCTTGTAGTACATATTAATTTTGCAATTTTAGTACACATACAGTTTTTAAAAAACAGGGGTGGGCAAGCCAGATTGGGTACATGTGGATTTTTTCACAGTTAACAGAGAGAGAGGGAGGAGGGGAGGGGGGGCAGGGTCGAGTTTTATAGAAATCCGCTGGATCATTGTTCCGATAGGGGGCGGGGCGGGGCAGAGTTGTGCACGAGGACAACCGGAGCGGGTACAGATTTCATAAGATCCACACCCGACCCACTCCATTCTCATTCCTAGGAAATTTCACACAACGTACCAGACACCACCTGACTTTTAAAGAACGTTATCCGGAACAGTCATGCTGTCCACATGATTAGACCTAGCAAAAAAAAACCCGTACCCGTGGGTCTATCTGTACAAGCCAAAAAAAGCCGGGTACGGGTACAAGAATCACAGACCCGTTAAAATGTTACCCGTACCCGGACCGACTCATAAATTCCGGTTCGGGTACGGGCTACCCACGTTGGTTCAGTATATAACCATTAGCTCGTCTCTCTCTCTCTCTCTCTCTCTCTCTCTCTCTCTTCCTCCCAAAGTCAGATCCACCCACACCGCACAACCCATCTATCTCTCTTTCCCCCCCCCAACGTCAGATCTACCGGCCGACGATCGCATCAAGTCAACTCGATGGCGCCATGGTCGCTCGTCGCTCAATCCGTCACCGCCGTCTTGAGTATAGCTTCGCCGCAGCTTCGCTTGTCATTCAACTTTAGGCTGACCACGGATTCAAATTTCAACCAAAAGTCAAATCTATTTCTAGAAACCCAATTCTCTTCCAGTCACCGCCAAACCCTCACTGTCGCCACTCGTCGGTCACAGATTCACCGTCGTCGCTGACGAAGGCTAATTTCTTTAACAGATCTGTCTTGATTTACAAAGTCATCTGACTATCCAACCAATTAGATTTACCTGTATTTTTTTTTTGTTAATTTGTTTACTAATGTTCTGCATTTGAGGTGATTTTAATTTTAAAGATATGCGTTTTTTGGTTTGAATTTGAGATCTGAGAACAGAGATTTGAGATGATTGTTAGGTTTTGTTGTGCAATTTTTAGGGGGTTAAGGAAACTAGAAGTGATATTGGTGGAACCAAAAAGAAGGAAA
The DNA here is from genome assembly GCA_033070095.1 of Escallonia herrerae. NCBI lineage: Eukaryota > Viridiplantae > Streptophyta > Magnoliopsida > Escalloniales > Escalloniaceae > Escallonia > Escallonia herrerae. The sequence goes on along the minus strand of JAVXUP010000032.1, from coordinate 637,841 downwards.
AAAAAAAACTAAAGAAAAAAAAAACAAGTGAATATAATTTAAAAAAGATTTTTTATTTTTTATAATATAATCAGTTTACCCGCGGGTAATACCCGAACCGGCTGGGTAAGGTACGGGTTTTAAAAATGGCTACCCGTAAATTTTTGGGTATTTTTACCCGTATCCGGCCAGATATTACCCGTACCCGGCGGATTTACCCGTTTGTCAGGTCTACACATGATGGGAGTCAACGGTCCAAGATGGGTTAAAAAGATGTGTGTCACCTTACCTTGGGTGGGGATGGACGCAACTATATGTAATACAGATGAGAAAGAGAGATTACAATGGAGACCAAGAACATAAACCAAAAGAATAATAAAGTACCTGCTGTTACAACTGTGAATTTGGGATATAAAAGCAAAACGAGGAATTACACCCTAACCATGATACCATAGCCATACATGACTTTCAGTCTATGGTGTACAAAAAAGAATCCAAATCCCCTGACTATAACTTTTTGCCCCTAGCACATGAATTAAGAGCGTAAAAGCTAAAAGCTTTGAAACAGCTGCTGAGATACAAGGAACAAACACGCATGTCGACTCCAAAATGCCAATGTTGAGAATGCTCTATCTGCAAGGCATTGAGAGGTCACTGAGACCAAGATATTCAGTTATTACCCAGCAGCAGAGCCAAAATTCGCATTATAGCCGAAAGAAATAACTACTTAAATTTCCAAGATTAGACCATATAGAGTGCTTAATACAAGTAATAATATTTAATGCGCAACAACACAGTTCCTTAACCATGGTCAAGTTTTGCTTAGTGCAAATCGATTATCTGAGCATTAATTGCATGACAATCTGCTGTCTAATCACTGAGTCATTTGTTCTTTCCATACAAAATCTGATTGAGCCTCTCTCTCCTCACTGCATATTTCAGTGTGTTTATACAGCTTTCATCGATAGTAGGCCTGGGTAGATCTACTAGGATGAAAGTTGACGTCAAAGGCAACCTCGCAAGGGTTAGGGATATTAGGCCTGGGTAGATCTGCTAGGATGGACGTTGACATCAAAGGCAACCTCGCAAGGCGTAGGGACATTAGACCTCATCGCTATGGGTTGGCCAGACCGGTACAAGAATATACGTTCAAATGTGGGGATGGAAGGTCGGACTTTCAGTGAACCTTGAGGAGGAGGCCTTGAGTGTGAAGTTTTCACAATTTTTTCCCCTCGGTGGAATATCGCCAGGTATGGATTTCAGATTATATTATGATAATATTCCTAATTGGGAGTGGGATTGGGTGCCTCCTAAGGTGGCTTTCTTTGCCAGGACAAAAGTTCCGAGGAAAATTCTTTGACATGTGGTGCTCCAAGGAAAAGATGGCCGATTATAGTCATCTGTGATCTACGGGAAAAGAGAGAGATGAACCTGCAGTCCATTTGCTTCTACGCAGCGTTGGTGTCTTCTTTTTGTTGTGACAGGAATGTCGGCTTGGAGGTCAGTTCCTATTTAATAACTCTGGACTTTGTGGAAAGAAAGGAACAGGCGTTTTAAGGATGTAGGGATGTTTGTGGCTAGGGTCGGGTAGATGTTTCAAAGCCTTCTCTTACTGGCTTAACAAGGATTCCCTGCCACTGAAGTGTCTTCTTTGAACATTGTAAATGATCTCTAATTGCAAACAGAAGATTTCTGTTTTTCATTGCAAAGACTGGAACAGTCTTTTTGAACAAGTAATAGAAGTGATTGAAAATTTAACTGAATTACCGAGTTATACTAAAAGAAAAGCACTATGAATTGAAGAACATGCCCAATAGTAAGTGGCTCACTGAGATGCGCAACGTCATGCTACACATCGAGGCAAAGAATATCAGGTAGTTCGTATCATGCAATATATACATACCCCAGTAAGTTTCCAGTTGAGCATACCTTGGATTCCTAAAAGATAGCATCTAACATCCTTGAACTACCTATCTTGATGACCCCGTTTAGCCTTACGACGTGCATGATTAGAACTACTGCCCCGAATAGGTTTTACCGCCTTCTTGCTGTGAGAATAAGAAAGAAATGTTAATAGAGATAGCCTACATGAAAGAACTCCTCCTCAGTTATAAGTTAAACAAGGAAATGAAAAAGATGAAACTGACCAGAAGATGGCTGAGCAAATTCTAGACAAAACAATAACGGGCAGAGCCAACAGGGCAGAGGCCTACACCGTGTAAATTCAACTTAATTTAGATGTAGAACGAATTTCAATCACAATAGAAGAAACTGAGGGACAACGTCAAGAAATACATACGGCAAACCAAACCAACTCTTTAGTTGCAAGAGGCCTCGTAAGCTCGTGCTTTTTCAGCAATTCTTGGACCCTCCCTTGAACCTTCACAAACAAGGGAGCGGCTTGAGAAATGAAAACCCAGTACAATTGTAAGAAATAAAAATCTCCTTAGCCAAATGTTACAATCAAGTATTTGACATAATACTGTCTCGAAAAAGAAAGGAAAATGATACCTTAACGTCTGTAATTTTGTCCTATACTTCAAACAAATAACTTAAGAGGGGCAGTTCATTTATTTTCATATTCATCTGTTCCTACCCACAGACACTACTATGAAGGGTTAAAATCGGACTTAACGCAACAATCACCGAAGACAAGGTACGTGCGCTAATTTAGACCATACATCGATGCTGAAAGCTACTAAACAAAATGACATGTACGAGGAGGATGTGCTTAATCTTTGAAATCATTTCATAAGTTTAACATGGTCTACCAGTCACTAATAATTCAACTCCTAGCAGTTTGAGTTCTGCTAAGCTTTGCAAAATAAATTCTCTCTGTCGTGTTAGCGATGATTATAGAAACAATTAAGCAAGTTGATCAATTTATTACATCGTCCCAGATGTTGCACTATGCACCCCAAGGAAATGGATGAGAAGTCTAATGTGCACCAGCATGTCATTTATGTTTGTACATACATGACGCTCGTTGAAGCTTGTGCATCTTGCTAGACAGTATTTAATGAAGCCTGAAGACCCTTGGACTACATAAAAATATTTGAGACTAGTTTAAGGGGTTTAACATACACATTTGTTATTTGCATATCAGCTGTTTCATATACATAATTGAGATTGTGAACTATATTCTAAGAGTTTGTTACATTCGACCTTGGACTTTTCCTCTCTTGTCTTGAAAAATTTTACCTGATTATAGCTTATTTGCTACAAATTCCATATTGACTACTTTTTCTATGTTTTTCCTGAGACAAAATCAAATTCGGGGCAAAAACAACGATTTCCAAAATGCCAATTTTAGAAATTCAACCATCGCCTTGCAGACGCTGGTGTGTGACTGAAATATATGACATGAACAACTTGTGCAAAGTAATTAACATTCTTATGCTGAAATCCAAAATGTACATTATTACCCATTAAGTTAACAAAATTCCTAAACTTCAGTCATTATTAGTGTAATCAACATTCTGAATATTTTCAGGATCTTGTCATCAATCAATATTTCTCAGGACAACTGTCTGACAGGCATGGTAATGTGAAAATAGAAATATGAATCACTTGTCACTATGCTTAAAAGTATATCTAAATTCTTATCCTAACTCCACGCCTATCTTCCACCAGACAAAACAATCAAAATTGCTCTCATACAAAGGACAACCTTGATAAGCACATAAATGAAAACAACTACAAAGCAAGGAACATACAAAAGAAAATGGATGAATAAACGGATTGCATATGAGACCTGATGATGGTAGGTAGTTGCAGATTCAAGAAACTTCCTATAAGCACGAACTGCCTCTTTAGTGTAGGGCTTCAAGACACCCCGAACTTTCTCAACGTGAGGTTTTGCTGCAGTGCCAACCTTATCGATATATGGCTTGCCAAATTTCTCGACTTCCTGTCACCATATTAGTTACATCTCAAGATCCATGTAAATGGAGCAGGTAAACAACTAGGGAGAACAAGAAATTATATACCTGAAAATAAGGATCAACGAGTTCGTGTAATTTGACAATATGAGGGCCAACAGCACTCTTGGATGTCTCATAGAGTTCGATAGTTTTTGTAGTCAATGATTGCATGTGTGGTTCAACATAAGTGGTTATCACCAACCACTGCTCCTTAACGGCCGGGATCAATTTCTACAGTTTGTGGGACACAAATGAACAATGTCAACAAGCAGTATAGTCAGCGCTCTATTGAAGAGACACTAGGAATCCTTATGTAACCAGTCAACCTGTAAACCCTGGGCAGATGAGTGGACCCCTGAGGGACATCATATAATTAGCCAATAAATCTCACCCGTTAGCTTTATTGAGGGCTGAGATCTAACGCATGGAGCTTATGTCCGGAATCTTAATCTTTTTACTCGTCAGGTCACTCAATGTCTTAAGTTCCACGAAAAATTATAAAAGAACAAAGAATTGTAAGACTTCTGGCTGAATAAAATTTGGTAAAACCTGACCTAAACCTAACATTACACCACTTCACCAAGAGCGACAATTAAATCCACTACATCCAACTCTACTGAGAAAAAGTAGTGCTGGCAATTTCCTATTATCCTTGCTTATAAGTCCTGTAGTACATGATTACCTTCCATATGATGCAGGATTGACTAGCAAGAAACTAGGGATCTTTGATGAACAAATTTTCAATCAATTGAACCGTGATTTCAGATTAATAGGTCTTCTGCCAAAATTTTAAAAAAAAAATCAATTGTGTCTAGGTTGTTGGTACTTTTTTTTAATCAAGTCATAGTCAGAGACCCAATAAAATTGTGTTTGCCTCCCTCCATCCACTCCCCCCCCCCCCCCACCCCCAATAGGTACCCTAGCTCATGTTGAACATTTCTCGCGAGTTGCGTCCATTAAACATGCCTTTCCAATACCATTTTGTCCAGTATTACACACTTGTTCTATCCTGGTCTGTTTAATGGCAAGTTGAATATATGGCCATGAACTACAATCAATGCTAACAGTACGTAACAAGTGAAGCAATTCCTTAGAAATGCATATTAAACCAAAGGAAAGAAAATGAAATGCGTAAGAGGCTTAGTAAAATCATAAGATAATAGGAGTCCTAAGCCCATAAGTACCAGAACTATTTCACATTCAGAGAACAAAAAGAAAAACAGGAAAATGTGAAATTACATTTTCCACACAATTTAAAAATGCATAATTTATCAAGAAATAGAGACAAACACTGAATATACTCTTGATTCAGTCCCAACCACTCCCAACCCCACCCCCCTTCCAACAACCCCAAGGATGGTCCTCACTGCAGATTATAGAGATGCAAACAGAATTTCTAGAAATAACTTACAGTTCTGACGGTTTCCTTATGGGGTGCAGCCCACTTCTCCACTTGGGCCTTTTTTTCTGTAGCCTGGACAAATGAGATATGCAATCTTGGTTAGCATATTAGGGGAGACATAGTCATGAGAGGAGAGTAAAAAGTAACACATTCCATAGTTAGTAAATAAATGTTCAAAGCTTTGGGAGCCGGGAGAGGGTGCGAGGTTCTAGGGTGAGAGCATCACTAAAAATGGAGAATCCTGCAGCTACAGTTCAAAACGTATGTAACTACATCTTTATAGCCAATACCAAAAACGAAGTTCGAAAATATACCATCTGCAATACAATGTCCAATGCAGGTTTGCCATGCTCTTTCCAATGCGTCTCCACATATGACTGAAAGTTAATCACATAGTCAAAAGCTCCAAACATGCAAGACTACACGTCGAAGTACAAAAGCAACATAGTTACCTGACAGCCGAATAAATGACCTGCAAGCCAAGGTGGTAGCCATGCTCCATGAACCTGATTATGCATCAGAGACAACAGTGCCTTACACAGTACTCTCTAGAAAAGAATTCAGAATGATCGAAATCTAATGACGATAGATAGCATATATACATCAAGTGACACGTAAATAAGAAACTTATACAAAAGTTGCCAAGTTAGTAGATATAGCAAGGCAAGAAAAGTCCAGGAAGTATTCTACGTAGCACAGACAAGTTGACATACTTGACCACCTAATTACAGTGATCGCACAAACCAAAAGGAGGCAAGGAGCCCTCACACTTGAGGGATGGGAACCAAAGCATGATCAAACTGCTGGGAAGATTAAGTTTTTAACAATTATAGCTGTTTACAACTAAATGAAACTTGAAAAGCCTTCAAAATGACAGTATTCCTCCGCAGTCATATGCACCAGAATAGAGAAAGAGGAAATTGCATAACCCAAGAAGCTCTAAAAGACCACAATCTTTTAGCGGAAGGACAATGAAAAAGATGGTTTACTACAATTCTTGAGCTGCTAGGCATATGCAGCAGCCATTGATTACAATCTTTTTCCAGTTGCTGAAACCATCAAATTGTTTCCAAAGAGGCACGTTAAACAAAAAAATTCGACCTTAGAGGCGCTTTTGTCTCCAAAACAGCCTTCCACTGGGATCAGGCCAGTTGGCCAGACAAAATCACATATAGATAATAGGTGCTAACCATAAAAACGTGTAATCTTAATAATCTAGACAGAACGCATTTCAAGGTCACAAAGTACAAGCATACCTTAGTACGGACACTAAAGGTCTCCTATTTGCAAGCTATGCTTTAATGTGCACGAGAACAAACACAAGATTTACCCCTAACAACCGCACAACAATAATTAGTCTAGGAAAATAGAGCATAAAGGGTGTTTACCTCTGTTAACTCCTTAATCTTAGATGTCGCTTCAAAATTTGCCTTCACCAATTCCTCCTAGTGAGTTTTAAGTAGAAAGATGTTACACAACATTAGGAAAGCAAAACAGAGACCTGCAGGAATTTTCTAGCATGTGAAACAACTGAAGCATCTCAAACACCACGTTAGCAAGATACCTCAGCAACTTGAAGAGCATGCTCTGTCTTACGAATTTTAGTCTTCTGGTCATCAACAATCTTTTGGAGCTGCAAAAATAGTAACAGTGAAGTAACTTTAAAAAAGATAACAGCAAGCGAAGATAATGCTTAACTCCACTATCACTCCAACAAAGTCACAACATTAAGTCAATGTTTAGCTAATACGAATTTATATATATATATATATATATATATATATATATATATATATATATGTGTGTGTGTGTGTGTGTGTGTGTGTGTGTGTGTGTGATGTACATGCAGTAGAAAAATTACGTTAATCCATTGCGATATGGTATGCTACAAGTGAATATTTGCGACAAGAAATGAATCCTAATTTTAGGATGACTATTACGGTGAGGGATGAACAATATATATATATATATATATATATATATATATATATATATATATATATATATATATATATATATAGGGAGCTGATCCGTTGAGAGCGCTAGCAAAATAGGATAAGTTGCTAGCGCGATCTGGCCGTCTACGGGCAATCTGTGGACAGTCCAGATCTTTTTTTTTTGCGTTTTTTTAAGTCCGTCCGCTACATTATGTAGTGGACAATTTTTTGACAAAAATACCCTCTAGTTTGAGGTAGTGCCCTTCCGCTACATAATGTAGCGGACTACTGAGGCACTACTTTTCTGACTTTTTCCCTCTTTTTCTCTGTCCTTTCTTTATTTAATGTTCTGACACACTCTCTCCCATCAATTTTCTGACTCTCTCTCTCTCTCTCTCTCCCCCTTTCTCTTCCTCTCTCCTTTCTCTCACTTTCATCTCTCTCTATTTATCCTCTTTGCCGGCGATCTTGTTTGCCGTAAGGAGAATCGAATTGGAGACCCGCAAGATCTGAGCCGGAGCGGAGTTTGAATCGGAGGAACATGTATTGAAAAGCGTTTTTTGATTTACTAGCTTTTTAATGTGGTTGTTTTTTGCCGGAAATCGGTTTTCTGGTTGTTGACGGCGGCGAGTTTGGTTCTTTTGCGGATATTTAAGGCAACGAATGGATTTTTCCTTGTTCATACTGCCGGATCTTTGGAACCAGGTCTTTACGGATATCAATGGCGTAAATTAGGGCTTTGGTTACGGCGACGAAGCTGAAGAAGTTGCGATATGAATCTGAGCTTTGCAATGGACTTGCGCTGGAATGCGTATCTTAACAGTTCCTCACGAGTATCTATAAGTAACTTGAGTCTATGTCATGTTAGAAGTAACCATTTAGGGTAGCCACATTTTTTGCAATTGTGGGTTTGTCTACTCACTTCAACATTTGTGGGTTTGTTGATGACAAAAGACATTGTTTTGGATCTATCTACTCATTTCAACATTTACGGTAAGAGTGGCGCGGTGGTTCTTCGGCGATGGTGGCAGTTGTGGGTTTGTTAATGGCAAAAAACATTGTTTTGGATCTGCATATTGCAAAGATAAAAGACATTGTGTGACTGAAAATCCAGAGAACCCAAAACATCTAACACATCTAACACGAAACCCAGTTAATTTGGTTGTGGCAATTCGTCCGCTACATAATGTAGCGGACGCAATGAGCATTGATGACAGAAAGAGAAATAAGAAAGAAAGACACGAGCATTGATGACAGAAAGGAGGAGAGAGAGACAAACATGTCAGAAAAATAATGACTGAAAGGAGAGAGAATGAGAGAAAAAGTAATGACAACTCGTTCGCTGCACAATGTATTATAATGTTTGTCTAGGGCTAAAACTAGTTCTTAATAAAACTAGTTTTTAATAAAACTAGTTTTTAATAGATTATGGAACTTGTTTGTCTAGATTATAATGTATTAAAAAATTGTCTGTTCTTTGATTAAGGAACTGTCTTAGTTTTTAATTGATGGTCAAAACTTTCTTTGTCTAGGGCTAACTAGTTTTTAATAGATTATAATGTATTAAACCGGACTAGTTTTTAGTTTTTAATAAATTATAATGTTTGATGGTCAAAACTCACAGTTCTGCAAAAACTGTGATGTTATAATTAAGCATTATAATCTATTAAAAACTAAGACAGACAATTTAGCCCTAGACAAACAAAATTTTGACCATCAAACAACACAATTAAAATCACAAATACAAGGTTTAGAATTAATCTTCTTCATAGTTCCAAGTCCACACAACCCTCTATTTCCGGGGTTAAAGGAATAGCTAGTCCGACTTTACAGGTAATTGGTAAAGATTTATCAAATCCTGTGATGGCTAGTAAGTTGCCCAAAGTTACTAAAAACCCTTTAAACAGAGGAGAAACTGTTTCTAGTCCTGCTTCACAGGATGCAGGTAAAGACACACCAAGTCCTATTACAGTTGGCGGTTTACTCAAAATCATTGAAAACCCTTTAGATACGGGAAAAAGTATCTCTAGTCCAGCTCCACAGGTGGCTGGAAAAGATAAATCAAACCCTGAGACCCCTGACCGTTTGGAAAAAACGGAAAAAAGACGCAAAGCACACAAAGAAGCAAAAAAGAAAATACTAATAAGTAACCTTAAAAAACAAGCAGCAGAGACAATTTAAAGTGTTTTTCAAGACATGGATTTTGCACAATGCCCAAGTGATGACGGTTCCTTAATCAAAGCACTGGAGGATGAAGATTCTGAAGACTCTACTGACCGAACAACAAACAAAGATAAAGGGGTCAGCACACAGTAAACAAGAACATCTGACTTTATGACTTTGTAATACCCTCCCATAATTGAAGACAATGAAAGAACTAGTGAAAGCACATATCAATAATTCGAGACGGCTGTTAAAGTTTACTTGACACTCACAAAATAGACTTTCGGAAACAAGATAGACAAAAGACAAAAGGCCTGTGAAGACAAAGATAGCCGCAACTTTTGACAATTTGGCAAAAGTAAAAGGCAGATGGAATCTCTTGCACTACCAGCCGGATGAATGCACTTACAAAAAGAAGACAGCTGGCAGATTTATGGCAGACATGGAATCTTAATTTTATGGTAGACAATTTTTTATCAGCTTTTTCAAACTTTACGACTTTAGTGAAGGCATCTTTACTTTCTTCTCTTTAATGTATTCTGTAAAAGCTAAGTCAGTAGGACGCGTGTAAAGAGAATCATGTAAATTACTGTGTATAGCTTTTTCTGCCTATAAAATGACAGTAGGATCACTTGTACAGATATCGAAGTTCTTTGAAGGAAATAGAATTCTCAAAATTTCTCTCAAAGTTGCTCTCATCTCTCCCTTGTTCATGTTCTACTGCTAAGTTCTGCACAAAGCTCTCTTACGCTCCTCAACTTCTCAATTAAGATTCCTTAAATTTTACTCAGCTCGTTTAGTTATTTTGGGGTGAAAATGCTCACGTGGTGAAAAGTCTTCTGTGAATTGAAAGAAAATATCTCAAAACTTAACATGTCAAAGAGCAGTTAATATATGCAAGATTTAGAGATCATGTGGCATTTACTTGAATAAAGAAAGACTCTGTCCATTTTGTTTTTCAAAATGATTATGCTTACCTCAGACCGTTAGCTAGATTTTAAATCGATTATGCTTTCAAAAGAACTTTCATAATTATCTTCAAGGTTTTAAACAAAAGTGGGAGCAAGTCGTTTAGGGTGAGTTGCCGAGTGATGGCTCTGAAAACCCGCAGACTAACGCATGCCCTGAATTTTTTCCAAAAAAGGAAACCCCGATAGTTCAGCCAGCATCCTGAGATTTGATCTAGTTATAAGTCTACCCAGCATCCTAAACTTTTGAAAACCAAACTTGAACCCAGATTCTCTCTCTTTCCAGTTTTTGCCATACTTTCTCTAAATCTGCTCTCTATTCCGCTATTTTTCTCTGATATGCTACCTTTTTCCAAAACTGGTGTTTCGGTCTAACCGGGGATTTGTTTTCCGGCCAAACCCCCCAAATTTTGGTATCAGAGCCTTAAAAGTTTTTAACTTAAAGATTCTGATAAGATATTTATTTAGTAAAGGAGAAGTACTGTGTAACCCAGAGCAAGTAACCCCTTTTCATCAATATCATGGGTAATCGACCCCCCAATCCTACTTATTATTGCAGTTATACAGAAGACTATGAACAGTATTCTGTAGACATCACGCAATTTAATCATTTTTATGCATCTTTAAATGCTTTAAATTATGTCAATGGTAGAGTTAGATTTCATATATACACTGTTAATAGACACATATGACGTTAATAGAATAGAAGAAAGTTTACATGAAGAATATTTAGAGAAACTAGAAACAAGTTCTATAACAACTGAGACAGAATCTGTTAATACACAAATTACTACAAACAATATAAAATTTAATTTAATGAATGAAACACCTTACATGCTTATGGATGAAAGTGGTGGTTCAGAAACCACTAATAATAGAAATAATGATGGTAGTAGATTTTATACGTCTCAACCAACTGCAAGACCACAATATGCATACGGAAATTTACCTAGACAAAGTACAAACATAAAAAATACTAAGTATGATAGACCCAATTACAAACCTAAAGGTAAAAAACACCCGTTAGAACAAAATTTTAAAATACAAAAAGTAGCAGAACCTTTTATTTTAAATATAACTGCTATTGACCCACAGCAAAGAACAAACTATATACAAGTATGGAAAGATGCAGTAGTAGCAAATTTTATAACAAAGCAATCTGATAATTTAAAAACAGGAGAGGAAATGATAAGATACATGACAATTCTTAGGCCCTATAGCTATAGCCAATTTTGAAATATGGCAAAAAACATTTCCTAATGATTTAAAAGAAACGGCAGACTTAGGACCTAATCCTTATAATTTTGTAAACACTATACAATTAATATTAACCGGAAAAAATCCTAATACCGGAGACACCATAATACAAACTGAGGCAACCAGAAAATTAGAACAAGTACATTTATACAACTAGCATAATATAAAACTATTTATGCAAGAATATTATTATTTTGCTTCACAAAGCGGCAATATTTATAGCAGAACCGTAATTGATAAATTTTTAAATAAATTACCAGGTGCTTTAGGAAGAGAAATATATGAAACAATTAAAAAAGCTTATGAAAACCCTATGTGGACCCCTTCATTAGGTAGTATATTTGAACAAGTGATAGAAATCTTAGTTTTTAAATGTACTAATATACAAATAGCTAGGCAGCTTAAAAATGAAACAAGCTATATATATATATGTATGTACTTCTCATTTTCTTGATTCCCATCCAGATAATAAATTTTATAACCTGGGCTGTGGAATTCATCCTTCGTTTTTTCCCTTCCATTCACCTGCTAACTATGGATATGATGCTAGAAATAGACCGATTTTATGATGATCCCTACCTTATTGACTGCAACTTCTGTATTTATTATCGCCTTCATTGCTGCCCCTTCATGAACCTGTTTCTGGATCTCTACTTTACGGAAACAATATTATCTCAGGTGACATTATTCCCGAAAGGATAGAGTAAATAGTTCGGGAGTCGAATCGCTTTTGTCGAAGCTGAGAGAAAGTGGTTACGTCACTGCTTACGCAGACATTCTCTCAACTCGCCATGTGGACTTTTCTTTTTGAACTTTTTTAATTTTAGCCGTAAATATCTCTCTCTTTCTCTCAAGAAAATCTACTGTATCAAATCCTAAATTTTAGCTATTATCATCTTCACACCTGAAATATCTAATTTGACAGAGGGATGGATTTGAACCTAAGTAATTATCTCCTTAGTTGAATTTCTTAAATATCCCTTTCCTTTCTTTTTCTTCTTCTTTTTTTTTTTCATTATGGCATTCTAACTTCAAAATCGATTCCAAAAGTTTGATAAGTTGACAAAATTATCTCTCGAAACAAAATGATAGGTTGACATTATCCTCCCATAATTTGAGACAATCTCCTTTTATAATTTTGATTTGTAAAATAGATTTTCAAAATTTTGAAACCTACTACTCCTATTTAAGTTCTAAGATTATCTCTCACAATTTCATAATAAGTTGGTCATAGCCTCCCTTGAAATAATCTCATTTTATGAAGTTTAAAATTTGACCATTATCTCTATGGTTAGTCTCCCTCTCTCTCTGTCCCAAATCTCTTCTCTCTTTTATTTCTTCCATTAGGATTTATAGTTAATTGATTATACATTTCTTTCCATTTTAACCATAATAATTCGTAAACTTCCTACAATTAAGCCCAATATTTGCGCATCTAAATCATGATCAAAATCAAATTCAAATCGGCTATACACTTCAGCTTTTTGTTTCTCTTATTCTTTCCTATTTCTCTTAACCTTTCCTATTTCTTAGGCAAAGATTATGGTGCTACACAATTTTTGGAATCATGCATTCAGTTTATCTAATTTTATTTAACCATAATTGCTCCCATGAACAAAGCACGGGGTCAAAACTAGTATTGATGGAAATGGAGTAAATGAATGAACCCCAAGGACATGAACAAAACACGAAAATTATTCCAGTTAATTCACTTGACTGTATCATAATGGAAATGGGGGAAGCTAAAGAGACGATGACCTAAACTCAAACTAAGAGGGCCCACAGAAACCAAAACTTAATAGATGATAAGAAAAAATATTGTGCATGAAATAAGTCAATGGGAAAAGTGAGTATGAGCTTACACCTTACATAAGTTATACGAAGGTGACTTAATAACTCGTCAGAAATAAAAGTTTCGAATATTAACCGTTAAATTGCACAGTTAGCCATTCTATCACATTATCGAATTTCAGGTGGAGCGAAGGTCAAAAGCTTAGTTGCATGGGGTGGGTGGATGGGGGGGGGGGGGGAGCACAGGCACCTAGAAGAATCTACGGTTCGGAGTGGCTGCGGAGAGAGTATTTTCTGTTTAAAAACCTTACATGATTTTACTATGTACATTCCTCCCCCCTCCCCAAGAATACCACAGGTGACGGTTAAATGTTACTTTGGACTTTTCACATAAAGTAGCTACCAGCTACTTGTAGTACTCCTGCTCTGTTGATTTCTAGAGACATTTATAGGCAGTAAATTCCTGTCCAATAGGGTCAGACATGGGAACAAATTGGGTTTAAGAGAGCCATCTCTGTTCACTAAATGAGGGTAATCAATAAGGAGCAAGGAGGCTTTAAGGACTCGGAGGAAGAGGGAAACAAGGAATTAAGCTGGCAAAAGGGCTTGATTTCCAGGTCCCCTCCCACCTCTTCCATGCATCTACGTCCAGCAGATGGGATGAAGTGCAATGAAGAGAGAGAAGTGTCACCAAATAGAGAATCCTGCAAGTAAGGTCAATAGAGGCTCAATTTATACATACTAATTTTATAGCATAAAAGTAGCTATAGTCTGCATTCAAATATGCATGCTATTTAAATGCAGCACTTCTCGACCTCCCGACTTGAAATTCGAACCTAATGAAAGTAAATCATTTTAATCTATAGTCAGCTTTTCAAAACATGATTTCCATCTGAGGACTGATACATATATTTTATAGCATAAAGGTTGCATCATAGACGCTATTTGATAAAGAACCTTATAAGATGTCACCTTATATCTCTTGTTCTGGGGACCTCCAATTTACTTGAAATTTGGTATACTTGATCCATACGATGTGTAAGTAAATCATGTAATCCAATGGCCGGCTTTTCAAAATATGAGTTCCATCTAAGATTTCACCTTATATCTCTTGTTCTGGGCAAGTCATAACGCAGCCTAAGGTTGAGAAAACGAATGATTGAAGGCATCGTAGCATTTTTTGCACCAGAATAAATCGCGAGATTGTGATGCCTTTATAAATGGAGGTTAGGCCTGTCCATGGGCTGGGTTGGGCAGGCTACGGCTGGGATTGATGGCTTTTGCATTGAAAATTTCTAGTTCATGGTTGGCCAATCCCAGCCCGACCCTAGCTTTGGCCTTATATTTTGAACCAACCCAAAGCTGCCCCTACCCTGATCCGGAGTTTATGTTTTGTCTTCTAATTAGAAAGTAAATTCAAATTGTCTTTCTACTTTATTTTTCATGTCGCGCAGTTTTTTCATTTCATCACCGATGCCACACCCACACCACTGTTGGCGACGCCACCGTAGTACCACCACCAACCCCCATTGTCAGCACCACCGTAGTACCCCCACCAACCCACCATCCACACCGTGACCACCACAACACCCTAGCCACTAACAACCACTCTCTCTCTCTCTGTGACACAGTCACTACTGCCACCATCATCATCACCATCATCCATGCTCATGAGCAAGGCAGATAATGATAGGGCAGAACTACACCAGACCAAAGAGCTCTGGGGCAGATCTAGACGAAGCACATAATGATTCTGCAACCTTATTCTCCAAACTCGTGCAAGTGTTTGATAAAAGATGAAGGTGGATGGTGATTAGCGTGGAACAGTCCCTGGGCAGGCAGGGAGGGAGCTGAGAGAATATGGTGGTAATGGAGGCTGTGGATGAATAACAATTGGCAAAAATGAAGCATCCACAACCTTGTAAAGTCGCGCGGTTTTGTTGAGGAAATGAAATTCCAGTTAGCACTTGGAGTCTAGTTAACTTCCGTCTTGTTGATGTTCACCTAAGAAGTACGGACTCGGGTGCAGGTGCGGATACGACACGGGTGCCGATACGCGGATACGGCATTTTTAAAAAATTTAGGATACGAGTGCGGCAGGGATACGACATATTTTATAAATATATTTTTAATTATATATACTTAGTATTTAATTTTTAAACAATTTAAATCTTAATAATTATAATATATGTGTTTGATATGTGTGAAAAGATATTAATATTCCAACCAAAGTAGTGAGTTTTTAAGTTTAATGGGTTCTTTTGTAAATTTTAAAGCTTTCAACCAAATTAGTTAAGTTTAATGGGTTGTTCTATAAATATTAAAATTGTAAAACTGAACATAATAAAGCTTTTATGCGGTATCACTTCTATTTCTATGAAATACTGGGGTTGATTTATGTAATAACTTAACATTGGGGTCCTTAAATAATATAATAAAACTAATGTCAACATAACAAGTCAAAGGTCAGAAGAAGATAAGAAGACACATCGACGCAGAACATCGACTCGCTGGAAGCAGGTGCACGGCGCTCGTCATAGCGGGTCGCCGGGGCTCGGCGCACGGGGACGAGGCAGTGGGTCGCCGGTAAGTCCCCTCCTCCTTCTCCTTCTTCCTTCTTCTTCTTCTCTCCAGTGTCTCCTCTCAGATTCCGGTAGCCGCCGGAGTTCCCGATGGTCGCCGGTGGTGACAGATCTGAGTCGATACGCACCCGATCCTCACCCGGATTTAAGAAATAAAAAAAAATGGACACGCACCTGACACGCTCCGGTGATGCACCCGAGGCGCACCCGCACCCGACGCGTATCCGGTGCGGGTGCTTCACCCTAAGTGCCGCACCGGTGCTTCATAGATGTTCACAAAGATCAGGTTGAGTGTGACGTTTTGCCAATGGATGCTTGTCATATTTTGTTAAATGTTTGAATTTGTTTCATCATAATATGGACCATAAGACAACTGCAACTACACGAACAAGAAGAAGCTTACCACAGCCTTTGAAAGAAGCAGGAGTCATTCACGCACTATTAGGTAGACTTTAGAGACAAAGGAAGAGATTAGTTGTAATTGAGGGTCTGCAGGAGGAACGTCAAGAGCTTGTACTGATGAACTCTGCCACCAATGTGAATCAGCAGCATATCAGATAACACCAGCACAAAGGGCTGGTAAGCGAAGAGTCAAGGACTTATTTGCATAGGCGTTTATCCAAGAAAGTAAATGCCCTTGCTCCATTTTTTTGAAATTGCTGGAAGCAACGACAAAGACAGATGGCTATAAATTCAAGGGAAAACAGTTGCACACTCACATAGTTCTTTTTCTGAACATGTTATTGAAGAGCTACACAACGTAGAGGACTTAGTAAAACTTTGTACATGGTATCGGTTCATAACATTTAGCCAAGGATGAATCGGGACGTTCAGAGGCTCGTAAAACGTTGTAGGAAGTGTCAATATGCTAAGCGGCGAGCACAGCATACTGGGTTATACACTCCACTAAAGTTGCTACTTCACCACGGAGTAGTCTTAGGAAATAGTTTCGAGTCTGCTAAAGAGTTCAAGGGGGCATGATTCTATATTTTTGGTAGTGAATAGATTCCCCAAAAATGGCAAACTTCATTCCTTTTGTTCTTGAACCATTTGTGTCGCATCTTGCGGATCTTTTCTTTGCGGATGTTGTGCTTTTGCACAGTGTTCTAACCACGATTGTTTTGATCGAGATGTGAAGTTTATAGGACACACTTGGCATACTTCCTGGATCGGCACATAATTGCAACATTCAAGCACTACTCATCCTCAAACAGATGGACAAAATGAACTTGTCAGTTGGAGCTTGGCAATTTTTTTCGTTGCGTTGCAGAGCATGTGAAGACATGCCTTAGCATTTTGCCACAAGCAGAATTTTCGGTACAACAATTAGGTAAATCGCATTACTTAGAGCACATCTTTTTAGGCATCTTATGGTCACAAACCCTAACATACATACCACAAGGTGCACAAGTTAGCAAGGATCCAGAAGCTTTGTTGAACATACAAGGCAGATTCAGAGTGAGGTATGTGTTGCTATGGCAGCCAGAAGCGAGCACTACATGGATGCAGCAAATCAACATCGACGTTTCAACAAATTTGCAGAAAGTGAGCTGGTTTTGGTTCACATAAGGAAAGTGAGGGTTTCCTAACTTTACTTGCCACAAGCTGAAGGCAAGGAAGATTGGACTTTGGAAGGTTCTCATGATGATCAATACAAACACCAAGGAGGTGAATTTAACCAATGACCTCCAAATTAGTCCTAGTTTTAACATGTTGGATATCTATGAATATTGTGGTTTGGGATGATACTAAGCATCCAAGAGGTGAAATGGGACTGTCTGGTTACTAGAAAGATCAAGAAGTGTTATTGAAGAGGTGCTGGAGAGGAAAGAAGTTCAGTCTCGCAGGGGTAACCGGTTAAGAAGTTTACTTGTCAAGTGGTTGGGTAAACCTCCAACAGAAAGTATTTGGATGTCTGAAGAACTAAAGCAACTAGATCAGGCTATCTAGGTCAATATTTTCACGTTTTCTCTACGGACTTGAGTTTCCTCCACCCAAGCAGGAACTGATGCAGGAGCAAGTACAGAGAATGTAGAAGTAGGGTAGCGGTCCTGTTTATGCAACAGCAGTTTAGTTTCTCAAGGGTGGTATTCTCTTGAAGTTTAGCGAAGTATACTCTCCAGAAATTTAGAGTTATAAGGTGTGGCTGAGGTCTAGAATATTTATGAATCTTCTAGCCTGTAATAAGTAAGATGGTAGGCCTGTAACCGATTGTTAATACTTGTTCCTCAAGGAGATATTATTCCTGGTCGTATTGCCCGGAAAATAGCCTTAAGTCTATGTTATCGCTTGTTTGTATCTTGTATCTACCTTTCTTATAGCCAATATAGTAATTGCTGCTTCAGAAATTTTAACAAGCTGGAAAGGATCCCAAAGACGATGCAAAAGAAAGATTCTAAAGAGGATGCTTAAGAGACGACCTTGCAATTACATAAAGACCTTACATTTTTTAGCTTGGAATTCAGTTCTGCCAACTTCTTCTCTGCTTCATTTGTTCGGACTTCTAATGCTGCTTTTTCCCTATCTTTCTTTTCTACTTCTTTTTCAAGTTTCTCCACCTGTGTTTCGCAATAAACATGAAAATAGCAGCAGTTGACTCGCATATCAAGTAAAAGGCGTGATTCCAATTGCTAACCTGCTTCTGTAGTTTGGTAGCCCGAGACTGAGCCTCTGACACCTGCTCCTCAGCATCCAAGGACCCTTTTATCTGACCAACGCAATAAAAATATTTAAAGAACAAGGACAACAACTATATATATTGCAAGCGAATTGAAGCTTTAACAGCTCACCTGGAGAGAAGCTATCTCCTTTAGCAACAATGCAATGGTATCTGATTTCTCTGAAATGATCTTCTCCTTCTCCGTGATTATCTCATCCTTGCCTTTGAGCTCCAAAGCATTACCATCGATACGTGACTCTTCAAAAAGTAAAAAAAAAAGTAATCTAGTCAGAAGAAAACCAAATGAAAACCGTTATGTACCTCACTAGCACCAACAACTATCACGGAATTTAGTCATTCATGAGTCGACACGTTCTTTATAAGGATAACAGTTTCAAATTCTATACGCTCAAACTGTTGCCTCAGTACCCCTTCAAACTTTTCCTCAAAGTGGATTACAATTGGCAAAGGAAAACGCTCACAACTCCGGAACGAGTGGGCAGCAAAATCTAGAGCCTCGATGGGCTTTTCAACCTTACTCCAAAAAGTTGGTCCCACAAGGATGTGGCTCGTTTTAGTACAAAACTTTCAAGACAGCGGCAGTGCGGCACACTAAAGTTCACAATCATTTCAATCACTTTTTAGGGAGTATGGCTGGGAAAAACCTATCGGTAGTATAACAACTAACAATTACCACGCAATCAAAGGCTCAATATTTAGCTCTAAATCGCGAGGAAAAAGAACATAAAAGTCACTCCCATGTTATCTCAAACGGCAACGAAACACTGCTACAAACAAACGAAGCATCCATGGGAGAGCTCCAATCATATGATCTGATCCAGGAGGGAACGAATTAACTAACCAAGGGTAAGGATCTTGGACTTGAGTTGATCCAATTCGAGCATCAGAGACGAAGAATCAGGGCCGCTGGATGTGACGAGTTCCTCATCGACGGCCGAGGCGTCACCCCTAGCCTGACTGAAAATTAGGGCAAGAAGGATGGACAGAAGCAGGAGGAGCTTCGAGTCCGCCATAGGGCAGGGGAATCGAAGAACAGAAGCACAGGGCTCCGGTGGTCAGTGTTCTGGTCTTTGTTCAGTTTCCAAAGCAGGGATCGGGAAGGTAAGTAGAAGAGAAAATACTTCGGTTGTTGACAGGGGTTGGTATATAATTATTATTATCATAAAGTAATAATTAATAATAACTAATTTAATTATTATTATTATTATTATTATTATGGTTAGAAAGCTAGTAGAAGTAGAAGGGCGTTGTGGAAGAGTAAAAGGTTTGGAGGAGGGGCAGCGGGGGTGGGGGGTTGAGAGGTTGAGGCAAAGGGTACTTAGACGTGTCAGCTCGTGATGGAATCTGCTATATGGTATGGTATGGTATGGTTTAGTATGACGACGTATTGTGAGTAAATCTTTCTGTTCAATGACTATGACCCCATGGGTGTGGGGGGCCCTTCGTTTTCTTGTTGGGAACGTGGCCGCCGATGATGACTACTGCGGACATGACTCGAACACAATAAGGCAAGGTGCGCGGTGTTGGGCGTTCCTCCCATGGCTTCAATCCCTCTCTCACCCTCGTTCTTCCTTCATTTCTTTTTATATATATATATATATATATATATATATATATATATATATATATATATATATATATAAATGTGGCTGGCTTGTTTGTTTTGTTATTTTCTTCCGTGTTATTTTCCTTCTCATCTAACGTAATCATTTTTTTTTATCTGACTTCAAAGTTAAATCTCGAATCCTTGTTATTATTGATTAAATTTTGATTAAAGATTAACTGATAGACATCAAATAATATCCAAATCAAATCAAGTAAGTAATATTGATCGGATTAACAAGTCAAATCTTGCTCCCCAAGCTTTCTACGTTTCTACCATTTATTAATTTGAAGCTCTCCAATTTTCTTGTCTTACTTGAAATAGAAATGGAGAGAGAAAGGGGAAGGGAAAGGGAAAGATAAGGTGTCGGGGCCACTGGGCGATCGTGGGAGGTTGCCAGGTGTGATGGTGTCATTGACGTATCATTGCTGCAAGAAAATCGAGTTAAATAGCTTAAAAAGCTCTTTTCATAGCAATTAATCTTGACCTACCATATCCTACCATAACAAATTCAAACCAAATACGGGGGTAGCTAAACTATTGGCTATAGATTTGGGTGGTTGTATTTACTATTTGCTCTGAAATAATCAGTAACTAAGGGGCTGTATGTTTATAAAATTTTGTTTTTGTTTTTGTAATTATGATGAAAAAGATGTCTTCTTCGTGTAATTTTATCTTTTTCAGTTTTGTGTTAGATAAAAAAATCCAAACAATAGCGAAAAAACTGAAAACACCCAACCGCTTCTCAAATTCTCTATGTCAGAGAATACAAAGCAAGTGTCCATTGTTCACAATTTTCTATCAATTCCTTTGATGCCTAGCTGCAACGTCACGTCAGAAAGCCCCTAGCCATAGTTTTTTTATACCGTACCGGTACTGGTCGTACCGGCCGGTACGTACCGTTTTTATCTTCTACTAGTACAGTACCCCTTACATTTTGTACCGGTCAAAATATCGCTCTGTACCGATTGTACCTGCCAATACAGGTGATACCGGCCGAGAATAACGTACCGGCCCTGTACCGGCCAAGATATTCTATTCTGTACCGGTTCCTTAAAAAATATAAAAGTAACAAATTTTATTAGAAATTTTGCAAATTAACCATATAAAGACTAAATAGAAAAAACATTATAAGTTCTTTTATACCTATTAAAGCATTTGTAACTTATTACTCATAATATTCACTTAGCTTTGATTTACTTTATACCTAAAAGTTTAGATCATATTATTTCATCTATATGATGTACTGCTTTAGACACTTGTGCGTGAGCACACGCACACACACACACACAAAAATAACTTATGCTTGATTCTAAAGACGTTATTATTTAACAAACAACTTATTCTTACATAAGAATTTGCCAATGAGATCGTTAAAGAAAGAATAATCCTAGAGGAGATAATTCAATTGAATAAGTTATTTATTTTATTTGAAAATTAACGTAATTCAAACTCTATAGGACAAACAATTTATCATAGAATGCCTGTTAGTAAAAAAAATATATCTATGTTTTGTTAGTTAGCCAATGAATGAATATTGCAGATGTATTATGTAAACTATTGATGAAAAAGTTGAGACGGTACCGGTACGTACCATCATATGAAAAAAATGATACGCATTTTGGTACAGTATTGATAACTATGCCCCTAGCTCTCTCCTCTCTCTCTCTCTCTCACACACACACACACATTTTTCTCCTCCATTTTCCACGAGCAGGGGAAGGGAAGGGGAAGGGAAGGGGATTACACGAACAGGGAAGGGGAATTACACGAACAAGGAAGGGGAATTAGAAGGGGAATTACAGGAACGTGGGAAGAAAAGAGGGAATTACAGGAACATGGAAGGGAACTTGTGAAGGGGAAGGGGATGTCAGTCATGTCACACACAAATGTGGGCCAGGGAAGAAAGTAAGGGGAAGGGGGAGACGTAACTTTGTTCTCTAAGTTGGGGTGAGCCCTACGTGGAGACATTTGTGTAGGGTTGAGTGATGACTTTATTGGGAGAAGTAAAAAAGTGAGTATGGAGGCTTGTTGGGAAGATAAATGGAGGGTATAAAAATAATTTGTTAGGTTAAGAGTAGGGTTAAAATGGGAAGAAATATGTATAGATAATGTAGAAAATGCTAAACATACAAGAATGGATCCAAAAAAGTTTGTGAAAATGAAAATCAAAATGGTAAACGTACAAAAAAACTGAAAAAAGTAGATACGGAAAAAACTAAAAGTACACAATACAATTTTAGAATTGAATACTAAAATCTAAAAAACAAAAGCAGAATACAAAACATGAAAACAAGTTGCGTAAACGTACAACCCCTAAGGAACATGTTACTCATATTGCAACCCTTTTACCAAAAAAGCTCGTTGATATAAATAATTAAACCTGCAGAACATAGCCAAAGTATCAGTGGTTTGTTATGCAAAAGTCTATAGCAATGTATATTGAAAATATAGACCCCCTAATGTTACTAAAATTAGTTTCATGGCTCGGTAAGAACAATGCAACGACACAGTACATCCACATCAATTTTTACCAAATAGTTTCATGAAAACTAACAATTTATACATCCTTGTTTTACTCCGATTGATAATTTAACCAGCACAAAGTTTTCTAGTTGCCCATATAAATCCAACATTCGTTAAAAACATAGAAATTTCGTATTACAATATGGACATTCTAGTAATCCAGCTTAATACTTACCTATTAATTTAACAAAAACTGATATTGCATATATCCATGTTCGTGACAACCAATGATGTAACTAGCATAACTTCCTCCGATGCCCATCTAAAATATAACTTTGACTACAATCAAGGAAATTGACATAACAAACACAAGTATCTCAATCACAAGTGAAGGAATATTCTAAATCCATCGTCCTAAACCCTCAATCCCAAATTTAGAAAAATTCCAAATACATCATCCTAACCTTAATACAGCTACATGATAGCTAGACTCTATATATATCAAAGTCATATATAAGAGGAGGTAGGGCATAAACATGTGGGGTTAGTGTTACATGGAGAAGTATTTAAGACTCACCAGAGTCAACTTCAACATCACCTTCCCAAAGAACTTGCAACGCGTACTAAGTCATGTTGAAGAGAGTACCAAAGTAAAAGTTGGAAGAAAAACCTGGTCATATTTAGTTCTTTCTTGTTCAAACAATACTAGTTTGTGGACCATTTGAACTGCTCTTCAACTTGCATTACTTTAACTCAGCTTACATCTTAGTTTCCTATTAGATCAATCGTCAAATTTCCAACATTGGGTAGCAATCGACAAAAGCAACACAAGTATAACCAACACGAGTTTATGAAAGGAAGTCTCCTAATCACGTTTTATGC
This sequence comes from Escallonia herrerae, assembly GCA_033070095.1. Classification (NCBI taxonomy): domain Eukaryota; kingdom Viridiplantae; phylum Streptophyta; class Magnoliopsida; order Escalloniales; family Escalloniaceae; genus Escallonia; species Escallonia herrerae. The sequence continues at coordinate 614,208 of JAVXUP010000032.1, read as the reverse complement.
AATCGGGTAAAAAACTGATGACTAACATAAACACCAACATGCCAATAGATCACTTACATTAATTGTGGCGACTCAAAGAGGAGGCCAAGTTATGCCTACATATTCCTAACAACGTGCAAAGAAATGTTCTAGATATATTCAACTAGCTGTTGAGTGTCTAATGGTGGAACTCAGCGACAAGACGTGGCTGGTATCACTATACAAAAGCTCCTATTACGGTGTTAGACTTTTGTTTGCTCCCAAACAGAGTCTTCCGTAGTTTGGACCCCATGTGGCATCTAACCATGGTTTTGCATCAAATTATGGTTAGGATTGAGGCTCCTCTTCATATAAGTCCTTATGGGCATCCCGCATTCAACCTATGCTTAAGTAACAAAAGAAAATAAGATGAGACTGAAGAAAATAATAATAAAAAAAGTTAACTTAGTGATGCCTCCCTTTGATGTATCGATCATAAAATTTCCATCTTTTCATTGTGTGTCTTGTCAAAATGCTCACTGTGTAATGGTTCTTCTCATTTCTCGATGGTCTGCTGCAGATAAAATGTAACTCATTGGTCTTTCTAACAAGCTAATCAAGAAACTTGAAACCCCAATTTTGCATTTTCTTTTGTTATAACCAAAGGAAATTGAACTAGTTGTGTAGTTTATACGACCACTAGCTGGTCTATTCTTTCACCCCCTAGTCAGAGTTTTTGTCCACTTTCCATTGTTTGATAAGTTGTTTTCAGCAACCTTTTGATTTCTAATCCAATTTGGTGGGTAGTCCTTAGCATACTTTAGCTCACCCGTACGAGTTGTTCATGCTTTTTTTGTGTATTTGCGGTCAAATCCTACGAACCGGCTGCTGAAATTTGTTCTTAACACTATCGAGCCCTGTTAATCTCCTCTTCTGTAGCAAATCAGTACACTAACTCCAATGATACCAGAAGAAAGACGTAAAGAGAGAAAAGGCTAACAACATCGTAACTTATAATATTTTTTATGTAACAAAAACATATATCCAATGTTTATGATTAAAAAATTAGGGCCACACGTTCAGGGTTGCATATGACCCTACATAATGCTCTTTTACGATGGAAGAGATTTTACGTGAAACTTATGGTGAATGGAATATGTTGCACAGACTAAACAATGTCTCAAAGAAACATTTGGAAGAATTCAATAGGTTGGGTCTAAATCAACACCTTTTTTGGTATATTGACACTCTATATTAAAGGAGACATTAGTTACACTTTTTATTCCTTTAACGACAAAAAGTGTTGACCTAATAAAAAAAGGCGTGGATCTAGCCTCGCGCTTAAAATTATGTAAATATAATTTCAGTTCATCAGTACCCATCATCTAAATCTCAATTGTAGACACCCCATTTTGCTATCATTTTTAATTAAGTAATTATTAATTAATTTAATGTGGTCTCAATAATCCAGTCCAATCTCATCAACAAGTGGGCTCAGTCCAGTTCACTTAGGTGAGTCCAGTCCAGTTGGTTGAATTTTTATAGTTAGTTAGGTTTAACCCAAGTCCAGTTTGTTTAAAACATTTTCTAAATTATTTATGATTTATCATTGATGCATCTCGTCTAATAAAATCAGAGATATTCTGGTACATCTCGTCCCAGCCGATTAGTTGACTTTTCTCAATCTGCGATTTTGTTACATATTTTGTCCTATTATCTGATTATAAATTGATATGGTCATCTTTTGTAATTTTTGATATCCTAAACCTTTATAAACAAGGCCCCTGTCCTACATTTTCAAGGATCAACTTTTTCTCCGTAGAGCTTTTATACCATTTCTTTTAGAAGTAGTAGATCATCTCTTAAGAGTAACTAACACTTCACATTTCACTACATATTTTCAAGCCACTTGGGAATTGGGTCCTTCACAAAGCATTTCAGAGTCTTCTTGGCAAGCGTACTCGAGAAGTACATGTTATTGCTTTGTAGGCTAGTTTAACATAATGGTATAGAATACTTCCCTTTTCCTGCGATTACATGTTCATTTCCAAGAACTATTAAAAAAAGTATTTTTCTTAATTCTTAGTTTGATCTAATACCAAAGTGTAGGTGGCCTCTAGTAGGGTCTGGGTCGAACTATCATAGTTTTGATTTTGGTTAGTCCGACCATATATGTGGACCATTCAACCTCTAATGTCGAGTTTAAGCTAATAATATAGATTTAAACTCATAGGGGTTTATTTCTTTTGTATGTTAAAAAGGCCAAAAATCAATAAAAATAAAGTAGAGATCGAAAAGGTATGTTAGATACTTAACACCTTCCTGTTGTATAATTTAGTCTCCAAATCAATTTCTTTATTTTTAGTAGACTAGCTAGTCTTTTGGGTATTTTTAAAATAAATTTTTTTCTTCATATTTTCTTGTGTTTAATTAACAAAGATGGCGACTCTCCAAAATCCTTAAATCCCATCTTTCAAGGTACCACTGGGATTTTTTTGAAGCAGTTCGCTACTACGGCGATTCTACTGGAGATTGAAAACTAAGAGGACTAGACTTTAAAAATTTTGTATTGCTTCTTGGTTGTATTTTTGTGTTGTATAACATGTACAATGTGCTATGATTATGGTAATTGTGTTCTTATTTAATGCACACATTTGTCCTAACCTACCCACTCGTGGGCAACCGTTGAAACCCTTGAACTTCCTAGTTATGAGGCGAATTCGACTCTATTCTCAGCTCCTAGGCCTAGTACTAAAGGGATATCTTGGTTTCTTGGTATATTAAACAACTTGTACATGTACTGATGATCATCAATTATTAACTACCTAAGTTACGATTGGGAGGTTTATGGTACAAGTCGAGCCAAGGGAGTGATCTTACATTGGTGTTAAGAGAGAAACCACACACACAGACCGTCTTAGTGTTCTATCTTTTTACAGGAGAATGCCTGTTTTGGCCTATGGCATATTGGTAGCTGAAACAAGCCAGTACTTTGTAAGCTAGCCGATAATCTTGCAAAGAAGAGGAGACTCTGACTAACCGGTCGGTTTGACGATCTAGTAACCGAACAATTAGTACTTGCAAATCTGAAATGGCCGATTTATGCCCCAAATCCTAAACCCAATGAACCATGGCGTGAGATCATGGCCTATTTGTCCTGCTATGATGAACCAAACGAGTCTTTGGCCTCAAGGAAAAATATTTCTTGAAATTTTAAACATGAAAAGATTTTCTCAGAAATTCCAAGAACATTGGTGTCGTGGCCATGGTGTCGTTTGACATTGTTTTTCTTTTTGCCTCTATATTTCTACAAAAACCTTAATGGCTCTGAGGTCTATTTAGAATCATCAGTTCATAGGTTGGATCATAAATCTACTCGTATTTCCAATCATATTTGCTCGTAAAGAGAGACAAATGTCGAATGGAAGGATCATGGTGAGAATGGTTAGTTGATGTAGAGGCTGCGGTGACGTGAGTTTACAATGTTTGTCAGAGGTTATCAATCACGTTTTTAAGTTGATGAATTTGATTAGTTCGATCTAATGCTAGGTGAGGAATAATCTGCAGTTCATTTGATGGCAAAGATAGTTGCCCCAAATGGTGGGGGTAGCCATACATTTGTATAAGGCTGTTGTTCTTTTGAGCTAAAATTGAGCACTGACACATCGATGGGATGGGTGTTTGCCGAGCAGGTAGTCCAACAGTCTAACGAACTTGACCAGACTACTGGTTTTGAGACCATTCAGTTTGGGGAGTTTGTGATTGGCTAGAATCATTATAGACTTGTATAATTCCAGACCTTGGTCCCATGGATGGTGTCATTTTGTTGTTGCTAAAAAATAGACCGGGAACCACGATCGAGAATCAAGGCTGGTAGAATCGTAAGAAATGGACCGTGTTAATATTTTGGTGCGGAATTCTTCGAGCCTTAAGTCAAATTGCAGCTATAGGAGCATATATGTGAGTAAGAAAGAAGCAGAGGTATTTGTGTTTGATTGCTTGTGTACATACCTCTAGGTCCCCCGTTTTATATAGGCCTATGTATGGGAACCTAGCAGAATTGGACCTGACAGTCAAGACTTGAGCTTGTTTCTTGGATGACAAGATAGAACATTCTAGTAAACCAGATTTAAGGAAAACATCAACCCTTAGCTCAAAATTGACCAAGATTGACCAAATGCACAAGGTGTCACAATGTGATTGATGAACTGATTTTATTGATGTCACCACCCATGATCAAGTTATGGGTATTCTCGTAGAAAAATTGTTATTCACGTGGCATAAGCTCCTTTCTAATGAGTTAAAGGTTTTTCCTTAACCGTCCTCAACCTAATTGAGGTATCTTGAGACATACAACGCGTTTTAGATTCTATCGTGTATGTTTGTATTTGAATATACGATAAGGCTTGATAATGTGATTAGATATATAGTTGAGTTATTCATGAATTGTACCTCTATACATCAAATTACCAAGTCTTCATGTGATTACATATAATAAACATAACACCTCACTGCTTTGTAAGCGTGAGAGCTTCTTCTAGAATTTGAGATTCGCATATAAAAAGAAAAATCAGAATACTTCTAAGCAATACCGTATTGCAGAAGTTATCTATTCAAAGTGCCACAGTCACCATATTCAAAAACTTTTTCCCACCTTTCAAGAGAGTTTTAATTTCAAAATGGGACCGGAATATAATATTCACCAAGAAACCCCCAAGAGATGAGAAAGTATCAACATTAAAGGTTTTCGGTAGCGTCAAATAAAGCTAGTAGTTGTCAATAAACCCAACACTTTGATGCTCCAACTATGGAAGTTCTGTATAAATGCCAATTTCAATAGTTATATTTGTTCGCCAATCATAGTAGTTTAGCTGTAATACTACAGTTAATAGTGGTGAGACCCATGTAAATGATTATCAAGAACTCTAAGCAAGGCTTTTAGCAACCCTAGGATACATGAATTGATCTTTAGCGTGATAAGATGAAAATGAGGTGTAAGATTATGCTATGTGACCTGATATATCATTTTGCAAAAAATAAAAAAATTCGTTGTTGCTCGATTTAACAAGACATACATGTAATCCCTTCTAATGGATGACGATTAATACACATGGGAAAAATGATACCTCCTAGTTCTACCTTAGCCACGAAGCACGACAAGGGTGAAGGAAAGTGACAGAGTGTAGAGTTTGTGACGGGTTAGAATTCTATTAGAGACTGCTATGGAAGGAGGGCTAGGTCCCTACTCTCGTACTACCAACTTTACCATCCCATTAACGAAAGCATTCATAGAGGTGGAGAGAGCAGAAGACCTAGCTCATAATAACAATTGCTAAAATTGGTAAATAATGGTTTATATAAACATGTTTCTTACTCACAACTAATTGTGTTCAATATTTATGTTTATGTAAATAATATATGTATCTTTGTTTATGTGAGATATGATAAAATATGAGATGATTTTGTTTCATTCACTTTCTCTTGATGTACATACATTTCATTTTTATACCGAGGTCTTTTGTCTTGAACTAACCTATTTAAAGATAAGATAATGAACATGTGAATGCATCTTCCAAAGACAGATTTATTTTTGAATTTGAACTTGGTTTGGCTTCTTTTTGCTTTCGTTCTCCAATAGCCCCTTCAAGCTCAGCATAACATGGACGTTGAGTTTGGAATGAAGCATATGAAAGCGTGACAGGAACATGGGTTTGGAAAAAATGTCTTTAGATTGATCATCACTTGAGATGAACTGAACATCAAGGGCACATTTGGCGACTCGTTTATGAACAAATTGGTAGTCTATCTCAATGTGTTTGGTGCGAGCGTGAAATACCAGATTTAAATTGAGATAGATAGATCCAATGTTGTCACACCAGAGAGTGGGAGGTTGAGATGAGCGGAAACCAAGTCTAGATAACAAAGAATGTAAAATTCAAACTTAGAAGTGACTGCGGCGAGCGCTTGTACACGCCCTCGGTGCTTGAACGTGCAACTGTTGATTGTTTTCTTGAGCTCCAAAAGATTAAGTTGGGACCAAGGAAAACACAGTATCCACTGGTTGAACAACAATCATTACGGCAGCCATCCCAATTGGGGCATCACAAAATGCAAAGACGGATAAATTAGATGACTTGTTCAACAAGAGTCCATGACTGATTGTGTTTTTTAGATAGCGCAAAATCCGCTTGATTGCATCCCAATGATCAAATATGGGGGCATGCATGGATTAAGCAACTTTATTCATCGAGAATGAAATATTCAGTTGTGTAAATGATAAGTACTGAAGGGCATTAGGAACACTCTGATACTCAAAGTATGAGGGAAGAAGATTCCCCTGATGTCGAGAGAGCTGTGTAGAGGTGGGCATGGGGGTGTGAACTGGTTTAATATCAGAGAGATTGGTGCATTGTAGTAAATTAGTGATATACTTTCGTTGGAGCAGTAGAAGTCCAGTACATGAGTGAATAACTTCAATGCCTAGAAAAAATGTAAGGGACCCCAAATCATTAACAAAAAACTCACAATTTAAGTTACTAATGAGCTCGTTGATTGCAACTTATGAGTTTACCGTTAGAATAATGTCATCAATATAGATTAAAATACAGAGAAATATTGCAACTGAAGTAGTCCATTGGATAAGCGAGCATACCAGGCTCCTAGAGCCTACTTAAGTCCATATAGGGCTTTACATAATTTGCAGACATGAGAGGGAAATCACAAATGTTGAAATCCATGAATTAAAGCATGTAGACATCTTCATTCAAGTAGCCATTCAAGAAGGCATTATTAACATTAATTTCGCGAAGTGGCCAGCCTTGAGACATTGCAAGTGAGAGAGCAACACGAACAGTTGTGGGTTTGATAACAGAACTGAAAGTCTTGCTATAGTTAATGCCTTCTTGTTGTTTGTAACATTTGGCGACTAGGTGGGCCTTGTACCGTTCAATAGAATTGTCAGCATGACACTTAATTCTGAAGAGCCATTTACACCTAATAATATTTGCGTGAGGAGGCGACGGAACTAATGTCCATGTACCATTGTGCATTAGCGCATTATACCCGTCGTGGATAGCATGATGCTACTGAGGTTGTTTAGAGGCTTGAGAGTAGCAAGTGGGTTCAAGGTCACATAAAGATGCAGACAAGGGATATTTGGAGGCTGTGTAAATTTTGGTTTTGTGTATGCCAGCTTTGGACCATGTAAGCATAAGGTGTGTAGCAGGATTATGGACATCAGTAGAAGAAGATAACTGAGAGGAATATGATTGGTTAAAAGTATGAGAGGGTGGCATGGAATTGGATTGCATGGTTGGATAGGAGAATTGTGGGGGGAGTGAGATGGAGGGGACATGTCGCATAAGGCGTGATGTCGGGAATTTAGTTGGGATGGGTTTGAGGAAGAATCTGTTAAAATTTGAAATTTAAAGGAAGAGGTGGGGGGATTTGAATGAGGAGAGAGTCCGCTAGGTAAAGGATTTAAAGTGGTAGAATGGAGGGTGACACGTGGCATGGAGGGGAAGATAGAAGGGAGGAGTTAGGAAGATTAAGTGAGTTAGGAATTAATAGGGTGGGGATGGCAGAAGGGGGAGAGGGCATGAGAAATGGGAGAAAAAATTGGGGGGGGGGGGGAGATTTAAAGAATTAGGTGGGGAATGGGTTTGGTGAGAATCTGATGGAATTTGGGAATTTAAAAAAAATACGGGGGAAGAGAGAGGTGGAGGATTAATGGGATTATGTTGGGATTGGGTTTGAAAAATTAAGAAGGAGGATAATGTTAAGGGAGGATGAGTAGGAAGGATCAGGCATAGGGAAGGAGAGAGAAAAGGTGGAGGAAGAATTGTGGGACCCGCAAAATGAGCTAAAAGCTGAAAAAATATTTTCTACAAAAGAAATGTGAGGTGTAATATATACACGATCAGTTGTAGTATCCAAAAACTTATAACCTTTATGAAGAGGCATGTACCCAAGAAATAAGCATCTTTCTGGCATAATGACCAGATTGTTTGCAGTTCTTACATCGATTGTGTTGGCTGAATTAAGAACCCAAACTACGGCTCTGTTTGACAAAACATTTTTTTGATTTTCAGTTTTCAAAAAAAAAATGAAGAGCAATTAATTTTTTTTTTTACAAAAACAAGTGGGTGTTTGATAACTTAGTTTTTTTTTGTGGTGGTTTGCAGTGGTGGTGGTGGTGGGGCGTGACGGTGGCCGACGTTGGTGGTGGCCGGCGGTGACTGGTGGCTACTGGCGGTGGCCTCTGACAGTCGCAACGGTGGTCGCCGGAGGTGGCTGCCTGCTGCTGGAAATCGCCGGTGGTGGGGGCCAGAGGTGGCCGCCCGCAGTGGTGGCCGGAGGTGGCTGCCGGTGGTGTGAGGGGGTGGTGGTCTAAAAAAAAACCAACACTGAAAAAAAACTCGTTTTTTGGAGTTTTTAAAAACAGCATTGATTTAAACTGAGTTTTTAAACTGAAGGGAAAAAAATGGTTACCAAACGCGCTTATTTTTTTTAGTTTCCAAAACTAAAAAAAATGGAAAAAAGCCCTGTCAAACGAGGACTACGTGTTAAGAAACAATAGGAGAAGTTAAATCGCTTCATAAACTTAAGATATCTCAGAAAAGTTTGCCATGTCTTCTCAGGGGGAGATAAAAACTTGATAAATCCCTTTTTTTTCAAACATGAAAAACCCACAAATACCCAAAACAAACCCCACCATGAAGATGAACTCTTTCGTACTGACATAGATTTAAGAACTAGACAAAAAAAAAAGCTACTGAAAATGTTTCATCAGAGGTTCAAGATAGAGATTATGCTTTAGACTGAAATTCCATTTTATGAGAATTATAAGGCTGAAGATATGAATAGTAGAGACAATCAATAACTTTGAGATGGTGAAAGTCCGGAGGGGCACAAAATAATTTTTCTAAAGAGCACGAGTTATTGAGCAATGGAGAGGGCAATCAGACAGTCGTACTAAAGTGCATCATCTCGGAAATGCGGAGGAAAATCGGCATGAGCAACAAGTGAAAGACTAGTTTGACTATATGCCGATGTTTGTGTTCGGCAGAACCATTTTGCTCATGAGTGTGGGGGCACGAGAGGAAGTGATAAACGTCGTTTTGCTTGCAAAAATTTAGAAAAGGACGATATTTACCACCCCTATCAGTTTGGAGGGTACGACTTTTGTGGCCAGTTAAATTTTTCTCTAGCTTTTAAATTGAATAAAAACATGCATTACATCAGACTTGAGTTTGAGAGACATAACGACTGAAAGCAACTTTCTGGATGTAATCCCCAACACACACTTTTATGGGTTTAACTTAACATTGTGCTGCCTTAACCTTCCAAAATAGTTTCTCAACACTACGGAACGATCTTCTGGCTTCCTAGACTTGATGATCATATCATCCACATACACTTCTACTTCCTTATGAATCATATCATTGAACAAAGTTATAACGGCTCGTTGGAATATAGCCCTAGCATTCTTCAAACTAAAAGGCATCACTGTGTAACAAAAGGTACCACAGGGTTGTAAATGATGTCTTCTTCTGGTCCTCAGGAGCCATCTTTATCTGGTTGTACCATGCAAAACAATGTACAAAGGATACGAACGCATGCTCAGTTGTATTGTTTATAATCATGGCTATGTTGGGAAAAGTGAAATCATCTTTGGGTGAAGCTTGGTTTAGGTCTCGATAGTCAACATACATTTTGACTTGACCAGAGTGTTTGGGAACGACGATGTTGGCTAGCCAGGTGGTGGTTATCAATCATTCTGATGAATCCAATATGGAGTAACTTCTTCACCTCCTCCTTAACCTTTGAGAGACCACTCCGGTCTCAACTTGCAGAGTTTCAGTTTGACAGGTTTGGCTTTGGGTAAAATAGGTAGGTGGTGTTCCACGATAGAAGGGCCTATACTGGGCATGTCACTATATGACCAAGAAAATAAATAAAAAAATTCTTCTAAGGAGTGCAGTGATTTAGACTAGCCCCCATTTTGATTTCTTTTACATTTTTGTGGTGCCTATTTTGACTTACCATTTTTTTAGCCACTGGCTTGACACCACTAGATTTTTGGTTTTTAATTATTTTCACCATTTCTTTTAAATATTTTCTATCTTTTGGGTCCATTAGGTGTGACTCATCATTAACAAAGTTGATTAATTCATCATAACCTATATCAGCAACCACATGATAATCAAAATCATCATCATATTATCAATCTAGTCTGGATAATTAAACATAATAGCTGAGCAGATTTAAATTTGTTAACGTGACATAAGCATCCAACTCTTCAAGTTCTGAAGCATCTTTGATAAGAAGACTCCCCTCTATAATCTCTCCCACAGTTAGTAGTCCGTACTCGATCATCCAATTATGTGCTTCGCTCTGTGCTGTAGTGATTATGCTTGCTAGGTTTATGATCTAGTTGTCCATTTCATAGACAATCACAGAGATATATATATTAGTGAAGCATGCCTTTATTGCTTCCGGTTCGATCAAATCCAAATAATCTCAAACTCCTTCGGTACCTGGCTCGGTTTGTACTGGCAGTTCCTCGTCTTCGACCCCCTCGCAGTTGTAGATTATCTCTCATCCTTTAATCTACTTCTCGATCCCGATACTGTAAACCAGCTCTAAAAATCTATAAAAGGGCCCACTCTCGCCTTCTTTGATAAAGCGTCCATTCATGGTAGGGACCGCAGTCATGTTCATGCACTTCTTGCTTTCCTTATCTCTTTCCTTATCTTTCTTGGCTTGGGCAAGCATTTGTATAGCTTCCTTCTTCTCCTTTATGAACTGCTTATATCTGAAGCCGAACTGGTCCTTCTTGTTCTTGACATTTGGAAAGCTGGAAATTCCTTGAAAATACCGGCCTAAGCCTTTTTCGGGGTAGTAATAAAACTTTCTCATCCTGAGGAGCAAGGTCGTACTGCTGTAAGGGAAAAAGGTGAGGAAGTTTTATCAAAAACTTTCTCATACTCGAGACATTGAACCGGGTTATCCATTCTTAATCTGCTGATTAGAACATTCAATGAATTGTGTGGCACATGAACAATGTCTTTCTTTACCTGTTTGATCTAAGGTAGCACATGAACAATTGTGTGGTACATGAACCATGTCTTTCTTTACATGTGAATCTCCTATTTATGGTAAAGACGACATTATCCAACACAAACTTGACCTTCAAGTGCAATGTAGAGAGGATTGTGTCGATAAAATGTATCTAAGTTCTTCTCAGCAGCAGGTTAAATGTAATAGCTATATCTAACACTTGAAAATGCCACACCGAAACTAGCAGTACCCACTGTCATGGAGAGCTTAACTGTACCAATCACTTTTCTAAGGGTATTGTCATATGCCTGGACAACTTGATTGGAAGAGTGAACTCCGACGGGTCAATGCTGAGAACTTGAATAGTGCATAGAGGACATACATTTAGAGCATAAATATTGTCTATGAGGATTAATGGAACCCTCTTATCAAACGCTTGCATAGGGTTAGGTCTGGATCTATATCTGGGCATTATCAAATGCTTGCATAGGGTTGATTCTCCCTTCCAGAGAATCATAAGCTATTACTGACTTCCACACTGACTAACTGGCTGCGATAATAAAGACGGTCGAATCTATAACTGGTCAGCTATCATCAATACAATTAACCCTATGAGGGGGTAAGGGTTCTTTGCGCACATTTGGCCTAACCAGAGGGGAGACTTCCCCCTTATCGATGAGATCTTGTATGGCATGTCAAAGCGCATTACATCTCTCTATAGAGTGACCGGTTCCTTGATGATAACGATAAAATGGTTGTACATCATATCCTTCGGGTATCACTGCTGGCGTAGGGGTGAGTGGCAGCGTAGATATCATTCCCCTCCTTAACATCTGCTGAAAGACTTTGGGGAGTGGTGCATTTAATGGTCTAAACTTCCTTCTTATGTCGTAGTACCTTCCCATGTATGGTACTTGCACATTTTGACATTGTTGGTTGCTACTAGCTTAGGCTGGACATTAAAACTCAGTAGGCTGGCTCGGTATACCCCTGGCTTCGACTCATGAGATATGGTACCCTTGTTGATAACATCATCTATTTGAATGAGAGACCCCATAAGAGCTTAGAATAAAGTGTGGTAATGGCCAAAGATATAGCCATGGTAGACCAGAAACAGATTGTTCTTGACAATATTCACTTGCTCTGCCTCCATCAAACGGTTCACTATCTAAGTTGCCTTATTCCTCCACTTCATAAAGAAAGCTAAAACTAATTCTCTTGGCTCTTACATCGTGGTCTCTAAACCCTTCAGGGTGATATCTAGGTCGGCAGTGTATTGATACTGTTTTACAAACTCTCTCACAACATCTTTCTAAATACAGACTCGGGCTTCATCTAAAGTGAGGAACCAACGAGAGGCGATTCCCGTTAGAGTACGATTAGAACTAATATATTAACTGATTCTCATTCACGCGTGTACATCTTAACATGAATTTTGGGATCCGTTGTCCTATCAAACTTACATTTCTGGCATCTTGAACTTGAGGGACAGTCTATCCTCGGGGTTTATGGTTAGAACACTGAGGTCTAGAAAGTCATTGGCTCTCCTCGTCCAAGCGGTTTAGGACTTAAGTGCCGCCAACTTGTCCTTTCATTTTGGCATGGTAGGGGGTATCACTTCTTTGTCTTCGGACTCATACAGCCAATCAAATTTTGGGCCTTTCTTCTTGCCATCTCTCGTCTCCTCTCCCTTCCTCTTCCGCTTCTTTCATAACTCTCCTCTTGAGGTTGTCCAACTTTTTGGTGGTTCACGATTGTTACTCTGTCAAGGTTATGAAACCGTTATGATGATATGGACCATATTAGAGATCTGCTTAAATTCCTTGACCTTTGGAGTTGGTGAGTGTTTTTCGGATGAGTCCCGATACTAACCACACTTAGCCTTTATTGCATAGGAAAATTTGTAAAAAATTTAATTACACATACCATAGAGATCAAATTAGTTGGCTCATAACCTAATAAGGGTGAGGGGAATTATTTCTGATTTTTGGGGTTCTTTTTTTTTTTTTTGAAAATTGGGGGGATAGAATAGACTATCTGTCTGGTTATTCATAAGGAAAACTGGTCAGTTGGTGAGTGAGGCTAGGGTTTGTTTTTGGGAATTTTTTTAGAGGATAGGATTCTGAATCATCGAGAAGGAAAACTGGCCAGTTGGTTAGTGGGGTTTAGATTTTGTATCTCGAAATTTTCTGAAGGATGAGATTCTAATTAATTGTCTAGTCATCCAGTAGGAAAATCGGTTGGTTGGTTAGTGGGGTTGTTTAGGATATGAACCAGGCAGCTTGGAAATTCTTCAAGTAATGCAGATACTGACTAACTGTCCAGTTGAGAGCGTGGTTAATAGGCCAGTTAGTTAGAATCAGCTCCCCTTTGCGAAATTACCAGTTTAGCTTACATAATGTTGGCAATTTCTTGTGAACATGACATAGGTCAATACAGGTTTTCTCCCAACAAAGGGCAAGAGACTGAGTTGTTTGGGTGTGTGTCTTCTCTCTCAACACCAGTGTAAAGGTCACCCCATTAGCTCGACTGTACCATATACCTCCAACCCGTAACTAGGAAGTTAATAATGGGCGATCATCAGTACATATACAAGTCGTTTGAATACACCAAGAAATCAAGAGGAATCTTTAATACGAGGCCATAGAGTTGAGAGCTCAATCGAAAGATCGCCTTGTGCCCAGAAGGACTAAGGGCTTCAACTATTGCTCTCGAATTAGTGGGTCGGGGTGAGACATGCACGTGTGTGAGTTATGGAAAAAAAAGTGCAAGTACCACATGCATATCATATTGTACATACTACCACAATATACAAGAAAAATACAAACAAGGCCAAAAATTAATAAAAATTTTCAAGTCTAGTCCTCTTAATTGTTTTGACCCTAGCAGAGTCACCACTGTGGCGAACCGCCTCAGATAAGATTCCTTGAGGATTTTAATCGGAGTCACCATCTTATTTAATTAAAGAAAAATAAGAAAAACATAGAAAGGACTCTATAATGTCCAAAAAGGATGACTACTTTAGCAAAACTAAGAGATGGGTTTGGGGACTAAGTTACACAATGAGAAGGTGTTAGGCACCTGCCGCGCCCTTCGGCCTCTACTTCAATTTCATTAAATTTTGGCCTTAAGAACATGCATCATGAAAAATATGATAAAACTAACCCTAAGATTATGTTTAGATTTTTGACTTGAACATGACATCGGGGGTTGAATTGTCAACGTATTTGATAAGACTAATCAGAATCAAAACTATCGTAGTTCGACTCAGGTCCTATATTAAGTAATCTACATTTCGAGCTTAGACTTTAGACAAAGAAAATGTAAAAGACTCTTTTTATGTTCTCGAATTGAAATGTGATCATGGGAGTGGGAGACAATTGATATGATCTCCTAATCTAGAAAAGCTATTAAATTTTACCTCGCGAATTAACCTGCTAAAGGACTTTTAAGAATGAATTTAAATGTTAGGATTCTCAAGAAAGGTAGTGAATCACTTCACAAAGAAATGGTACACATGTTCTAAAGAGAATAAGCTCTTAAAGTTCAAGACTGGAGAATCTGATAAGATTGGCAATGCCAATTTGCAAGGCTGGGGATAAGTCAAAATAACTGATAAAATAGTAGATTGACAAAAGTCAAGTAACCGGCCGGTTCACCTCAAAAATTAAGAAATTATTTTTCTGAATTTCAAGGCATTATCTGACCTTATTTTCGGTAATTATCTCTTATATCATAAATGTGATGTACTAGATTCGGGATAATTAATTTCCTTACCGTAAATAGATTGATTTCGTCTTTGCGTCAAGTATTATTCACAGATTATTTTTCTAAATTATCTAGACTATCTAAACAAATTATTTTGACTAAAGGGCTCATGCAATTAGACATGCAATTGGACTGATGGATTAAACATGCAATTGGTGTACACTGAATTAATTACATTATTAAGCCTAGACTCAATAATGCACTATAATTAGTAATAAAGCCTACTACCTATTTAATTAAAAACACCCACAAAAATTTGGTGTTTGCAGAAAGGTTAGAAATTTTACGTTTATATTCATTACAATTGTATAAAGGATTCATGTAGCATAAGTTATGGTTTCCTTGGGTACATCTTCAAGGGTATATACGATGTAGAAGTCCTTCAAAAGGATTAATTGCTGAAGGATTATAAGTGGAAAAGTGCTTGACATTTTGCTCAATGTACTTGGAAAGTAATCACCCTGTTTGGAACCAAAACCAAAAAAAAATAAAAAATGAAGATGGGTATACAGATGAAATAGGTGCCTAATTGGCTATTACTCTTGAGGCTAAGGATAAGGAGATGGGACATTAATATGTACTGTTTAACTGCGATGAATTATAAGTCTATCACAAGTAAGTGGACTCTATAATTCTATTGGATTCAATTTGTTACTGGTTAATGTATAATATATTGTGTGTATATATGATGTAAATCTAGCACATTCGTGAAGAGTTATGAAGTGATGTGGGGCATGAAGAGTTGTGAAATGATGTGGGGAAGACGTAGAGGGAAACCAACACCATGGGAAATTGATAACTCTTTCAAAAATGAGTTCCTGAAGTGGTTTACATCCCATGTAAGTCTGTGTATGTAAATTCTTAAGATAAAGTTTAAATGTATATATGTACTCACAAGTCAATGCTTAATATTTGGTTTGCAACTACTTAGGTTAATAATTTGTGGGACTAGGTTTCAGGGGAAATACAACCCTGTGCACGTTGTCCAAATGGTATAGGTAGGAGGGGTAGTGGCTACTCAATAAATGGGCACTGTTTTCATAAAGAGAGTCCAGCTGAAGACTTTGCGGAGTATCTTGGTGTTTTGGAAGACATAACTAAACTAGATTCTTTTGGAGTAGGAAAGGTGGTATCCTTTGAATGCAAATGATACGATAATATTAATCAAAGTACAAGAGATCATGGTTGGCATGTCGTAGTACGAACATGGCCAAGGGATTTTTGTAAGAATGCTGAAGCAGAAGCTGACACAGAAGAGGAGATATTATTCCCAAGTAAGCCTCATAGTGGATAAGATGTAGAATATCATGTATAAAATATGACTTGGGTGAGAAATGATGTTGAAGCAGGAATAATTCATCATCAAGTTATAAGAAGCTCAACAAAGAGGCAAATAAAGGGAAAATTTGTTAACCGTGAGACTAAAATTCAGAGATTGGATACTTTCAATTGATGATGATGAAGTGCGAGACGAAGAAGACGAGACAGAGGAAGAGGAAGATGAAGACATGGAGATTGATGATAACTTAACAAGCAGTGATTGATTTTCTTATATGAAACTGTTTGGAACATATTTTATTTGTCAACTTTTTAGTGTAGTACTTGTTTTTCGTTGTTTTGTTTAAGTTTAGATTCGGGCGTAAATTGTTAAATACAACTTGGTAACTTATCTGGTCTTTTGCATGCATGTTATTTAGATTATGCAAATAGATTATCTATGTTTTTGGAAATGTGTTCTTGTAACATTTGGGTGCACAATATCCCTATGATTTGTCAGTGCCAAAATCAACGCCGCAAGGTGGTTGGGTGGAGCAATAAGGTGATGCCAGCCATAAAGACTTCACTTGGTGATGCTCATGTCAAGAGTGCTATTGAGAAAAGCAGCAAGGCCTAAGATGTTGAGGAGGCTAATCTTGAGACTGTTGTCGCAATTGAAGGATTAACCAATCAAGGGGTGTCCATTTCCGTTTAGTGCCTTATTATGCTGTTTACTTGAACAAGGGCATATCTATGTGATTAATCTGTTGAATGACAACTATAATTGTTTTTTTATATGTAATGACAACAATAACTTGCCTCCTAATATAACTTCATTTTGCATTAGACCCTGTACATGTAAGTTTTGAATAAAGAAGCTATTTGTATGAAAAAAAGATCTTAATTATTATTATATTTACCAAGAAAACAAAATTTTAAATCTCGCTGATTTAAAAATATAAGGTTATTGAGAAAAAAATAACCTCCCAATGAAGGTTTCTAACACTTGATTAAGAAATATAACTTAAGAGATAAGCACAATGTTGTGGCAGTTGACAAACTGCTGAAAATGCTATGAAACTTGACAAACTGCTGGAAATGCTATGAAACTTGACAAACTGCTGCTGTGATCTAGACTTATCGCATCAATAGGTTGAGTGAATATGTGATATGACTATGATCAAATGGTCTTTAGTGTCCAGGCGCTTATTAATCTAAATTTGTAAAACCAAGAAAAAGTCCGAAGAGCATTTAAAGAGGTAGGGTATAGGTCTTATTTCTGCTACTAGTCATAATTACAAGGTGCATTTTGTCTAGTATATTTTGTCTCAAATACTAAGTCCTCGAAGAAATGGGGGCCAACAATGGAAAAAAGGACATGGGCAAGGGAAATGCGTGTACATGTTGGGTATATGATGATGGATGTTGGACTACCGGAGCAAATGGCGAGCTCGATTCTTTTATTGGGTGTGTGGTGCGTGTGTCCAACCTTTTACCAATCAATTACCATGACTCAAATTCACTATCTCATTATAAGGATTCAGCTTGGTCAGAGATTAAGGTATAAGATTTCTTTATTACGCACACTACCTGGTTGAATAAATTGCTAGAATTTTCCAGTTTTTACGATTTTTTTTTGGAGCCTATAAGTGCATCATGACCCAAATTCTTACAAACTTCACATATAGAAAGGTCTGGCTTGGTGTTTCTTCCATGCTCAACATCATAACTTGAGTTCTCCACAGAGTAATTATGCCTATGTCACTGAGGAAAACCATGACCGTGAGAAGTAAATGATGGATTACCATTTGTTGTAGTGATTGTTCTTATTGTAGTTCCTACAATTCTTTACATGATATTTGGACAGAGAGTAAAAAAGATGGGTTTGGCATTGATCTTAGAGTTCTTTCCTCACTTTCAGCTTTATGCAATGAAACAAATAAAGTAGATTTAAGATTTTTTGACATTGATATAAGTTGAACGTTCATAGGCTGTAAGATTAGATTTTGAGCTGAAATGTTTAGCTTAAGCTGAAGAAATTATGTTTTAGGTCTAGAGTCTGCAACTTGAAGGCTGTTTGAGCTGCTAAGCTGAAGAGATGCTAAGGATCCTTCATCTCAACATACTTATTTTCCACTGAAGCAACTGGTTGCCTATCTTGTTGTGATACTATTGTAACATATCTGAATTTTGTCATCTTAGTATCTTCAATATTGTTAAGTGAGGTTGTGCATTCTTTACCACATATCAATTAAATATTGCGCTAAATCAGTGGTCTCTCTAGGCTTAGATCTTGCTTTAATCATGCCCACTCTTGCTTCATACGCTATTTGGTGTTCTACTTTGTTCTTGCTTGCAGAAAATATTCACCACAGATCATCCGCTTGCAAAGGAGGCTATCAAGACTAGCCTTGAAAAGAAGTGGAGGGAGTGGAAATGTAAGTGAAGAAGGAATATTTCAATAAAAATAACATTCCATGATCCAAAAGGAAAATTGCAAAAGAGATTATGGTTGATAATGACCAGTGGAACACATTCGTTATTGGTTACTTATTGGCAGGACAGTGGTGTAGGAATATAGAGCAAGTATTATAGCTAATATATATATATATATATATATATATATATATATATATATATACTAGACTAATGTATATAGTAATTTTGATACTTATATTAAAGAAAGAGGCAGCTGATAACCGCTTAGATGCATTCAGTCAGAAATATCCACATACCTTAGGCCACAAATCCGCTACAAAAAAGAGGCGGGAACATGTAACATACTTCCATTCTCGTTTGGCTTATTTAATACCCACAACTACATTTACAGATTTACTTCGTAGATACCTTATGTTGTAATCTTTTTGTAAATTTGAGAAGTAAATTGTAAGTAATGATTTGTTGGCAATTTGTTGCATAGGAGTGAATGCTTTGGCTTACGTCTTTTGTTGGTCATTTTTTCACCTTGTACTAGGTTAGCATGCATGATGCGGCTACTAAAACAATACTTCTCCGTATTAGTTTCTCCATCTTGGAACATGAGATTGATTTGCATTTGAGCTCATTAGTCACTCCTCTAAGATGGAACTTCTAGCCATCATCCTTGGATAAGCATATTAAAATAAGGATAAGCATAAAAACTACGTATTTAACACTTATAAAATACACAGTTCGTCTCTCTTCTCCTTTGTGTCTCTCATTTAATGAGTTGTAGGATAAGGGTAGATTCCTTAGGGCCTTAATTGAGTGGAACAAGGACTGTGATGGTCAGTTTGAAAGGACATATTTGTGTATATATTTTTATACAACTGATTTAATCTGAGTTTGTAGAATGAAATCCAAAGACTCCAACAAGCCTCACCACCTGAAGATGGCCCGGGTGAAGTTAATATTCTTTTCGATGTTTTTGGGTAAAGAGAGACATGGTAGAGTAAAGGTGATGGGATGGATGTTGACTCGTGACACATTGGCCTCTCGTCAACAGGCAAACAATGAACAAAGTGCAACAAATGGCTGAGGAAATCACTTCCTTTAAAACATAATTGCAAGATATGGATAAAGCAAAGGCAAAAATGGTTGAATTGCAAGAAGCTGTTAATCACGCGTCAGAATCGAGGAAAATCCTAGTTCTCTAGTTGGGTAACTTTTTTTTTGGATGCATAATCTAACTTTGAAATTACTCAAGATTTCATGATGGAAAGTGATAGCTATGGCAAGTGTCACAACATAAACCCAAAGCTTTTTCCTAACAACTACAAAATAACAAGCACAAAATGAGATTCAAAATTGGGCTATATGTCTTTAATATGTGAACATGTTCTTTGTTGAACATATTTAAAGTGCGAAAAGATTAGCAGATGCATAATTCCTTTCTTATTCTATATGTCCGACATTTATTACCTCTCTATCAAGTTGTTGCCGAGCTAAATGCAAATGGACTAATAGATGTCTGTGTTGGTATTTAATGTTGATCATGTGCATGGACAGTTGTAGGGTTGATTTGGAAATGTGGAGAGGGTTTATTAGGTTTTGTACAACTCATAATAAGTCTGTGACTTCGCTTGATATTTCTAGACAAACATGTGTTATTGTTCTGGATTTGAATAGATTGTGGTACTTTTGTGACCAATCAAGGGCTAGTTTAGATTTAACACGCATTTGGTTTTTACTAGCTATATGATATGGGAAAAACAATGCGAGAAACAAAACATATCCATAGACATGCGGTTGGCAATGTCAACGTTGTCTAGCGTTTTGCTCTCCTTTCCTTTTGAGAGATAACTTATGGAGGCGGTCAGTATCGCTGACATAATTGAAATTATTTTCTAAATAAGAAATCTAAAATAAGCCTATGCCGGCATAAGTCCATACATTTAAATAAAACAAATGCAGAACGAAACCTATAACTGCATGAGACAGATGACACATGTCTAATTATTCAGTGGTTTGATAAAATAAAAATAATACTTATCACAACAGCTCTTAACATTGGCTTTGCCATTTAATCCAGATATATAAGATACTAGAAATTTACCTATGTTCGTGCCCGTTAGCGCCGGCATACGTTCAGACCACTGCTACTGGTAACATTAGAAGACGGGTGGAGGAACACTTTTAAAGGCGGTCGACCTCTGGTATAGACCCTTCAAGCGTCGTCATAAGTCTATCGAAACGCGAGTAAAGGTAGCGGTCATGTACAATGTGTAAGCCTATAGTGGCGGTTTTCTCACTTTTCATAGCGCATACCGGCCGCAGGCGTAGAACGTTTTCCTCATAGTTCACTTTGCGTCTTTTCTTTTTTAGACTTTGCCAACTCAGGTAGAGTAGTTATTAACTCAATAGAAGAGAGTTGCTATAAAGCATTAAAAGGATGGGCACCAAGACTTATATGCTTTCCACTGAATTATTTGCCGAGTTAGTGGCATAATTGTAAGCCCATTTATTTCTTTCATTTGTAAAGAAGGCTCCTTTTTTGGCCTAAAAAAATGTTGTAAGTAGGCACTGCAATCCAATATATGTTGGGATTTAATTGTTGAATGACCTTGCAAATAGGTTTTGATTTTTGGATTGAAGTGGAATGAGTTTTGCTTATTTGTGTGATTAGAGTGTAACATGTCTTAGAGATACTGTACCCTAGTGTTGGAATGACTGGTTTTGATGTTTAAGTTGTGATTCTCAAGCTCTGATCTTTAGGGCTTACAGCAGTGGCAGAAGGAATCGGAGGGGGGGGGGGGTGCCTACGTCCTTCCATGTGATTTTTCTATTTTATATGGTGTTTTTATTCCCAATGAGAAAAGTGTCATCCTAAAAAATCTAAAAATACTTAAAGGAGATATATTTGTAGTCATTTTACATATTATGCCATTTAAAAATAAAAAAAATGTCTTTTTAGTCATTTAAAATGCCAAACTTACATAAATAAACCTAAAAGAAAACAAAAAAACCAAAGTCCAGACATAAAGCGAACACAAAAAATCCTCTTTATTCTCTACATTTTTCAAAGCCTATCCATTTTTAAAGCTTGAAAGCCACGTAATGGATATAGCACACCATCTCGTCGGTCCCCTACCAGCCTCACACCCTTAACGCCACGGCCTACTGCCTCCACCGGCCTGTCCACCTCCAGCGACAGGGAGTAGTTGTGCAGACGGTATATCCAATCATGCCAGGATGGTTGAAGTCATGGTGTTGCTCGATTCATCGATTCTCGATTCCTCTGGCATTGTTGATTTTTCGTGGTGTAATTGCTCTGATGTAGGGATTAGTGATACCCTCCTCATCTCAGTATCTCACCTAATTTTCTCCATTACAATCCCTTTAACCTGAAAATCATGAAGAACCCTAGTTTTTTCCCCAAAAATAAAGCCACCATCCTTCCACTCATTATTGGAATTGTTTTAGTGCCTCCACACAAAGTCCCAAACCCTAATCCTCCACTTTGAAGCAAGGTAAGATCTAGACTTCTAGTATTTATTCTTAAAATATCTAATTCCTTGAACTTGAACCCTTTCTTTTATGTTTAATCTATAATTTGACAATTGAGTTTCGGAACTTACAATTTGTAATTTGGAACTGGCCCTGCTAGTGGAATTCTTAATTACAGATTGCAATTGCTGCTCATGGGTAGTGGGCGTATGGGTTTCAAATTGAGGTTTGTTGGGATCTTTAATTTTGGATCGAGAGTTTGGCATTTCTTTCTGACAATTCCTGTCTTTATATGTAAGGCCACCTTAAGAAATTTTTCTAGCTCCGCCACTAGTTTGCAAGAGGAAGGAATTCAATTTAAAGGTAACAATTCATGTAGATATGCTATACATGCGTTATATCCTTTTGAACATTTTCATGCCTTCTTGAATTATTCTCATTTTTTTCAAAAGACAATTGCTGTGTTTTACTTTTATATAATGCTACTTGATGGCTTAGAGGATGTAGTGAGTTTACTGTGCTTAGAGATTGAATGCGACATACTGGTGGACTAGTCTTTGATAACTAATATTGTAGTATAGCGATGAACATAGATAGTTTTGTGTTATAAGTATCTAAGGTTGTCATTTGTGAGAGCTTTTGAGAGAGGCGATAAGAGTGACAAACTTTTCCTCTGCCACAATCCTCTCTCCCTTCTCCGTCACCAACATCGATTTTCCTCGCATGTAGTAATGTGGCAGGGTAGATTAGACCGGTAGTTAGTCAGGGGTTTTGGGTGGGATCTGGGTGGATTTGGTGAGCTGATCGGAGTCAACGTCTCGATAGTCTGCAATCGGTCAGGTTTTTTCTTCTCGCTTTCCGGCGTCGGAGCTTGGTTGGTGTTGTTATAGGGTTATTGTAACACCTCGAACCTTAATATATTTTTAACGGTTAATTTTAGAACTTTTAGCGATGCATTTTCTTTTAGCTAGCATCGATGCTTTATGTAGCGACTTTTAGTGACGATTAGTGTAGCGGAATTATGTATTACCCGTTAAAGTTTTCTAGTGCATTATTTTATCATAAATAGTTATTGTGGGCCTTTTCATAATAAAAGAAAGTTTTGGATAAATATTGAGAAATTATCAAATACATACTCTTTAAGAGAGCAGCCGACCTTAGTTTTTTTTAATCACTGTTTTGTGAACCACTTTACACACACACACACAAAAACGGAAAGAAAGTTTATGGCAAGTTGCGTGAAGTTTTTCGGTAAGTTTCGTTGCCATATTTTTCAGATTTACGCATTGTTTATGGGGATTCTAAGGGAGTTGCCATCGGGGTTGCCTTTAGAGAGAAACAACATGTGTGAGAAGAGAGCCTACTGCCGTGAGGCAGTGGTTATAATGTGCATTGTGGGTGTGTTTGTGTGCTCATTTGATTGTGTGCATACAGTGTTTGATTGTGAAAAATGAGAGAGGAATGAGTGTAACGTATGGATGTGTTGTACGTTGTGAAATGTTCTGAAGGGGATGTATGGAGAGTATGGGTGCAGCGTATGTGTGTTGTGCATGACTGTGAGTGTGTGTACTTTGAGTGAATAGTGGTGCGTGAGTGCATCAGTGTGCGTGTGTGTGTAAAAATTGTGTGAAAATCACTGTGTGTGCATGTGTTTGTATGTGGGTGTGTGATTATGCATACATTCAGTGTGTGTGTGCGCGCCCGTGCGTGCATGCACTATGTGCATTATTGTGTGTATATTGAATGTGTGTAAGGTGTGCAGTATATGGATGTGTGATATTGTGTGCATGTGTGTTTACTAAGTGAATAAAGTGTAAGGGTTGTGAGTGGTCTGTGAGGGAGTAGAGACTGAGTGCAGAGACGAAGACAAAGAAGAAGAAGAAAGGAAATACGTCGTTAAGTTTGGCACATGCATTGGTTAGCGCACGATTATAATTAGCATGTAAAAATTTAAAGTATAATACATTAGGCTATATTATAATTTGTGAATTTTTTTTATAATTTTATGCTATGGTATGTATTTTTAATATTTTCTGTAAATTCAGATTTATAATTTTTTTTGGAGCCGGAGCCCTTAAACTCATGAGAAAATGTTATGAAAAAATCAGAGTAATGTTTTTATATAGTATGGAGAAGTCCTAGTACAAATTTGGTGATTTTTGGAGTTGATTTATTATCACTACCGTATCGCATTGGATTTAGCAAAATAAAATTTAAAAATAGTTTTGATATCTTTTAAATTCTAATTTCAGTTTCTATAATTTTATAGGTATTTTAAAGCTGTTATAAAAATTATGGGAC
Organism: Escallonia herrerae; assembly: GCA_033070095.1. NCBI lineage: Eukaryota > Viridiplantae > Streptophyta > Magnoliopsida > Escalloniales > Escalloniaceae > Escallonia > Escallonia herrerae. The sequence continues at coordinate 589,938 of JAVXUP010000032.1, read as the reverse complement.
TTTATTTTCTGCTAGAAATAATTATGGCTATTTATGGGTTCTTCTTGCATTTAAAGAAATTATTTTAAACTCAAAAATATTTGAAAATTCAGAAAATTTATTGTTTGACTTTTATTAATATATTAAGTTATAAAAGTGTTTTATTAAAATTATTATGAATTTTGGATTATTGTCACGCATTAAGGAGTGCACGAAATTTTCAGTTAAGTTGGCTGTGTGTGGGATGCACTTTGGGTTGCATAATTCAATTGTATTTATTTCTTCTAAATGTTGACATGAGTTAGTAATCCTGTGAGTTATAAGAATAGTGCGTATTGTTGGAGTTATAAGGATGGTCTGTTGGTTGGGTTAAATTAGTACCTAAATGAACTAGTCAGTGTACATATGCATATGTAAAGCGTATTGAGCACTGCCGAGGAGGCTTTGCTATAGTGTACTGCTCATGTTCAATATCACCTATCTCCTTTTATTATACCTGAAGTGTTTTAAATGACTATTGATTTAAAGATTTGAGATGATACTTGTCCCTATGTTTGTATCGAATTACTGTGATTTCATCAAAAATAAAATCCTTTGAAAAGATGTTATTTGACTTGAATGTAAAATCATTCGTATTGTTCATCTTATTAAAATACTGTGTTTATTTGAAAATCCTTGTAAAGACTATCATTTGATTCTATATGAAAACTTGTCCAAATCGTTGTTATTTTTAATCTTTGATCGACCTTACTGGATTCTCAAAAGTTCACTCTCCTTTGACTTCCTTTCCGCATGTGATAACCAACATTAGGTTGAGGATGCCTGTGGGGATTAGAGCCAAGTAAGGAAAATTGATTTAATACAATAATGAATGTTAGAACCCCTATGTAGTTGAACTTTTCTAGCTCATTATTTAGATTTAAATTTAGTTTTTCAATTATGACTGTACGCTGAGAGAAATACGTTGATGGAGGTTTTAGTTGCTCTAATAGTTGTGGTATTATTTTGATGAGTTTGAGGATATTTTGTATTAGTGTATGTGATTGAGTGAGTATTAATGTTCCAAAAATTCCAGGATGTTACAGTTATTCTGTCGGGATCCTTAAGGAAGGCCGCGAGTGGATGGTGATGGCCATCGGGTGGAGGCTACTTTTCACTGCCGAGTTTAGTAGTGATGCTGCCACAGGTTGGAGTTGGGTAGGTGAGTCTAGGTTAAGGTTTTCTTCTAGGGTTAATTAATTGTTTCCCCCTCCCCTTAGTTATTCCCCTTTCCCTCTAGCCTAAAAAGGTTTGGTGGACGTTTTTGGGTCTAGATTGGCAGTTGTTAGGCCTAGTATGTTTGATTAGGTTTCCGCCGGTGAGAGGTCATAATGGCCATGCGGGTTTTCTGATTGATGGTGGTTTCTTTATTGCTTGAAGATGGTTGTGTTGAAGATGGTTTCCTATGGGGCTCAAGGTTTTCCGTTTTTGGTCGGTCGATGATGGGTTTATATCTCGGTCGGAGGTGGTACGAGGCTCTCGTCGGGGCTGAGCTTTGCAGATTCCGATGGTGTGAGGGCCTCTTGATGTGGTTTGTTTTTGTTATCCTTGGTAGATCACCAGTAGCATGATGGTAGGAAAAGGTGGCGTTTCGGGCACTGGAGCGTATAAACGTAGATCAAGGCCGGTTGCCGAGACGCACATATCCAAAGCTGGGCTAGTGGTGGTCAATTTGCGGGTGTTTCTTAATTGGCTAGTTTTAATTAGGTTTATCTTGTTTAGTTTAATAGTTATCCTATTTGCAGCTATTTACTTGTTTGTAGTTAGTTACCCCCGAAGAATTTCTCTCGAATCCTTTGCACGAATTCCCCCCTTTTCCTCCCCTGTTTCTCTTCTCCTTTTCTGTTCTTCTGTGTTCTTGACACTGTTTCTTTATGTATGTTTTCCTCCCCGAATTTCCTCCTCTCTTTTCTTTTGTTTTTTTTTTCTTCTCTTTATTTATCCATCCATTTGTTTATAATATAATGATATTAGTCATTACACGACCAAGCAGGAGGTGGCCTTACCTTATACTCCATCTTCCGAAATTTGACACAAAATGCATACTTTTCAAGAATTGCAAATTAACCCTTCAAGTTTAAAATTTACAAAATGACCCGGAAAGTCCTAAAAATTATACTTTTGCCCCAAGATTTTTTTTTCTAATATTTATTAATTTAATTAAGCATCACTAAAATGTACATTGTCACTCATTTTATTATTTTTCATCACTAAAAATATTAATTTACCATTATGCCTCCCAAAGTTTTCAAAATTACGAAAATGTCCCCAAAATTTGAAAATTACATTTTTGCCCCGAAATTATTTTTAAGCTTCAATGCACTACTAATCCCAGAGCATTATTCAAAATTAGCGCTCGTTTATTTTTTGGGTCATGGATGACTATTTTAAATAGCTCCCGAAGTTTGGGATATTATATTCTTCCGCCTTATAAAAATTTCGTCCTTGAAATTTTCTCATGAATTTTTTTATCACTTATGACGTCCAGGCACTATGCCTCCGCTGTGCCACTCTGATAACTATCTCTTGGTAGCTACGCTACCCTTGACTTTCGCACCTAGATTCTTGTCCCATGAATATCCAGATGCAATTGTTTAAATCCAAATCATAACACTAAACTGAAATCTTGTCGGATAATCACTTTACTCTAACTAGTCTAGAATTTCACAGACGGTGATTTAACGGATACAGAATTCACTGAGCAGAACCTACACCGCTTTGAATTTTGCGCATATCAAACAGATTAAGTCAAGCTCTAATACGACAGATTTCCCCTCTCTTATGTTACTACTACACTAGAGATCCCATCATTTGCACAATTCACTTATGATTATAAGCTCAACTTTACGATCAAGGCATATTAAAATACGAAATGATGGTCAGACATGACCTGTGGTTTATCAAGGCTAACCTGGGTAGGGTAATCAATTCATATAAGTACTTACAGCTCACAACAGACAACAAAACTGTAGCCACTAGGCTTTCACTACACACTCTAATACCTCAAAACAACGAGTCCAAATTACTGCCAAGTTCATCATCGAGAGACATGTTATCTTAACATAGCTATGTATTACATACTTACGATTCTGCGTACATGTCACAGAATGACAGAAACTATAGGTACTATGAGTTCGTTGCACACTCTGGTGCCATAAATCAAATAGGTCCAACTGTTACCAGAGTCATTATAGAGAAATGTGTTCTCCTAACACAATGCGAAACATGATTTTGCATTCACTTGTCTTGCACTTCGACTAAAGTTTAAAGCTCTAAATTATCACATCACTTCTGATTCACAGTTATATTATTTACGAAAATCTCATAACCTTATCCTTCAATCATCTGTTTCAGTTAAACTATTAAAATCTTCCAATTCAAAAAGCAAATAACCAGCAGTTTGTTATCTCAGGTTCAGACAAATTTCCATCTTATACCAAATCATCGAATAACTTATCCAAACCTAATCAGCATTCCCAGAGTCTATTCTCGCTCATAGATTATCTGAGGTTTAGGAATCTACCTAACCTCATATCTAGGTAGGGACAACTATACCAATAATGATAATAATAATCGCAATCAGGCAATCAAAACATAATTTTTTTAAAAACAAAATCACGCATATTGGCTCTCGGGGTTCACAACAAAATTCTGGGACATTCTAGAAGAAACGACGGACACAGAAACAATGATATCGGTCTGACGAAGCAAAGTCAACCCAACGACTCAGAGCAATCAGAATTAGAAGGAGTTATTGGTCCTTAATAAGATTCGTAGCTTCCCCATGGTCAGTGGGTCAGATACTACCTCATCAAGTCCAAATAGATTCAAAAAGACAAATAAATACCTCGGAAAGGAATAAGACGAACCAGCATGAATGACATCTTCTCTGATGTCTCAGCGTAAGTTGACATTCAATTAAGTCGTCCTTGAATTCAATATGCAAAAGAATGAATCAGATGAAAGAGTAAAATTTCAAATTCCTTCTTGTACCCTTAAACCAAATTTTTTTTGTCTTAACACCAGTCATTTTCCAAAACACTATTCCTACTATAAATCAAATCACAAACTTAACTTCGACTAGGCTTTTCTCTAACAACTTACAGATACATGATTAGAGTGTAATCAATTCATGTCTCGCACGATATCAAACCTCGAACAATAAATATCATGAGATCCACAGAAAAAATCTCTATCCCTTAGCTGGATAGTAAAGTTACAGAGGATCGTAGAAGCAGTCAAAGGATTCTCCGATGGAGTACATATCACAAGATCAATTCCTAACAGATAAGTTTCACCTTCAATCACTATGCGAAGGTAGAGGATACAAAGGTACTTGACACTCCATAATCAAACCATATATGGAAATCTAATGGATTACCATGTAGTATACCTGGCATTACGTCATCAGCTATAACAACATCCTAAGCAGACATTACATAAATTCTAACTGATATTCTGGGCCTCAGCCCCTATTGACCTTATTCTCTTCATGCCAAGGAATACCGTTCTTTCTTACACTAGCTATGGGTATCAACAGATTATTTCTCACAAGCAAACAATTTCGAACTTAATGCTTCATACTGTCATGCCAACATATCATCTGGTCAATTTAGAGCATAACTCAGTACTCTGACCTCTTTCACACATGACAAATGGGGTGGCCGAAAAAACTGACCTGCCACCTTGACCAGTACTCTAGGTAGGTCAAACTTCAGAACTCTATGATGGTTCAACTCTAGTACTCTGAGCTAGTCGAGCGCCTTCACCCCGCGCTTCCCTAAATTCCACATCATGTTTCGATTGAATTTCATAACTCTATCCAGATCTCAGAATCAATGAACCAAAGTGGGCCTGAATCTTTGACTCTGCCCCAACCTTTAACCTTGGGGCACCATACTGTGCCGACTGTAAAAACTTTTGCTGACGACTGTTAGCTCATACAAATCCATTCGAAGAAAATTCTCACTTATCTCTCTTCTATCCGTCCTGTGTTTACTCATGCCTTCCTCCATTGTCAGACTTAGACTATTCCAAAACATATGCCCAATAAAGACATTTCATATCGCTCGTCGATCGAGCTGGGAGCATTCTATCTCTCAGTCCAAGCCTAAGCTCCCACTCAGACTTCTGGCAGTTATTTGCCTCAAGGAATAACATTCTTACTGCGAATCTAACAAATCATGAGATCTCATCTCAACCTTGTTTATTGACTCTTAATCTGTTATCTCACATTAATAATTCTCTCACATCTGTTCACAAAATCTCGCAAAATACCGCTCAAAAATAATTCTCTAAAAGGTTCTCAAATGACATAAATCAATTTATGATAAGTCAGATTCTTCACTACCATTTTCCACCCTGATCAACCTTCCTTTTCACGACATACAACAATTTCAATCCTTTTGTCGCTTCACTTATAGTCGTTCAAACTTTATACAATCGGTTGCTCAAAATTTCCTCAACTTTACCAATCCAATTTGCTGCTTCTATAGGGTCCAATAACTTCTTACAACTAATCACATTTATTTGGTAAATTTACCCAAAGTACTCTCATCTCGAGATTATGGTTATGGTTAAACAGGATTCGATACTCCTGGCTGCTGGTTGCCAAATTCCATGTCATCAAAGTCAGAATCGGGTTCATAGTCTTCAGAATCATAACTATCAGTTCTAAGGTTCTGTTGTTTCCTCTATTAGGTAGGGTTGCCTCTCTACAATCATAATACCCATACAGTATATTTTTCAATCAAAATATCATCTGATCAGGTCTTTCTAATACCGGGAATTTCCCCTAGGCCCTCCATACTATCACCGCTGCCAGAGCTTCAAATTCTGACCGTACAGATACAATAAACAGTTATCAGGGTTATACCAACATGGGTATAAAGAACAACACAATGACTAGTCAAGGCAGACTTCTAACCGCTACCATCATCCTACCCCGCTCTCGTTAACAAGAATACCATTCCACAGAATCATGTTACCTACACCCTTTGGTACCATGCCTACAGATTCATATGCCTATACTTCTAATACCACAAGACCGAACTGCTCTGATACCAACTGTAACGCCCCCGAAAATCCGGAGCTCCGCCGTATCAAACTCCCGGGTCGTTAACCTACCAGATCACATCAAACCAGTCAGATCTGTTCACTAACACATACTTTAAAACATCTAATCGATACTATCTTAACATTCTTCAAATGCAAGCTTACAAGGCTACTCAAACTCAAACTATTAAAATCTAAGTTCTTTACAACTCAAGTCCTTATGAATGAATCGACAGTACCGACCCGCGCAGGGGCCTCATTACCTAGTAGTGATGGGCTCACCGGAACCTCACACAGACTCTAACCCATTACCTGCGGAAGGGAGCCAAACGGAGGGTGAGCTTTTGAGAGCTCAGAAAGGTCGCACAAGGACTACCAACATGATTACAAAACGATTCCAAGAATCCAACTGACAAAAATTTCCAAAATACTTCAAACGGTCAAAAAAACTCAATGATTCTCAAAATGATCGAAATTCACAGAAACAGATACCAAAATAAACAGTAATACCCATGATGGGTTTCAGAACGATTAATAAAAGATCATCTTCAAAATACAACAGAGTTTTCTCAAGATATTTCAAACATACACAGATCATCTGAGACAGTTCTTTTCAAAATACACTGAATTTCTCAAGGGATTTCAACTCAAGCACAAATTATTTTAGAAAATACTTTCCAGTCATTACCGTAGAAGTCACGACACTATACAGAACAGAGACAATCAAAAATCAATGTTGATCCTGGGCGATTGCAATGCCATTCTGGCACGCTAACAGAGTGTACACATGTATGATGTACTAAAATACTAGTCCACTTGGATACTAGCCTGCTTTTCCTGCAGGATTCAGACCAGCCTTATTACGCCCTCCCACAGAACAGAAACCCAGGTCAACATAGAAAAATCAACAATATCAATGAGCATTAACATAAGCTCAATCACCGAAATCAATTCAGATTCCAATAACAATAATCATACTGACACAAGTCAGCATTCGAAATTTTCAGAGGAAATCAGAATTTTCAGAAGAAAAATCACAGATAACAACAAAAACGATTACGAATAATTATCGAGTTTTAAGCACAACAATCGGGAAGAACGGATACAGACAATTGTCAAATCTGCTCAGCAGACAATAACATGCGAGCATCACAAGATTTCCAAACAATTGATTCAGGTTTAATATTGGGATTTTCTGGACAATAACATGCTGATAGCCATACAAAATTCAGAGTTCGGCATTAGCCATAAGTAAATCAAATGAGTACTTATGAGTATGAGTTATCAAAATAATGGTTCGGACAAAAGTCCTTCCCCAGGGTTCAGATAGAATTCCTTACCTAGATCCGCAGCTAAACTATCTAACCGGAAGTCTTTAGCTTTAACCTAAACGGAATAATCGAATCATTAGAATACAGCCTACAGAACAAAATTATAACTTAATACAAACTCTCACATACTCCCAAAATGAACCCCCCTCATCGGGTATGTAAAATTACCGAAATGTCCCTAGAGATAAAATTACCAAAATGCCCCTATCGGACTTAAATCACCCAAATGGTCTACCCGTAAGTAGAATCACCCAAATAATCTTATTGTATGTCAATTTACACAAAAATACCTTTTGCTTGTAAAATTACCAAAATACCCCCTCGGGGTGACATTACCAAAATACCCCTGTTACACTTTAATTCTCAAAATGACTTTTTCATAAGCAAAGTCACTAAAATAATTTTATTGTATGTAAATTTACATCAAAATACTTCGTATAATTACCAAAATACCCCTTCGGGGTGATAAATTATCAAAACACTCTTGGGAGTTTTCGGCACCGGACAAAATCTTAAAATATCTTAAAACGCTATTTTTTGCATCCTGATGTCATTTCTAGCCTAAAAAGTCTCTTAGAAAATTTTCGACCGAAAATTCCGAACAGGTGTCCGGACCGAACGCTAAAAGGCCAGTTTTGTAAAAAATATCTATTGGCCTCAGAATGGCACATAATTTTTGATAATGAATCATATCAGTAGAATAGGGTTTCCATAAAATTTTTAGATCAAAATAACTTAATTTTCTATGCCAAATAATCCGATATATTTAAACAATCGATACCCTAATTTAGCGCCCTTCGCGGACACCAAAAATTCCCAAAACATTTCACGGCGTACGTCTCGTAAAAATAATAGGGGTTACAGTTTGGTGTTTTGTCCAATTTGGGCCCTAACTATTTATAGAATTTTGAGGAAAAACTGCCTAAATAAGTTCCCACATTTAGTGACGATTACGACCACTATTCAGATTACACACACACACACACACACCATTACACCTTAGACCACAGGCACTTGTCTTCTCTATTTTTCTGCCAAAGCACACACTGGTACACACACACACCACTCACGAACTCACACTGCAACCCATTTTCACTCACTAGCACACATTAATTTCACACACTAACACACCTCATAATCCATTTAATATCAAGTCACCTACCATAAATCCTTATGCCCAGAATTTCTCACCCAAGCCTTCATTCAGCAGCCATGGCCAAGCATCCCTCCAACCTGCAACACACAGAATACTCACGCAGCCCCTCATCCCTATCCTCTACAGGCATACAAACCATTACCCCATAACCCATAAACCCAAAATCACACCAAACCGCAACTCAATCCCCCAACCGAAGCTTGTACACCCAAGAAGAACACACACACACACACACACACACAACACATGCAGTGGCAACACACACTGAACACCTCTAATGCGCAGTAAAACACACGCTAACACACACTAAATTCACATAATAGAGAAGGGGATTACCCCCGAAGAATTTCTCTCGAATCCTTTGCATGAATTCCCCCCTTTTTCCTCCCTTGTTTCTCTTCTCCTTTTCTGTTCTTTTGTGTTCTTGACACTGTTTCTTTATGTATGTTTTTCTTCCCGAATTTCCTCCTCTCTTTTCTTTTGTTTTTTTTTCTTCTCTTTATTTATCCATCCATTTGTTTATAATATAATGATATTAGTCATTACAAGACCAAGCAGGAGGTGGCCTTGCCTTATACTCCATCTTCCAAAATTTGACACAAAATGCATACTTTCAAGAATTGCAAATTAACCCCTCAAGTTTCAAAATTTACAAATGACCCGGAAAGTCCCAAAAATTATACTTTTGCCCCAAGATTTTTTTTCTAATATTTATTAATTTAATTAAGCATCACTAAAATTTACACTGTCACTCATTTTATTATTTTTCATCACTAAAAATATTAATTTACCATTATGCCCCCACAGTTTCTAAAATTATGAAAATGCCCCCAAAATTTGAAAATTACATTTTTGCCCCAAAATTATTTTTAAGCTTCAATGCACTACTAATCCCTGAGCATTACTCAAAATTAGTGCCAGTTTATTTTTTGGGTCACGGATGACTATTTTAAACAGCTCCCGAAGTTCGGGATAATACAACAATGTTTATGCTAGGTGGTCCGTTGCAAAGTATATCGGATGGCTTAAACCACCCAAAAAATTTTAAGTGTTTGACAACAAGAGATTAGACGTAGCAAAATAATTGAAAGCAATTCTATATGAACGCTTGATAAAATTATGTAATCAAAAGCAGTAAAAGGATATAAAATAGCCCGTCCATGAGAGTCGTGACAGAGTCACTGTCCTAAAGACGTTATCGCCTCCCTACGTGCAAGTGTTGACGGCAGATAAAGTCTCCAAGATAAAACCCATTGACGCAGCTATGTCTCCGCCATGTGCACGTCCACAGGAAGACGGTATGAACAAGTCCACGATCACGTTGCCCAAGTGTAAAATATGAAAATAGCTAAAGAAGAAAAATATTGTGATCGTAAAGAAGAAAACACTAAGTGTGGAAGCATATTTGCTTCTAGTCTTCTATGTCACACCCCATTGCCTTATATACCTGGCCAACCATAATTCATTTATTGGCTACATAAGTAAGATTAAAAGTCTTTGTAACTCATGAAATAATCATAACCATTCTCAATAATGCCAAATAATAAAGTATATTATATACACCATAAACACATTTGAGTTAATAATATTCATTATTACATTTGTAACTCATTTCATAATTTACATATAAGTAAATACATATAGCCATAAATTGCAATATAATAACAATGCTATAATGTACATTTTATTTTATTAAAATATTCCAACAATCCCCCACTATTTTGATAAAATAAAATGATGATTTAAAATACTTAAAAAGCCACTAATGAAATGTATATAAAGCTCACCATTCCAACAAAATTTAAAGCATTTAAAACCTTCTCAATGAAAATCATGATACATTCATAAAACTCATTTATTATTATATGACTATTTTTTTTCTTTCGCAAAATAAAGCCATGGTTATTGAACATTATAAACTCATAAAGTAACAAAAATAGAAAATACATAAATAAGATGGGCAACTTGTATTGTGCAATAGGTGTTGGTGCCTTCCGGGCTTGAACCAACACTTAGTGTTGACAACTTCCATTTGAGAGAGCCGTAATGGATTAGCCTTGAATTAGGTCCCTTTGCCAAACTTCAGTTGTCACACACACAATACTGATATGGGACTTAGTTCGCGGGTTAGCGCTTTTAATGGCCATGCGCTCTTATCTTGATTCTCATGAGAGTCTTTAGGGAATGACCCATGGTTCCCACAGTCGCAGCCTCACGACCACTCTCACTTAGGTGAGTCCTCCAAGGGTACGTGTGACATGTACCTCGCGAAAATATTCGCTTCGGGCTCATTCAGGGAAAAGCCCTTCCTGGACGTCACACTAAGTAGCACAAGCACCGTATGGATGGGGAGGAGACACTCTCCTATTAACAAAAGGGTGCTACTTTTATCACGAGTCACGCTTTACGGGTTGTTTCTACCCATTGAACCTTCTTCATGGGATCTCCAATCACAAAGGATGGGTTACTCCCGCTGGTGACTCCCTATGGGCTCACCCCATCCGCCTTAGGTGAAAAAAGGATCTAGCCACTGTGCTAGTCCCGAGGCAAGTTGAGCAACTTTTATAAAGCCTCTATAACTTATTTTCTCTTCATCGATGAAGTATCACAAGTTTGCAGAATTTTAAGGGCCCAATAGTGCACATGAAAGCAACATTATGAATCGCATCAGGTAAATCACATTTCAGTGGTAACATCCACTTCGCTTAGCATCAAATATGATACTAGCTAGTCAGTAGTCTCACTATTAGGAATCAAACCTTTGATCAGTAGTCTACTACTAGGAACTAGTCTTCAACATAATGTGACCAGTAGTCTTTCACCTACTAGGAGCCACATTTTCCTCAACATTCGTCATTCTTCGCATAACATAATCTCACATCAATAGCAACTTCACAAAAAACCTCTGATAAGTTTCAAGAATTTTTAATTCTCAAGCTTTGCAAAAGTTAGATAAAATCCATGTGCAAATATAGTTTCAAATTTGCAATCATATGATAAATAATTGGGTATCCAAGATTTAAAGTACCAAAAAAAAAAATCAATGCACCTCGTATTCAAAAAATCAAAACTTAGATACCATTTGAAATAAATACCACAACAATAAATATCAAAGTAGCCAAGATAATCAGAAGTCAACGACTTCGGTTATTATGATTTAACATCTTTACCAAAGTATAATTTCAATTACTAAACTTTCAATACTTTGCAAATTTTGTTTTGTTTTTTTTTCTCCTTCCACATTTTAAGCTCAATTATGCAGAAGAGCTATACAAGCCCGGAGATCCAAACTAGCAAAGCCCAAGTGCAAGAAACAGAGATAGATGCATGAGATATTGCATAATCTCACTATGGATACATGCACGCGACATGCTAAAATAGACTTAAAATTAAGAACATATTATATATAGATGTTCTTTATGTCGCTAATCTTCTTTGTATATACATGACTCAAGAAATCATAATTATCTTCAAATCATGCACCCCCACATTTCGCAGCCATGTATTTATCAAAGAATTTAACATCAAAATAAGGATTTTCATAATTTTATCAAAACAATTTATTTCATAGACACATCCAGCAAAATAAAATCAGCTTCAAGTTACTTGTTTTACAAAAGCCGATAATTCCATGAAAATTTTCCCCTCTTGAAAGAGAACTCCATAAACTGATTTTAGGTGATTCACCAAGCTATAACTCTATGTATAGAATCTCAAAAATACCTTTTCCTTTTTCATACCAAAGGCATGTGACAAAAATTAAAGAGGAATAAGTGTAGGTATTTTTTAAGATACAACTACTTATAGACAAACATAATAATCTACAAGTAAAGGCATCAACGTTATTGTCACTAATATTTAAATTTTGAATCCAATTCATACAAAAAAAAAAAATATCTAGCAAAAGTTCATTTTATTTTTCTCTTTGCTTTTCTCTATTTGATATCTACAAAACAGAGTATTAGATGAAAGTGCTAGCTCAAGAAAACATCCACTGCAAGTAAGAGACGTACGCTTATCATAGTAAGAAAATGTTTACCTCTTCATCCAAAACTAATACTTTTTTATTTTCTTTCCTAGTTTTCGAAGGCTAAAATGGTTGTAACCCAATATTTTCTCCAAAAGAACACGCATAAATAATTGAACTAAAACGTAATCCACAATTCCTAGGCTTACAGATTCTAAATATAAAAGAATCTCACATCCTATAAAGCATTCCAATTTGTTAAAGATTTAAAAAATTCTTTATTAAATCGTACTGTTATAATTTAGTTGTAACACCAAATATTACTTAAGTTACCCATGTTGTATATTTGATGAAAAGATGTAATTAAAAATATTTAGGAAATTAATGTAAGTATGCAAAAACACAAACACCAAACATTATTGAAGTTACCCATGATTATAGGCTTACATGAAGCCAACTCAAAGGCTTGGCAAGTATTTTCCTTTTTTCCTTCTTCTTCTCTTTTTCTCTAAGATAAAATTCTCCAAATATATGGTATAAGAACTCGTGTTGTATATTTATTGCAAGTAACCTCAAAGCCTTGTGGGTCAACTAGTCAAGATGTATATTTGTAGCATACCATCTGGCTTGAGAAAAGTAATCTTGTCAAGCATGTAAATGACATCATATTCTTAAGTCAATAAATTGTCAACCATGTAACTTACAAGCATCCATTATGTACACTAATGAATATGTAACTAACTGTTTGTAACTTTCAATAATTTTTTCAATGGACATCAATTTAATTAAAAAGTCTTTTGAAATTATGGTGCCTCTACTTCTTCCAAGATTCATTGCATACATAGCTATATGTACTAAAATTGTTAAGAAACTTACCTCGATACAAAATATCTGAAAAGTCATACCAATTTTGTCGCCATTTGGATTTTCATGCCTGTTACACCACATACCAATGTGTGAAACAAAACCACTGGTTTTGAAGTCTTGTACTCTACCATGATACTTGCAACAAAATCTTTTTGGAACTAACTATTAGAGACCATTTTAAATTCATCTACCGGAATAGAACCCATTTGACCAGTGTCCACTTGCTAATAAGCAGATTCAATCACCACCTTCTGTCTTCCTAATTTTCCCAAATATACATGGGATGCAACACATGCTCGTTTAACATAGACATGCAATGTCAAAACCAACATTGAATGTTCCAAGCAACTAATTTAACAACACTGAAGTTGGTTGGTAATTAAAGCTGTGATAAATCATATTTCTTTCAGTACTACTGCTACTGCTCCTAAAAAAAAAATGCCTTGGTACTTAGTGTTCCAATCAAACCTGGTGGTAATTCTTTATTTGTGCTTTGGTGCCCATGGCTACCTGAGACTTTGTTGACTTCAAGCTTCTGATCCTCCTCTCTCCGTTCCATTTAACTTTCTCTAGAGAGACCAACAAAAGACAATTTTTTTTCAGAAAAAAAAATTAAAACTATATACAAATCAAAACCTTAACGTCTTTAGAATGTTGGAAAATATAGGCTTTGATTTGTATTTCTACAACAAAATATTAGTAATACCAAGAGATTAAACGTAGCAAAATAATTGAAAGCAATTCTATATGAACGCTTGATAAAATTATGTAATCAAAAGCAGTAAAAGGATATAAAATAGCCCGTCCGTGAGAGTCGTGACAGAGTCACTGTTCTAAAGACGTTATCGCCTCCCTACGTGCATGTGTTGACGGCAGATAAAGTCTCCAAGATAAAACCCATTGACGCAGCTATGTCTCCTCCATGTGCACGTCCACAGGAAGACGGTATGAACAAGTCCACGATCACGTTGCCCAAGTATAAAATATGAAAATAGCTAAATAAGAAAAATATTGTGATCGTAAAGAAGAAAACACTAAGTGTGGAAGCATAGTTGCTTCTAGTCTTCTATGTCACACCCCATGGCCTTATATACTTGGCCAACCATAATCCATTTATTGGCTACATAAGTAAGATTAAAAGTCTTTGTAACTCACGGAATAATCATAACCATTCTCAATAATGTCAAATAATAAAGTATATTATATACACCATAAACACATTTGAGTTAATAATATTCATTATTGCATTTGTAACTCATTTCATAATTTACATATAAGTAAATACATATAGCCATAAATTGCAATATAATAACAATGCTATAATGTACATTTTATTTTATTAAAATATTCCAACAATTTCATATCCAGTGAACTTCCACTTGGCAAACTATAGCAGTACATCTCCTTTTCCTCTCTTAAGCTGGGCATTAAGACATTTACGTACAGAAGAACCCCCATATACATTATGGGCCTTTTTAATAAGTGAAATTTTGTTTGCATTGTTTAGTGCTTGACTTCACCTTTGAGTTTTTATATGAACATAGAACTACTAATCTGTGCTCATTGAAGTGACCGAAAGCATTGATGCCTGTATGTTGACATTTGGAAGTCTTCTATACCAGATTGCTTTCTTTTCTTTCTTGACCAGGGTTTTCCCCCTTTCAGGTGTTTGTGCCTAGTAAGGACGGAACCAAGATTCTGATGTTTATAGTTGCTAAAAAGGATATTGTTCTGGATGGATCACACCCATGCTTATTGTATGCATATGGTGGATTCAATATTAGTCTTTCACCAACAATCAGTGTCAGCCGCATTGTACTCGCAAGGCATTTAGATGTTGTCTACTGCATAGCAAATATTCGTGGTGGAGGAGAGTACGGAGAAGAGTGGCATAAAGCCGGTTCCCTTGAGCAAAAAAGCAGAATTGCTTTGATGACTTCATTTCTGCTGCTGAGTATCTTGTATCTGCTGGTTACACCTAACCTAAAAAGTTGTGTATAGAAGGCAGACGCAATGGCAAGCTTCTCTCCCTACTCACAACATGAAATTGAGTATCAAAAATTGAGCACAGAGCGAAGCTGGACGCAAGAACTCACCCCTCCGCATTTGAGGAAAGCTCTCCCTACTCGCAAGGTTTTGTGCTTCTCTTAATACACACCTATTAATTTGCTTGTGATATGCTTTTTAAAAATATTTTGATGTGGTCTTTTTCTTAGCTTGGACCTAAGATCTTCCAAGAAGGATTTTGTCACTGCAATCTGGTGTATGTTGGTTCGAGGTCATAGATATGAGTGCATATTTATTGTTTCAAAGTAGTCATGCATCTTTCATGTTTTCTCCCTTTAGATTTTAACAGTTGGATGGTGAAAGTAGAACATCAGATTTTGACAAGCTGTGGAAGCGGCAACCAAACCGAGACTATGTGCACTGTGTCGAGCCAAGTCCATCCTATACAGGTAAAGAACATGTGATTTTGCTTCGCGTGTGTGTATTTAATCTCCATCTATACTTCTCTTTCACCATAATACTATCTTTTCAGCTCCTGGGAAACCCAAGGTTACCTGCTTGTACATACAAATGACGGCCTTAACCAGATGCGTACTGGGGTGTACGCTCAGTTTCTCTCCCTACTTAAATAAGTACATCTATGTGGATATGAATTGGTCTGGCAAATTTTTCAAAATATGAGCTACCCAGGTTATGTCAATTTACACTGAAAGATTTGCAAAATAAGATGCAAGAATGAGGTACGTAGATGAGTCTTTATCTTTCGTAATGCATTCTGTTTGTCGACTAGTTTTTCAGTTTAATTCGACTTGTGTTATACCAATTAAATTTATAAGCTTCTTTCTTAAATTTTTTATTTCCAGGTTTATATGTTGGGAAGACATACATCAATGCTTTTATTGGACTTAGAAGAACCGATATGCATTATGATGACATCTTGGATGAGATGTATATATCTTTAGGTTGGGTTGTTCAATGATATTTCATTTGTATGTTTTTAAAATTGCAAAGTTTTGGATGGTTATGTAATTAGTATGTGAATGTTGGATATGATATGGTTGAATGACATTAGCTTGTTTCTATTATGATGAGTTTATAAGCTTGTTAAATCGACTTGATTGTTCATTATTCGTGTTGGATTGAAGCAGGATTACTTAATTACTTCACTTTGACGTCTTAGGCCAATGTTTTTTTTTTTTGACAAATTCAAGAATATGCTAGGAAAAAAATTAGTGACAATTGTTTAAAAGTGTCGTAAATAAGAATGACATTTTAAAGATAATGCCGAAAGAACAAAATCTGGCACTTATTGCAAGTGTCGCTAATTTAGCAGTAAAAATTGGCACTTATTGCAAGTGTCGCTAATTTAGCAGCATTTCAAAGATAATGCCGCCAAATAAAAACTGGCACTTTAATGGAAGTGTCGCTAACTTAGCGACATTTTTTTCAAAGTGTCGCATACTTAAGTCGACTATTGACCCCATAAGAGGCACTTGAAAGTGTCGCACAAAAGTGTCGTAAGTCTAACGCCGACGTGTCTAAGAAGTGTCGGAAAATTCCCGACAGATGAATTTGCGACGCTTGTGAAAAGCGTTGATAAAGTGTCAGAAAATCACTTTGCGACACTTTTACTATCATTGGCGACACTTTTTTAGTGTCGCCTAAACCCCTTTTTTTTGTAGTGCATGTAGCATTGTCGGGCCACTATCTAGTCACCTTTGACTTCCCCTACTCTATGTTTTGTAGGAAACTTCATCTTCAGATGATACGTGGACACCACTGCCTTTAACTGGTTCAAGGCTGTTCTTCCGAGTATAGCATTGTAAACCGAAGGGACACGAACAATCACAAAATCTAGCATCAACTTGGCTTGAGCTGGAGGGGTGCCTACGGCGACAGGTAACGCAATGATCCCTTCGACTGCAACAGGGTGGTTGGAGAAATAGTAGAGGGGTGTATCCATCTTGTGCAGCCGATCAGACGGGATGTTCATCTTCTAGAAAGCTTCATAAAAAAGAACCTCGGTTGAACTCCCATTATCAACTAAAATCCTTTTAACATCAAAATTACCCACTCAGAGTGTGACAACCAGCGGGTCATCATGGGGTGTATTTATATCCCCTATCTCATCCTCTGAAAAGGAAATTGTTGGCACCAATGTCATCTTCTGTTTCTTACTTAGGGACTGACTTGTGATGCATACTTCCCTTGCATAGGCCTTGCGACCCCGTCCAGAAGAACCTCCTGCTGCAATGCCCCCAGAGATTGTATTGATGGTGCCCACATTCTCTTGCCTCTCTTCTTTTCCCTCTACAACCGGAGTCACTTCTCTTCTATCATCTCTGCGTGCAATGTACTTCCTCAAGTGTCCACGCTTGATGAGGGTCTCAATTTCACGCTTAAGCAATTCACAATTATCGGTAGTATGGCCATGATCGTTGTGATACTGGCACCATAAATTCCTATCTCGTTTACTCGGAGCTGACCTCATTCTGTCTGATCGATCTAGAATTTCCTTTTCTCTTATCTCATGCAGAATCTATGATGGTCGGGTGTTCAGGGGCGTCAAGTTCTTCATGTCGAGTGGCTCTTTGGGACGTTGCTCGTCGCGCTTTGAGCGTTTGAAATTCTTTATGCATCCAGGACTGTCCTCACGAGAATGTCTCCCTTGCTCTTGTTCATTGCCATTTCGATGCCCCTTGTGCATTTCCAAGTATTCATCGGCTTGGATATACTTCTTGGCCTTATCTAACAGTGCGTTCATGCTTTGGGGGGGACTTTTGTTGACCGCGAATGCGAATTTGGATGTAGGTTAAAGGACACGTAGAAAGGCTGTGTATTTCACTGACTCATCTAAATTGTCAATCTCTAGCGTCACTGCGTTGAACCGTCCCAAATAATGTGATAAAGATTCATTCTTTTCCTGCACCACGTTAGTGAAAACTTGCAGATAATAGCGTCGCTGCGTTGAAGACTCGCAGATTTTTTCCTTCTGGTGCGTCTGCTCACAAAATATTTCTGAAAAAGGTCAGAGAGTTGAGAAAAAGGAGTGAATGGACCTTGGCTGCAGGGACTTGAACCATGAGTGTGTGGCCTTCCTCAGGGTGGTCAGCAAAGTGCGGCACATGACGGCGTTAGAGACCTAGAGGAGCAGCATGTTTTTCTGGAACTGATAGACGTGTTCTCTAGGGTCGCTGCTCCCATCATAGAGATCGCACTGGGGCATCTTAAAATTGGGAGGTAATTTTGCCCTCTCGATGGCTTTGGATGAGGGATATCCAGAGTCGCCCCTTGGAGGAGAGGATCTCTGAGGGTGGGGGCTCGGAGATGGTTCTGTGAGAAGTTTGTCCTTGGTGGCGTACTTCTTGCATCTTGTGATGAGTTTGTCCTCGGAGACGTCTTTCTTTCAAATGGTGTCGTCCTCGAGATTCATCGCCTAGAATGGGGGATGAATTTGTGCTGTCTTCCATCAATGCCCCTCGTCTGTAACATGAACCGCTCCTCGTAACATGCCCTTCAGTCCCCTTTCTCGACTGATAGCTTGGATCAGCCTTCAATCTGTATTCGCGACCGTAACTTGACCTTGAGGTCAATCTGAGACGGAGGTCGCTTAGATCTAAGTGGGCCTGGTTGGTAGATATTGTAGGAGCCATGACTTTGAGTGTTCTCTACAAAGTGTTAACCACATCTTTGAGCTCGTGAATCTCCTTCGTTAGATCCGTGTTTGGCGTCTTGAAAAGTTTTTGACTGAGACAGTGACGAAGGTCTCCCCTTTTTAGTGCCGGGGTTGGGAACTGACTTTCCCGAGAACCATTACTTGTATGTGGTGTAACAAAGGTTACATTGACATAGTTGCCTCCTCTGTACTGGTGAGACGGAGTCGAACGTCGATCATGGGAACAGTTCTCTCGGAGAGTGCCACTGGATCGCGCTCGCCGATTGTGAGTTGAGCGACTGATTGGAAATGTGTTGGAAGGCGATTGTCTGGCCATGTTCTCTGTCTGTCCCATGGATGGCGCCAAAAATGTTGCTGCTTAAAACTTGATTGAGATATCACGGCCGGGAAATGGACCTGCAATATAGACCACGGAGTGACCACCGGGGGTGTTCCGGCGAAGGATGCTCCGATGCTAAAGTCAGAACGTCGTTACAGGGGTGGAGCTTTGAATAGTAAAAAATGCACTGGGTGCTTGTGTGTGAACCTGTTTGTGTACTTGGGGGTAGTCCCCTTTACACAGGCATTGACTGAAGAGTCCTGGTTGACTTACATGTCTATGCAGATAGTCCTTAGCCCTGATTAATTGGGATTACGTTAGGATCCTTATAAGATATGGACTCTGCCGACATGATAACCTTGAAATTCAAGATAAGATTGACTCAAGTCAACCTTACCATGTGTCAATATCTGGTTGGGTAGATAATTTGAACTATATCAATTACAAAATTTTTATGTCAAATACAACACCAACAGACTTGATGGCTCATAAAAGATTATTATAAGAAAAAATTAAACTAAAGGTCCACTGCATCTTCTTCTTCCTTGTCTTCGACATCATCTTCTTACTCGTCTTGTAAAACCCCTGGACTTATCCCCAGTGCCCCGTAATGGTTCCTCTTGTCATGTTTGGTTATTTTGTTGCACAGTGCACACCTTCTTAGCTTTTTAGGTTGAGTTGCTTGTTCAATAGAGCTCTTCATTTGTGTAAATCTCTTGTGGCCTTTTGTTTGAGATATAATTGGATCCAAAGGCCGGATATCATTGACCTCTTCCTCAATCGACTCATCATCTTTTGATCCCTACATAGGCTCAGGGTTAGCTGCATTGCTGACTGAAGCTACTTTAAACTTATCAATGATGGGCTATTGCTGCTCTGCTATTTCGCGGAGATATTTATTTTCGGCCATTATAGCAGCACACTTTTACAGACAAACGTGTAAAATTGTCATCAGATGATTATACCACAACGTCTCTGATTCTTCAAAGTCAGTATAGGATGCTCCAGAAAGGCAACGGGATCGTGCAACCTGTTTGTAACCTTAGTCCACCGCGGCAAGATGTATTTATCGGGGATTGCCTTGATATTCTTTTGGGTGAAAAACCGAAGAATGTGTCTACATAGCATGCTATAAAACTCAAATTTCTTGCAAACACACGTCACCGAATCCACCTCTATGTCATGGCTCACCGTATACTGTCTACGCACCTTCTCAGGGTGAGCAGCTTTACCGGGTCATGTATGAATATCTCCTTCCTATAGACCTTCGCACCATTCATCTCCAGCCGGGTCTTAAGCAACCTTCTCCTTTGTTTGTACATGCTTGCAAAGTCCGCAGCCCTTTCTTTCACGAATATCTGTACAACCACTTTTCGGGCAGATGTGACAAAACTCTTCAAATTCATAGTTGTACCTACATAACTATCGAAAAAGGCATTCATAGATTCGCTCCTGCCGTCATTTTCATGCCCGCAAGAAAAATACCTTCTCGTGTAAATGCCAATCCATTGCTCTTTGAGCTCATACAAGTGTTGGATCCACTCATGGTCTTGCAATGAGTAATCCTCAACAAGATTTTCCCACCTCTCTTCACATTCCTCAATCGTGAACAACTGTTAATGCACCTGTCAAATCATGTTTGAAGTTTGGATACTTTGCATACATGTGATGCAGACGTTTAAGGTATTTGTTGCTTAGGTTCCAAGTGCATAAGTTGTGTCGAGTATCTGGGAAGACAGTAGCAATAGCCTTCTTCATTGCCAAATCTTGATCGGTAATGATAACTTTATGTGCTTTGTTGTTCATGACTTCCAGCCACGTCTTAAATAACCATGCAAAAAAACTCTCGCTCTCATCCCTTAACAATGCAAACCCAAACAGGATGGAATGATAATGATGATTAACGCCTGTGAAAGGAACAAACGACATCGAGTACTTGTTGGTACGGTAAGTGGTGTCAAAAGTCACAACATCTCGAAAATATTTATAAGCAAGTCTCAAACGACTGCCAACCCAAAAAATTATGGTTATTCGATGCTCGTTGTCAAGTTTATACTCGTAGGTAAACAGCGGGTCCTTCATTTGCATCCGCTTTAATAGGCTCATTGTGGATTGAGCATCATTGAGGTCATACACAGCTCGTCTTTGGGTTCGTATCGCGTTACAAATGTCTGTTGTGTTAAAGTTCCGATTCTGAATTCCTGCAACCTGTTCAGCAAGAACATTAACAATGTCAGTAGGTCCTATCAGTACATTACTCATTGTATGAATCAGGCTCCTTGCGGCATTACCCATCTTCTTGTGTTGATGCATCTGACTCACCTTCAAAGGGGTTACTAATGGCTGATTGTGTGCTAATTCCGAGCTAGTAATAAGCCAATGATCTTACTTGGGTTTATGGTTTACGAACATCTTGACCTTGCAATTCGTGCGCACAAAGAAGTCCCGTCTTCTCCGCGCATATCCTATTTCATCGTCACTATCATCATTACCGATGTGTTTCTCATTTTGCAGTGGGTGCCTGCTCCTATGACACTCATATAAGCGAGAGCATATTTCTTTTGTTATGTTGCTCATTCTAGTTGTCTTGATTCTAATGTCAAAACCAATCCTCAACGAATACGCTCGAAAATATTTTTCAGTTTCTTCCAATATTCGAAACATTCGCCCTAGATACGGATCACTGCATCTACTAGGGGGTTCGAGCTTGACACGAAATTAGACTTGTGAAAAAAAACCTATGTAGAAATAAATTACGTTTAACTATCAAATTGTAACATTTTTAGGCAAGAAAATTAATTTAAAAAATGGACCAATTAATTTGATGAATAGACCAATTTAGCATGATAAATACAACAAACATAATCTCAATTTTTTTTTGAATTTAACAATAATTAATTTCTTGAACATAACAAATTGAAATCACTTTGATGAATAGACAAAATTAAGCATGCCAAATAACAAACATAATCTAAAAAAAATGCGAATTTAACTATAATTAATTTGTTCAATATAACAAATTAATTTCTTGAATATAACAAATTAAAATTACTTTGATGAATAGACTGTTAAATATAACAAACATAATCCCATATATATATATATATATATATATATATATATATATATATATATATATATATATATATATATATATATATATATATATATATATATATATATATATATATGGAGCTGATCTGTTGTTAGCGCTAGCAAAATGGGAGAAGTTGCAAGCGCGATCTGACTGTCCACCCTGAAAGGATGGAAGGCCCAGATCTTTTTTTATAAAAGCTGTCAGTCGTCCGCTACACAGTGGAGAATGGTCTTTTTTACCGGATTGCCCCTCCTCCTTCATCCGCTATACCGTATGGCGGATAACTTTTTTGTCCTGACATGTGACAGTCAAAAGGTCATCCGTTACACTGTGTGACGGATGACTTCCTAGGGCAAGTGCAAAGGCACACCGACAAGCGACGTGCAGCATGCGACGGTCGAGGCGCGATGAGGAGTCTCACAAGAATGAGTTTCTTCGTGACGAAGTAACGTAGAAAAAGTGAGAAGTGCACATAATTTGAGCGTGCACGTTTTGACCGGTTAGAAGCGTTGAATATTGCATGTTGCTTGTGCGGACGTGTCGTGTAAAGTGGGACCCCAGTGGGCCTTTTTGGTGCGACCAGAATAGGTTGGGAACAGCGATCAAGTGAAGGAATATTTTGTCGCGATTTTGAAGCATTCCGTCGCTCTTTCCTCAGTGAAATCAGCCAAATTTGTTGCTAGTTCTAGCGACTAGACAAGATACTGTGAAACTCAGTGACGCTTTTTTCCGTGACAAATGGTTTTAGCAACAAACTAGGTATTTTTCATGACAAACCATTTGCTCGTTTTAGCTCTTCACATTTTTTTTTTCCTCTGTGGTGTTTGATATAATTTCCTTGGAGCGAAAAGATAAGGGTTTCGGATCTTCCCAGCAGGGGAAGAAGAATATGCCATTTTCTATGGCAACCTTTTGAGGGTTACGCATCTGTAATATAAAGATCTGTACACTTATTACAAGAGAATATGATCAATCTGAAGCTCAAGTCTGACCTAATCTTGTTGTGAGACTAACTTTTGATAATTCAAGTTTTTATCAAATCAAGGAACACGTGAACAACGTAATGACAGAACACGAACAGAAATATGAGAATTTCTAGGGATCTCAGGCTCTCTTAAAATTTTTATTTTCCTGCAAACAATGTCTTGCACACTTTGGTGCTACATATATTACATCAGTCCTCTGTGTTTGCTGTTATTACAAAAACTGACTTCGTCACATACTTGAACTCAATCATCAAATACGTAGTCTTAAGTTGTTCATATGTAGGAGAGAATTGATGGGGAAAAAAAAGAGAAGAAGAAGAAGATGGAGCCTTTCTGACTACACCACGAAGTTCATTTACCTAGTGAAGATCAAAACCCTTAGACATACTTTGTCTACTAAAACTTGAAAGATGAACAGAAACAATTTTTACGTGTTCACCTGCTCACCACAATACGACTTTCACCTGATCACTCATTTGTTCTCAGTCGATTGCCTCTGGCTTAATAGGAAGGCCAGTAGTTATCTAGATCAGCACATTGGTCCATGTTCATGAATCTGTTGTTGAGGCCGTTTGTATTGTGAATATGATCCGCACCATAACCCGCCCCATCATTTCCGATGGTACAGCTAGTGAGCATGGAAGAAGTCATATCTTGAGGTTGATTCATTGGCGTTGGGGTTGGCCGCAAGTATGGTTGTACTGAGGTTGAGCCTCCGAGGTTTAAATTCAATCCGGATATCGTAAAGCATCCCCCTCCTCCTCCTCCGGCTGCGGGGAAGTTCAGTTGGGTTTGGATAGGCATGTTCATGCTTGTTGAGCCACCTCTGAAAACCCTAGTAAGCTCTGCTAGCTCTGCATTACTCACGTATGTTCTTCCCGTTGGAAACTGAAAGTTTTCGGCTTGCATCATTTGCGCGGGGATGGCACTTTGACCTATGTCGAGGTTGTAAGGATTGACTGCTCTTGTGTGGTTAGAGGGATATTTTTTCCCTCCGGCACTCTTCTGAAAGACCCGGCATACCACCCATTCATCCTGCTCAACACAAATGATATCAGATAATAACTTACGTAATAGTAAACGTACACATTATTGAGCTGATTAATCTACTCGATGCACCTGTTCAGGCTCAAAGCAACTCGTAATTTAAAAGATATATATTTCGTCTGTGCACAATGCACCTGGTCTTGCTTAATTTGATGGGATGTGCAAAAATAATTATATGTTCATTGATATTACATCCATATTTTCCAGATGACTTTACATTCTAGTCTTATTGACTTTTTGTTTATAAACATACACAAAAGTTTAGAAATAATTCAATTAAATACTACTCACATATAACATCTACAAGTATATCAGTAGCAAATTACATCCATATTTTGCTTGCAACTTTACATTATAGTCTTATTGACTTTTTGCTTATAAACATGCACAAAAGTTTAAAAATGATTCGATTAAATGCTATTTACATATAGCATTTGCAAATATATCAGTAGTAAGAAAAAAGGTACTAATCAAACGTTGAACTTGTCAATACAAAACAAAAAAGAATAATTAGAATTTTCTTGTGAATTGGAACTAAATCAACAAAATGTAGAAAATTGATAAATTTACGCTAAACTTAAATTCTCTCACACTCCAAATGGATTAGTGGCACTTGTTAATAACACAACTTTAATCTTTAAAGACAAAAGTGAAGCGGAAGAGTTCAAATTCCAGAATATATATTTGGAATTTCCAACTTTTGAACTTTAATAATGCTTTAACCAAATGTAATATTGATAACACGAGAACCATTTAATGACAAATAAGGAGGGTGTCCTAGGTCCCCCCGGCCCTACTGTAGGTCCGCCACTGGGTAGATCCCTAATTCGTACGGAATGGACAAACTTCTCGGTGACCGAAAATAGGAAGCAATAACCAGAGAGACGCAACACCTGAAAGGCTTAATTAACAAGCTCGTTTTTAAAGAATCAACAGGCCTAGGTTTAACCTTTCCCTCAAGAAATGAACTTCTGGGCAACATTTAGACATATGATTTTGCTTTTGCTGGATTTCCATGAATTTTGCAGTGTTTTTCGTCAATTGACAATCTTTCTCATGCCACCTCTGTATTGAAAGCTTTGGTCATGGAGTGTGGCTTAGCACATACCTTGGCTGTTCGGTAGGAGGATTTAGCATGAAGACGATATTCATGCATAACCCAGTTGGTTTTCTCTCCTCTAGGCGCTCTCCCTCGGTAAAATACAAGCGTCTTCTTCATCCCTACTAATTCCGAAGAAGCGCTATTGAAGATCTCCTTGTCTTTTCCAGTAGTCTTCCAGTATCCGGTGTTTGTGGCGCGGTTTGTTCGAACTCCAGTTGGGTACTTCCGATCTCGAAGGCTGAAGAAATACCATTCTTTTTCTCCCATCTTTGCTTTCCCTGATTGAGAATCAGAAAAATTACTAGAGAAACTAGAATTTCCAAAAACAACATCAACTTTGCTAACATTTTGAGGAAGGATACCAAAAGAAATCACTGCACTCTTGACCAATCTAAACTCTGTGAAGGTGAATTTAGGGCTATACCGCCATTTAAGATGAAGAAAAAAACCATTGGCATAGTTTCATTTTCCATTTCTTCTCTCGTTTTCCGCCAAAATCTAGTCTCTCATATAGTCAACAAACTATATTTCCTATCACATGAACTAGCAACCTAGTGGAAGACACAATTCATTTCAGGGTGGGGAAGGCGGATGTCGGAACTGCATGTCCAACGTCCGATGGAAACTTTTTATCGCCTTTTGTGTGAGTCATAACGTCTTGGTCGGTGCAATTTTGTCCGCCTTCACGTATACTTCTGAAGTAAACATTATGGAGTTGAAAAGAGCTTATGAAGTTAGCAGATCTGTAGGAATTGAAGTTCATGAGCTCGCTATAAAGCTTATGAACTTGAAAGCGTAATCTTCGTATTAGTCGTATGAGCCCTAGTATAAGTGCAAGAATGATAAGCAGAGATAAATCTGAGGGATCACAAGTACCTGGAAGATCCCAGGGCTCGGATTTGTTGAGGTCGACATCTGTTATGGCCCTTCCTGTAAAATTAGAATCTGATATCTTATTTATGAGATAACACGTTATGAGTTCTTCATCCGTAGGATGAAAGCGGAACCCTGGTGGAAGTGTGTCCTCCTTCATCTCTCCTTCCATCTTCGTCACTGATGCGCTTGGATACTCGTATACTTCAAGCTTTTGATTTGATCCTGAGAAACAAATTAACTCAAGAGCCTGAAATCTCTGTAGACATGACAAGAAACGTTCTGTACTTTTTTCACCGCTTAAATTAGCAGTTAAAGAACAATATAGATGAGATTGGAAACTATACAGCTAACTTGAATGAGGAAGGTGAAATCTTAGAAATTCCAGACGCGATTTCTTGACAAGAAAACGATAATTGGTGTATCATGGAGATGATGAAGCGTGAGGATCTAAGAACTTGTGAAGTCTTTCTTGCTTGATATGAGCAACAAGTTTGATATTTAAAAGTCGTAACTGAGGGAGAGTCAGAGAGAGAGAGAGAGAGAGACAGAGAGAGGGAGAGCATGTGTCTGCGAAGCTCTCACCTACTATGGGTCTTACGGTACACGGCAATTGACTATTTGTTCATGTGCACCATCTTATGTACACTTAATATAGATGAAAAAACCAATTAATATATGGTGAAAATTTTATTCATTTGCTGCTTCTTGGTGTACATTGGGGCTATTTCTTGAGCATTAACCAATGATTCGCATCTTTTCCTCATTACTTGAACCTACCTCGCTCGTGGAGCATGATTAAAGTTTGTTTTCTTCGTTAAGAGTATTCATGCTTTTCAAGGAAAACAAAGAGAATAATATAAGATTTTATACATTTTTATTCAAATTCTAACTAATAACACACATAACATTGTCAAAAAGTTGTCAAAACAAGCCCTCCATTATACAAAACCTAGCTCGGACAGTCGAACAAAGTAGGAAGTTAGAAAGAACGAAAAAAAGCATTGTATACATGCAGCGCGAAACTGAATGGGACTCATATCAAAAGAATGAACAAAGCGAAGAGTACTGCATAAATTTCTGATAAATTATATACTGTTTTGATAAATTATATCGCAGCAATGAATGGAGTATGAATGTGTACAGGACTTTAATTATTTGTTTAATCAAATTTGGAATATCTATTCGAAGGCCACATATCTTGGGGAAGAATTTTTTGCTACAACATTGGTTGTAGCAAGAAGCAAAAAATATGCATTAAGGAACAAATGACACTTGTAAATGTTATTAAAGGCTTTTCTAGAGACATTGAGCATAAACGTTGGCATCACCTTTGAGGAGTAGCTGAAATGTTACCCTTAACCACGAGAACTCTTTTGGGTAGGGTAGACTGGACAAGCAAATAAGGCGAAGTCACAGTCTTAGAAAAGGGCTCAATGCGTCCGCTCCCCTGGATCCCTCCAACACCCCCCCCCCACCCACCCACCCACCCACCCAACACACGCGCGCGCTCGCACGAAGAATAATGAAAGTTATCACGTGTATGCGTGCATGACATGTTTTCTAAATTAAAATTTTCTTCTTCTTGCATTTTGATAATAAGCACATTGTCGGGTGATATCACACATCATATCAGGCACAACATTTTAACTTTGCCAATTAGATAGGTACACGTACTGACAAAAACGTTTTTGGTTTGAAAATTTTAAAACTAAAAAACTACATATATTCTTCAAAAAATTGAGTTGAACATAATACATTTTTCGAGTAAAACCAAACTATTATTTTGTTATTTGCAATTCAAACAAAAAGAGGGTGATACTCTTATTGAAAAGTAAATCACACATCAGGAAAATACCAATCAATAAATCAAAAATAAGTCTTGTGGGTCTCTTTCCTCGTTACCAGTTGGTTCTGAATTAGATGCTTTCGCATGATATCGGAACATAACAATCAACGCTCAGCAGACGATTCAAAATTATCCACCCCTTGGTGGTTAGAAATAAATCTCGCATTGGGGAAAAAAGAAAAACCATGAAGACATGAATATATTAGCTTTATTTTGGTTTTAAGTTGGATGCTTTCACAATTCTAACCTCCTCCTAGTACATGGTAAAGTATCAATAATACAATTTCTATTGTAGGGTGATATACTAGAAGAAATTTCATTGGGAAGTGCACGAACACGTCTTCAACCGTTAGATTTTTCAAATTAACTATAAAATAAATGTGTAGCGGGTGAATTCATATGCCAAAATTAAGACCACGTTACCCATATGTTCTCCTTGTATCATTCCATAAATTTCAAAACACTGTTGAGAATCCGACTACAATGACTTCATTCATCGCCAAAACTGGCCTCTCAACCCACAGTGGTGTAAGTCAACCCCACCCCCCCCCAAAAAAAAAAAAAAAAAAAACCAACGGCCAACCTTATTTAACCTGCTCTCTAGTGATGGTTTACATCCCGTCTGCAGGACGCACATGCCAGTGGGAGCGAGAGACGAGGGATGGGTTTCATGATGATAGAATTGTGGTAGGGAGGCAATAGAGGATTGAAGAAATGGGTATTGGGGGTGGTGGTCATACTGTAGATTTGAAATGAGTATGGAACAAGTTAATCTTTTGAAACGAAAAGAGACCATTCGTACGCGATCGGCTTACTGCAACACTACCCAAGTTGTTTATGACATTTTTTTTGGCTTTTTTGTTCTCATATAGCAATTATAAAAGTTTATCTACAAGGTTATTAATGGAAGCTGTCTAGGTTCACAATAAACACAACTTTTGGTTCTTGGTACACCTTTATGAGTAGGGGCGTGAAAGAAACAAACAAATGGCTATCTAACATAAGTCATTTTGAAGCCAAAATTCTTTATGTTGAATAAAATATGATGCTTAATGTTCAGGCGCAAAGAAATTTGGAAGCATTATTTTTCAACTTTTGTCAATATTTCTGGCGACAAAAACAAAACGCTTGTGTCTTAAAAAAACCAAAGCAGTCTTAAAGATATTCTTTCCACTTTAAATGTGTTCCTGCTAATTGGACATAAATTTGGTTTTTTACGTTCAGAAAATAAAAGTTTGTATCGTCCATAAGCTACGGACCCCCGGATACGACATCCTCCCACAAACTAATGCTAATGTAAAGCACACAAAAAGGTTCAGTGTGACGATAATAAATCGAGATAACATGGTGTAACGGATGGGGAAATCTAACAGATGGAGATGACATGGTGCAACGGACCGGTCTAATCTACCGGATGGAGGAATTTTTAGACAATATTATCTGATCATCTCATAAGTTAGTTCAATCATTTCATTCAAGTTTTATTTCTTCAGCGTGGCTTATTGTGATATTGGGCTGCAATGTAAAACTTTGCCATGCTTTCGACCTTACATAAGAGGCCCTTTTCTCGTAAGCCAACCTTAGTACCATTGGAAACTGCTTTGAGATGAACTACAATTGAATGCGTATGTTATAAGGCTTTCTATCATATTTTTGCTACACTTTCAACCAGTTTATCACAGTAGGATCCCAAAAGAAGAGGAGGTAGCCCTAGCCCTCTTAAACAAACTGATTCATATCTACGTACGCAGTATAGTACTTCAAGTTCTCAGCTATGATGTCAGTAACAGCTTCTTTAGCATTCAAATGTAGAACCAAGATGTTCATTGTTAAGGAGAATACAGTTCTAAAATTGAAACTTCATTTTTCTACTTTGTTGCAAGCGACCCGTTTTATGTTTTAACAAGTCCTTTAGCTTATGAGTTTTCCGATGGAAGTACATGTAAATGTTACAAATTTTCTTTTCACCCAAGAGGGCTCTCCCAGTACAAGGCAGTCAACTTAAGCTACAAGATGAGACAGCTCAGGTAGAGCACTATTTTGGTTTATAGCAGTAGCTTTGGAGCATTTCTATTCACTTCATATTATGGCCAGAAAGAAACCCATGAAGTTGGCTTTAGAAAGACAACATTGCATTGCAATAAACTGAAAATTGGTTGACCAACCAATTCTAAAACATCATCCAAGCTTCTGAGAAGCATAGTGAACGAAGCCTTGTTCAATAAGATTCTAGTGTTCAATTGTGGAGTCTATTTTCATTACTTGCGTTCACTAACAATACGCATGTTAGGTGGCAAATTGGCTGCAAGTCATGTATTTCACATGATTGCACATTTCAAT
The DNA here is from genome assembly GCA_033070095.1 of Escallonia herrerae. Lineage (NCBI taxonomy): Eukaryota > Viridiplantae > Streptophyta > Magnoliopsida > Escalloniales > Escalloniaceae > Escallonia > Escallonia herrerae. The sequence goes on along the minus strand of JAVXUP010000032.1, from coordinate 559,249 downwards.
ATGACTAATAACAGGAAAGCCTGATACATCAGAAACTTCAGAAGAGCAAAAAAGATTCTAAACCCGTGTATATTATAAAAGAAGTGTGACACATTATACGTTGAATGATAGTCTACTGGAGCTCGGTATACTGCAAACTATTCCGTTTTTTAAATTCTCAACAAGCATATTTTCTTTTGCTGACATATATATGGTCATCCCTCATTGAAAATTTTGTTGCTCAAATGATGAAATTTTTGCGCACCGAAAGAGATCAAAGCATTTAGGGGAGGATTTCTACTATCAAATTCAACACAAAGGGGAAAATGGTATTGGAGGTCATCATAATTATAAATAAAACAACAGAACCATGCTAAACAGTAAGACCTTCAAAGCGTTGTACAAAGCAAAGGAAACTGTTACAGAAAATTAGTAGCTCTCTTAAAACTTCTTATATATGGCTTTCTAACATGACATATATTCCAATTTGGAGATCAAGTTGCGGAGATTACTTACTGAAAGTCTGAGGTACACATGTAAAGCAGCTTCTTTCTTCTGGTTAACAAACTAATGGATTCTTTTGCAAGATTCTGCTTTGATGTTCTTGTTACAATATGTTGCAGACAGTATACTTCTACTGAATCTTAAATTAGAAGCTTTACCAATTTGAGAGCAAGACGCAACTATCCAATATCTTCTTATAGTATTTTTTGGAACGTTATATAACTACATCTTCTTCTGTGTGCTTTTATCACTGCGTGATTATCTTACTGTCCCACAAGTTTATATATCTCTCATGCTATTTTCGCTTTATAACCATTTTCAAAAGTGGGTTCGTTATGATTATGGAAAGATTTGTGACTTACATTGTATTATTAAGCCATTGGGCTTATATATGAAAACCTGACCAATCATCTATCACTGTCATAGATTTACTTGTTGAACACTTCAATATATCAAATCCCTAGCGGTCTTGATCACGCTCAACTGCCCCGCAACTTATATTGAAATTTGAAGGTGTAATGAATAAGTAAAAGAAGAGCAGTGATAGATACAAACGAACCATGTATCAGAAGGCTCTGACATATAAAAACCAACAGACACAATGGTGCACTGGCACGAAAGTGTACACACAGAGACGTGCATGTTCTTAGTTTGTAATTCATGTTTAACCCGGTGCAGCAACAAAAGTCTATAGTACTGGACGGATACATTTGGAGGTCAAATACTGAGGCATGCTCTTTTACAAAATTTGGAAGTCTTAGCCAAAAACATAGGTTCAATAGCTTCTAAGAAGGGGTAATTATCCAACTGTAGTATTAAAAATGCAGGTTCTCCTACATGTCATTATGCTGATTATCACACCATCATTATTTTTGCTACTGCTAGGATAATCCTGTACAACTTTGAGTACAAAATCTGTACAACGAATGGTGTTAAAGTTGCACGATAGTTAGCTAAAATTAATCTCAACTTCTTCATTTATTTTGCTTTTGTTTCTACTTTTCTGATACTCCTCTCCTGTACTAACGCAAACCTTGTCAAATTTTCTTTCGGCAATGTTTCATTTTTTATATATTTTTCTGCAGGAATATTCACAGGATGACTAACTATATCCGATAAATTAAAGACCAGATTAGTTTGGACAATTTTTTTGTACACTATAAACTGTAAAGCATTTCTAGAGTTCGATGAAGTGTAGAGTTCCAGTCTCCTCAAATTGTACTTCTTAGATAAAATCTTAGACCGATGTGATACAATTTCTGTAAAGTTATAAGAATATAGCTGAAAATTTCAAATTTTTAATATGCTTTAAGCTAGGAAACTTCATAGTCATGAGAACTATATTTATTATTTCTAAACAACCTCATATTGTTAATGTTGTTAGCGTATGTTCAGTCATAGAAGAAATCTTTCCCCAGCCACGTTGATTCGTCCAGTTATCTGGTGAATAACAAACAACGTTTGCGTGTTCATCTGGAGGAAAAACTTAAAACTGCGTGTATGTAAATTTGTAGTTATTCAATTGCTTCACAAACACACACAATTGTAGGTGGCACGCCCTATGTCGCCTCTGTTACTGAGACCGCTGTCATAGATTATTGTTGACGACAACTTGGTCGTCGCACACGGCAAATCATGGTGGAAGTAGTTATAATGGTTTTGTCAAGACTGCTCTCTAGAAGTATTGACGAAAACCCTAGAGAAATTTTACAGATGGATTCATGATTGTCAGGCTACTTGTGAAGCACTTCATAGTAGTAAATTATATAACGGTTTAATCGCCTCCATTACATGATTACGGGCGCTTTGCTACAATACGGTGCAATGATTAAACAAATACAGTGGTTGGAGGAAGGATGCATGGAAAAAATACTGAGTTCCCTGCTCATTTATATTTCGGACATGTGCTACAAATATGCAAAATAGTTATTGCAAGTCGCCAAAGATCAAAGTTGCACAAGAAATGCACCACCTTAAGTCATTGCTATTTCAGACTGCTGCTTCTAGTTCTCTCGATCTGCTGATGTTAGCTTCTAGTGGGAGTATGGGATGTTTCTTTCAGTGGTGATTAACAGTAGGGTAGGGCTTTGTTCAAGATATAACTAAGTATACTCCTAACAGAAGTATTAGGTAAGAAATAACAGTTGAAGTTAGAAGTTGTCCAAAAGCCAAGCTGGCTTAGAAAACTGATGCAGCAAAGTGATTTACTCTTTGTTATAACTTCACGTGTATGCCTTAGCAACCAGCTTGTAACGCTTTTGAACTATTTTTCAGTTTTTGTGACATAAGCATTTAGGCTATCCTGGCTTCTGATTAGAGATTGACTCAAGAGTTACACTAGAAGAAGGGTGGCTCGGCTATTTTTGTGCCCCATGCTCGCAAATGTGCAAGTACATAAAAAGCGAATTTATGAGGTCTGTGATAATCACGGAGAAGTTACATGTTGCACTTTGTCAATGTATTTTACTTTTGCAAGTTACTTCGTCAATATCTCATATAACTGTGAAGCTTTCATTAGATAAGTTGCATAATGTAGGACAATTATATTGGGAACCGATCAAATTCTAGCTTGGTTGCCACATATATAGGCAAAACAACGTCTTGAATGGGCACACAGTCCTGCAACAATATGTGTTTGAAGTCAGACAAAATATAGCAGTTTAGACGCATACACACGCTTTTGCAGCAGTTGCCAAGCTGCTAGAGAGAGGAGCAGAAACGCTGCATTTTAACGAAGCATAGATGATCATTCTACAAGCTTCAAACTTGAGCTTGGACATCTAAGACTTGTCGAGCTTCTCTCCAGAAGCCTCTGCTTGTCAACCATCAAATTGACACGCCTCCCTTACTCAAGCGCAAAGTGCAAGAAAGAAAACCTTGACTGGCATACTTACCTACTGCTTTTTTAATTGTTCCAAAATAAATGAATCATGGAAAATATTTTTTTTTTGAAATCCCTTCTTAGAATCCCGGGATTTATGAAAGGGATTAACGGAGCTAAACAATAGAGTAGGTCAAATTACACACTAAGGAAATCAAGCTACAATAACCCCCCTATAATATGTTGGTTGGTAACTTACGTTCAGGCTAAAATGGTTATTTGGTTTCTCACCCCAATCTCCTTCTGTGATCTTTTTATCAACGAAAGGACCATGCCTGCTAGCAAATCGCTGCAACCAACCATCATCACGCCGCCAAGAACCCCAAATCCTCTAGTCATCGTCAGAGTCCCACACCACTGTTAGCACCAAAGGTTGCAGCCACTACCACCACCAACCTCCTATATCCGTAGAAGCTCCTGGTCACCATTAATGGCAGACTGGCTGGACTCCCCATTTCTTTCCTTTAATCGGGGCCGGAGCTTGGACCAATCCTTAATTGCAGCAGTAGTGGTGATGTTGGTGGAGAAATCTGTTACTGCTAACTCGATTACCATATGTTAGTGCAAAATGCTTCCAGGCATGTCTTTTAAATGCTTTTCTTAAGACAATATTCACCGTCACCACTTCTGGTATGCATTCGGGTTAGTGGCTAATTTCTTGACATGATACTTGAACTCAATCTAGTATGTCTGACTACACAATGAACTGGTGAAGACGGCATCCAAAAACCTGATATATTGTCAAAGTCTGCCAAGATGTCTGCACACTGGGCACACAAAACAGTGACCAAAATTTGTTTGTAACCAATCTGTAGAGAGGGTTTTGAATTTTTTTGGTTTGTCTGAAATGGCTGCAGAATCCGCCATTTCATAGACTCTCTGGTGCCTGTTCTAAGAGTCACAACCCTACGATTGCACCCATCCGTTTTTGGACATTTAGATGGCTCACTTAATCCGATGGTCCAGACTTAGCAACTGTTCATTGTCAGATTCTGTAGACCGTTTAACAGGACCAGCGGTCCGATAAAAAATGATCAGATGCATGCACCTATTTGATCACATCAGTTTGTGATCAACGCACCAGATTAAATCAAAAAATTTAAAGCGTCTAATACACGACTTGTGACGACGCCTACGTTCAAAGTGCAAAATTCACCATCAAAGCGCCTCATAACCCACTATCAAGCTAGTCTGCTCGTGCGTAAGCATGAGATCGTGGCTCGTATGGTGTTCAGTACCATACTCGATACACAGGTACGACACTATAATATATCACATAAAATAAACTTATAAGAGGAAGAACCACTTATATACCTTTTTTTTCTCTCTCTATTCCTTGTGGGATTCAAATTCCCGCAACATACCTCATCTTCTTCCCATGAACTTTAAAGAGGAAACCAAAAAGAATCATGCATTTATTTTGGAAGCCTCTAACAATCCCCCACCATTTCTAATTAAATAAAAAAACACATCTTGGAGAAAAATGAAGGTGGCGATACGCACTGAACATGATGGCGATTTCAATTGAACCTTCAGTTAGTGAAAATCAATAGACCAATCAGGATAACATGAGTGAAGGTGCCGGTTCACATTGGACCTATACATGGTGGCGACATGGATAGGCCTTATGTCTATATCCTGTTTCATGTATGCTCTAGAGTCTAGCCTGGGATCTCATAGAAAGCAGCACCACTTCCGTCATGCACATATGTAGGCTTATTAGAAGTGCCCCTGCAACTCAAACACTCCAAATTCTCTAGGCTCGAAGCCTAGAAAGAGCTTCAAAGTAAGTGCTCAAGCTCGACAAACACATACATCTACCAAGCACTATAACGTTTGAGATGTTTAAATGAACATCAGCATTCTACTTCCGTTTTTCACAATTTATTGCTTGCAGTCATCCATATTAGTACTTTGACTCATTGAACTGAAGACTGCTGTGTGGAGGTTCCATCATTGTTCACCAAGTGCAATGGGCCTTAATCAATCCCCCTTGATGCTTTAAACACCAAGTCTCTTGCAAGATCATTCGTCAGAGATCTGCCAGATTCTGGCTGCTGCTTCTAGTTTTCTTGATCTACGGATGTTGGCTTCTAGTGGGAGTATGAGATGTTTCTTTCAGTGGTGATTAACACTAGGGTACGGCTATGTTCAAGATATAACTAAGTATACTGCTAACATAAATATTAGGTTAGAAATAACAGTTGAAGTTAGAAGTTGTCCAAAAAAGCCAAGCTGGCATAGGAAACTGATGCAGCCAAGTTATCAGTCTTTGTTATAACTTCACGTATATGTTTTAGCAACCTACTTTTCACGGATTTTGAACTAATTTTCCGTTTTGTGACATATGCATTTAGGCTATCCTGGCTTCTCGGTTAATTAGAGATTGACAGTTAAGATAGAAGAAGGGTGGTCGGCTATTTTTGAAAAACAAATTGGCTGCTCCTACTCCCTATATAGAGAAAATCAATCTTCTCTAAATGTTTCTAGTGACTTTTATTTAGTGACGCTAAAAAAGTGCTACTAAAATTATCGTTGAAAGCGTTAGAAGAAAAGTCACTAGAAACATTTGTTACTATACACGGGATTTGAGAAAGATTCCTACAACCTAATTAAGAATCAAAGTTTGTTAGCTATTTTTATGCTCCATGCTCGCAGGTGTGCATGTTTATAAAATCCGAGTGTGTGCGGTCTACGACAATCATGGATAAGTCACATGTCGCAGTTTGTCAATGTATTTTTCTTTTGCAAGTTGCTTCATGAATATCTCATACAACTATGAAGCTTCCATTAAATATAGGCTAAACTAATGGCTAGAATGGGCAGACTCCTGCAGCAAGCAAAATGCGTAGGAAAAACAAAATCTAGCAGTTTAGACGCATAAACACGCTTCTGCAGCGGTTGCCAAGCTGCTAGAAAGAGGAGCAGAATTGCTGCATTTTAACGAAGCGTAGATGACAATTCTACAAGCTTTAAACTGGAGCTTGGTCATCTAAGACTTGTCGAGCTTCTATCCAGATTCCTCCGCTAGTCAACCATTACATTGACACGCCTCCCTACTCAAGTACAAAGTGCAGGTAAGAGGGACCTTGACGTACTGGCATACTGGATAATGTCAGTACTGTTTTTTTTATTTCTTCCAAAATAAATGAATCATAGACAATAACTCTTGAAATCCTTACGGTTCAAAATGCAGGGATCTGTGAAATGGAAAAGGGGAGTCACTTGTTCTCATAATTCGAACTGGATAATTATCAAATAACTCAAAAGAAAATCTTTATGTATTAAATCACACACTAAGGAGCTAAGGTTACAAAACCCCCCCTCATAATAAGTTGTTTAGTTACTTAATGTGAGAATAAAATGACTACTTGGTTTATTGTCCACATCTCCTTCCGTCATCTTCTTATCAACAAATGGACCACCCCGCCACCGGTCGTCACTACCAACCGCCGCTACCAATCATCATCACACCTCCGAGAACCCAAAATCCCTCTAGTCACTGCTGTCGTCCCACACCACTGATCGCACCAATTGTTGCCGTTACAATCCCAACCAACCTCTAGGTCCTGCAGAAGCTCCTCGTCACCATTAATGGCAGATCCAAAAGACTCCCCATTTCTTTCATATACTTGGGGTCGGTGGTTGGCTCAATCCTTAAATGTAGCAGCCTTAGTGAGGTTGGTGGAGAAACCTACTGCTGCTGAAATGATCATAGAACGCTACTGCAAAACACTTTAAAACTCTAACATGTTTTCAAGTCTGCTAAGATGTCTGAACACCGTTATAGTACACAGAGAGACCAGAATTTATTTTTTAACAAAAATGTATCAAAAGCTGAAATGCAAATAGAGATAGAGATAGAGAGAATTTTTAATAATTCGTTTGTTTGAAATGGCTGCAGAGTTAGTCAGTTCATTGACTCACTGGTGCCTGTTTTAGGAGTCACACCCATCCATTTCTAGACATTAGACCAATAGATCACTTCATCTGATGGTCCAAACATAGCAAATATTCTTTGTCAGATTCAGCGGACCGTTTGACGGGATTAACGATTAGATCATTTGTTATTGACGCACCTATTCGACCACACCAATTTGTGATCAATGCACCAGATTGAATCGAAATGATTTCGCGCACCTAATTCACGCCTTGTGATGATGCCTACCTGTGAAGTGTGAAGTGCAAAGTTCACCATCAAAGCACCTTACAGCCGATTGCGACTCTCTTATGTGCTTGCATAATGCGTGAGATCGTATGGTGTTCCCCACCATATCGACGATGTACATGCACCATATTGTAGCATATCGAATAAAATAAATCTAGAGGATGTTTGGGATTGATTCTAAAATGGTCAAATCCTTAAACCTGATCTAATCCAGATTAAATCAAGTTTGATGTGTTTGGCAAAAAAAAAAAACTAAACTGATTAAATCAGCTTCAATATGCTCAAAACTGATTAAGTCCAGAATCCTCATTTTCTTAGATTCTTATTTAATCAGTTTTGGAGAATCCGGTTTAACTAAGAGAATTACTGAAATATCCTTATATATACACAGGCATTAAATGCTCCCTTTTAGTTTGAATACATTATATGATAATTTTGTCACACCAAACCTACTTTAATCCCTTTTTGTTCAAACACCTTCAAGAACTTGTGGTCTATTAACCTTAAAATGGATTAAATTGCTGATTTTTAAAAACTGATTCAAATTTAATGAGAATTAATCTCAAATAGCCTCTTACAAGTAGAAGAATCACTTAGATACCCCTTTTTCTTTAGAAGAATCACTTAGATACCCCTTTTTCTTTCTTTTTCTCTTCTATGTGGCCACAACATTTCTCCCCTTTTACCATACACTTTAAAGAGGAAACCCAAAGACTTGTGCGTTATTTTTAAACCTCTAAAAACCCCCTTCATTTTCTTAATAGATGAAAAAAAAACATTTTGGCATGTGACCTGGAAGCCATATGCATACATGCATGAAGGTGGCGATTGGCATTGAACCTTCATTTAATGAAAAGTCATCAGACAATCAGAATAACATAAACGAAGATGGTGGTTCGATTAAACCTACGCATAAGGTTTCGGTAACTCAGAGTTCTTTCAAAGCCAACATGGGGATAGGCCTTGTGTTTGTATCCTATTTTATGATTGCTCTTGAGTTTATCTCGAGATCTAATAGAAAGCAACACCAGAAATCACATTGTAGGCTTATTAGAAGTGCCCTTACAACTTAAACACTCCAAACTGGAAGCTTAAGAGCTTTAAATAATTTCTCAACCTCAATATACACATACAGCTGCAAAGCAGTATAACGTTTTGGATGGTTAATTAAAGTGGATTTCAATTTTACAATCTAGTACTTGCAATCATCCATATGATGTACTTTGACTCATTAATTTCAAGACCTTTGAGTCGACAATCATTGTTGACTAAATGCAGTGGTCTTTATCCCTATCCAATGTTTTAAACTTCAATCATCTTGTAAGACATTTAGTCAAAAGATTTGCCCAAATTCTGATATTCTGATATTCCTGAGGCATTCTCCTTCTTTGCTGGAAGTAGCTAAAGCTATGAATTGTTAAGCCTTAGTGGAATCTATCATTCACGTTTGCTACTTCGAACCCCAAGAAAGAGCCCCTCCTTCAAAGGTATATATTTACCCACTGAAAAATGAATAATCATCCTTGTTGGTGATCCAACTAGCATCTGTGTATCCTTTCAATACTGATGGATAACAATAGTAGTGTATACTATAATCTTAGTACCCTTAAGAAACTTAAGAACTCTAGATTTAGCATTTCGATGCATGTCATTAGGACAACTAGTATACCTATTAAGTTTCCCTTCAGCAAAAGCTATTGAGTCTGGTAGAAGTCATAGCATAAATAAGATAACATATTACTCTAGAATACTTTAACTGGTTCATAGGTCAGCTAGTGTGGTGATATAAATCCAAGCAAGTACTCTAATGCCCTTGGCCATTCTGAATCTGCCCATTACCATCTCTTGGTGATTAAATGCTATTAAGCAATGTCACGGGACATTTCTAACTGATTTGTTTCACCGTATTCTTTCTGCTAGGCTCTGGAACCCCACCATCAGTAGGATTTGGAATGTATCATATGACTCTTAGGTTGGTTTGAACTCAAACCATTCGGCTGTTTCCTATAGTCTCAATCCTGATAGGAGAGACTTCATGTACTGTATCATCATGGTAATCTAGAGGGGTCTCCCCTTTTTTGCAACTTTACATCTAATAACCTTAAGTTTGTATGGATTTCTCCAGACAAATCGTGTATGATTTCACTGCATGAGGCATTCTTATTTTCCTCTACCTTTCTCACCACCTCCATTGCTTTGGAATTTGACTCATCTTGATTACTAAGAAAACTTATTGAAAGCCATAATTTGGCCATGAAAAATGGTCATCAATTGAGAAAGCTTTACATTTAGAGCCTGAGTTGATGAACTAATATCATTCATCAAGCGGCTCATTGTTGGATTGCTCCTGTCCTTGCCTCAATATCTCTGAATATCATTCTTCTCTTATTTTACTTGCTTAACATCATTACTAGTACTCCCACAACTCGCGCTCTTGTGTTTTGAGTAATGATGTTACTTTCTAATCCAATTCATGCCACAGTCAGCCTTAACATTTCTAATCCACTACAACATCGACACCATTGTTGGTAGCTTTGTTCTCGGTACCATTACTGGATCTGCCAATTCTGACATGACTTCTTATACTTAGAGTTTAACATTATTAGATTAAAAGGGTCGCACCTGACGTGCCAATGTTTGCACTCATAGGCAAACTCTGAATTAATGCATTAGTTCTTTTTTGCCTCTTGCACATGACTTCTTTGAAAATGCAAACTAAACTACAAATTGAAAGATTGCACGCCCAAAAAAGACAAAGAAATTTTTTTGCTTAATGATGAATGTATTACAAAATCCAAGCCTTCCATATTTTGAAACTAGAGATCCTAATTGATAGACACTAAAAGTTCTTAAACGTAAAAGGGAAAGACTTGAAGTCCTTAGTTACAACTATTTTGCAACAGCTACTAGAAACTGCTCGTTCAAATCCTTCATGCATGTTGCAACCTTGTCTACTCATAATTTGCAGTTCCTATCGATTGTTTCTCCTTTATCGATAACTGTGCAAAACTATCATCAAGTTCCTTTAAAGCATACCCCACGTCATGTAAACATTAAATGTCATTATTCATCATTTGCAGCCACCTGTTATTAATATTTATAACTATGACTTTAATCTTTAGATTCCGTCCATGCACATGTGTCCATACCTTATTGGTCACACTAGAATTTTAACTTTAATAACTAACATCATGTTTCTGATTCTATATAGATCATAAAATTGGGTGTCTATTGCTATTTATAGTTGAGTTAAAAGCACCTATAGGTGATTCAAATATAGCAACTATCTTAACTATTATTTCAAATGATAAATAATCTTATCGTGTATATAATCTAATGGTTATCTTATTCCAATTCTAGAATAATCTAACATTGTCTAATAAGGATTTGATTCTGGACTTTTATTCTCTTAACAGAGACCCGTGCCAAGCATGGGATGGTCATATCAATAATGGATGCTTTAAAAACTTTGAATCACATAAACAAATGTACTACATCCATGGACAATATAAAGGAATATTTACTTTTATGATTATTTCATCAAAGATGATCATATTATTATTTTTTGTGTTAGATGAATTTGCCTTTAATATATCAATAAGTGTACTTGTGCACTTAGCTAACACGAAATTGGTAAAGTATTTCAAATACAAAATCGTTATAGCTATGGGCAAGAAAAAGGGTAGGCACGACAACCATAAATAGATCTAATATCCCAGCATTTTACTTGAGAAATTTTAGTTATTTATTGTTGAGTATATGAAAGTACATGTGTTGCATGAGCACACGGATACGCATATATAGAATGTTTGCAAGTTGTCTTTGCGTGAAATGTGTTGTGGTAGTGTTTAGACACTAGAAGCCTCAAAACACATTTCACATGCAAATTCTAACAACTCAAAGCTCCAACATACTTAACCTTAATAACGCATTCCGTAGACATGAGAATCTTATAACCATATAACAGAATGCCAATAACTGAGAAGCCACCATAACTCAATGACTTTAAGTCGTTTAAATCAATTGATCACATTCTACTTCAGTAATCAAGGGTAATACTTTATTCATCCAGTCTACTCAAAATCCAAAATAATCTAGATTGGCTCGTGAAAAGACCTGCACAGCACATATGACACCTATTACGACCCAAACCCACAGGTGAGCCAATGAGCTAGGCCTATGACTGGCCATAGGCCCACTAAGGCTTCACCAGGGCTCTGCCAGGCATATTACAACCTGTACTCGAAATTCATTACAACTTGCTAAATTCTATAATAATTTATTGGTTATTATAATCCTCACATAGAATTTCTTAACGAATCGATTCAAAACTCTCACGTACAAGTCATTGACAACTATGAAGAAATTTGAGAAGACCTAAACTCCCTAAAATAGTTCATTCAGAAGAAATTTTTGTGTGATTGTAGCCAATGCTTCTGCCTCTACCCATTTGGTGAAGTAGTCGATGGTAACAATCACAAATTTATGTTGTGTAGTGGCCGGAGGGAATGGGCCTTAAATGTCCATTCCCCATATTGCATAGGGTATTGGACTGTTCAATGTTTTCAATGGGCTTGGTACTTGTTTGGGGATTAATGAGAAGCGTTGACATGTATCATACATTTTTGTGTATTTCAAGGCATCTTGTTGCATCATCGGCCAATAGTATCCTTGTCTGAGGATCTTATGTGCCAATGCTCATCCTCCCAGGTATTGGCCACAAATTCCTTTGTGGACTTCTCGGAGAGCATAATTTACTCAGACGATGTAAAGCATGGAAGGTATGGGAGCGCAAAGGAATACTTGTAAAGCACATCCTCTACAATGGAATATCTGGCCGAGCGATTGATGATGCTCCTGGCTTGTTTCCGGTTGATGGGCAAGGTGTCGTCCTAAAGGTAGGCCTTGATGGGATGAATCCATGATGGCTCGTGTGTGATGTCCATCACTTGGTGCTCGGTGATGCTCAGCTCGTGTAAGAGTTCTAAATGGACGGCACGGCCAAACCCAAATGGGTCAATGGAAGTGATCCACGAGAAGATGTCAGCCGAGGCATTGTCTTCTAGGCTGGTATGAGTAACTTGGAATCCTGTGAAGGATTTAACAAGCTTTTTTGGCTTTGTGTAGATATTCGGCCATCTTGGAATCACGTGCCTTGTATTCTTCCGACAGCTATTTGACTACGAGCTGGGAGTCACAATATGTGCGGAGTGACTCTGCTTGCATGGCACTGACTAAATACATGCCTGCTACGAATGCCTCATACTCGGCCTCATTAGTCAAAGTAAGAAAATTGAAGTGGAATGCATACTCAACTGTAAGGCCCTATGGCCCTTTGAGGATTAGTCGTGCTCCCCTTCTATTTTTGTTGAAAGAGCCATCAACGTAGAGTGTCAACGTGAAGTGATTTTCCTATTTATTCAAACTGGGGGGGGGGGGTCTTCATGCTCGATGGTAAAGGTGCATTCGACGACGAATGGGTGATAGCTTAGCCTTTGAGAGAAGGGTGAGGCTTGTACTGTATGTCAAACTCCCTAAGTTTGACAGACCATGGTACCAGTCGGTAGGATAGATCAAGCTTATGCAAGATTCATCACAATGGCTTGTCAGTGAGCACGGTGATTAAATGGGCAAACCAGAGCACGTAAAAGATCAAAGCATTCTTAAAGGTTAGCAATATGATCGTCCATGCACAAACTCTTGAAAAGCATGTTGTCCACATAGACTTCCCTATTTCTTCCTATTAGAGGTTTAAAAGCTTATCGACTAACCTTTGGTAGGTGGCTCAGGCATTTTCTAGTCCGAAGGGCATGACTTTGTAGCAAAAGAGGCCCTAGTCTTTTATGAAGGCTGTCTTTGCCACGTCATCATCATGCATCCGAATCTGATTATTGCCGGAGAAGGCATCCATGAAGCTGAGAAGTTCATGCCCAAAAGTCACGTCGATCAAAGTATCTATTTGCAGTAGAGGATAGCTATCCTTAGGGCATGCCTCATTTAGATCAGTGTAGTCAATGCATATGCGCCATTTGTCGATGCCTTACTTTGGCACCATGACAACATTGGCTACCCACTTGGAATAGTCAATTTTATGACAAAGTCGGCTTCCAAAATTTTGTCTGCCTCTTTCTTGATGATTGATTACAGCTCAAGCACAAAAGGACTTGTTTACACTTAATCGGCTTATGCTTGGGATTGACTGATAGACGGTGGACTATCACAGATAGATCTATCCCAGGCATATCCGCCGTACTCCATGCAAAGACATCGGTGTTGGAATAAAGGAAGGAGATCAACCGATCGCGAAGAGTTGGATCTAGGGTGGAGCCTATTTGCAGTTGAAGCTCCTCGTCTTCTTCCAACAGTAAATGAGCTTGGGCTCAACACGCTTGGTTGTCTGCTCGTCTTGCTGATCTTCAATGGTGAACGTCTCCTCGACTTTACAAGATGCTATGTAGAATTTACGAGCCACTATCTAGTCTCTCTTTACTATGCCAACTCCATTGGGTATGGGAAACTTCATAGTGAGGTGGTAAGTTGAAGAAACGACTTGCAACTTGTTGAGACCCATTCGTCCCAATATTCCATTATTAGCTGACTTGACCTTGACCACAAGGAATTCAATGGTCTGGGATGCTTGAAGGGGTGCAATACCAACTGTTAACCTTATGGTTATTTAATCAAGATTATATTTGATTTTGATGATAACTAACATTAATGATTATGTTGTCTAAACATGCATTGAGTTGATGAAGCAATAGGTACAATCTCATACTCATGCAAACGGACAATTAGATGAGCAAATTGATCAAAGACACTCAACAGAATGCATCAAAGATGGAATTCATTGATTGATGTTTACAATGTGCTTATTCCTTTCTTTGCATCTTGACATAGAAAGTTGATCGTATCGACGACTGTAACCTAGAACTTGCCCATAGGCTTTCTTTGCATGTATAAACTTTTTCATTCTTTGAAAACAAGGAAACTGCATTTTTAAGAATACAGTCGACTGCATTGGAATGCAGTCAACTGCAAGTTGGAAATTTGGAATTTCCAATAGCTACTTTGGGAATACAGTCGACTGCAATGGCACAATGCAGTAGACTGCATTTACCGTTTAGCGTATTTAATGTTCCTTTTATTTCCAAACGGTCATATTAATTACCACACCTATTTAAACTCAATTTGGGCATAGTTTTCATTCATTAATTGCATTCAATGCTCTCTTATCTTGCATATACTCAAAGATCAAAGCAATTGTTCAATCTCTCTTGGTTTTCATTGTTTTCTCATCCAATTCAAGAGAGTTTTTATTGTGAGCTGACATTTGAGAGATACACTTTCATAAGTCATCATACACTCATCTCTCTTGTTCTAGAGCTTAAACTTGTACCCATCTACTTCTTAAGAGTGAATCTTTGTACACAATTCTTCATCTAAAGTTTCTTGTATCAAAGCTTGGGGTTGTCATGCTTTGGAGTTTTGGGATTGCCAAAACTTGTTCTTGATATGGGCATAGCATCAAAGGATTGTAAGAAGTTCAATCTTGACTCGTAAGAAAGATCATTCTAGTGAATTCTAGGGCCTTTCAAGGGACTTCCTTGAAAGGGTGGACGTAGGCTTGAGGGTAATTCGAGCCGAACCATCTAAATCTCAAGCATTAAGTATCTATAAACCCTTCTTTCTTTACATTATTGTTTTATACTTGTGTTGAGATTGGTTAGATTACTTATTTGAGATACTGTGTTTGGGAATTGTTGTTTGACACTATTTAAGTGTTCTTCATAGTTTCTCTAAGTTTATAGTAATTACTTGTTAATTTTTTAAGGTAATCTTAAAACCCTATTCACCCCCCCTTCTAGGGATATCTTTTTGGTTTCAAGTGGTATCAAAGCCTCGACTCTCTATCTATTGGGTAATGCCAAGAGAGTCAATCGATCATGGCTTATGTTGGGGGAGTAGTTCTACAAGTTATGCATGAAGGAACTTCACTTCTGAGAGATTCTAAAATGAACTTATTGTTTAAAGATTATGAGTTATTCCAAATGCTTCCAAATGAATTTGTTATGGACATGAATACTCGTTTCACTAACATTGTGAATCCTTTGAAGCAATTGGTCAAGGAATTTACTAATGGTGATCTCATAAGAAAGGTGATTAGGTCCTTACCAAGAGCCTGGGATGCAAAGATCACCGTCATCCAAGAATCAAAGAATCTTAACATCGTTCCTCTTAATAAATTGATGTGTACTTTAATGACGTACGAAATGCAACTCAAATATTTCGATCAAGAGGACGTCAAGAAAAAGCCTACATCAATTGCTCTTAAAGCTTCATCTTCAAACCTTGAGTCAAGAGATGATGATGAAGAATTTGATGAAGAGGATATTGCAATGGTTGCAAAGAACTTCAAGAAGTTCTTACGGTTTAGAAGGAATGCTGGGAGAATACAACATAATGCTAGCAATGAAGAAAAGCTTTGCTATAAATGCCACATGAAGATGGATTGTCCTATATACAAAAAGGAAAAGAAGGAAAGAAGAGATGTATGGGAAAGACTTATAAGAAAACAACTTTCTAAGAAAGAGAACAAAGAGAAAGAAAAAGCAATGAATGCCGAACATAATCCAACATGGAGTGACTTTGATTCAAGTGATGAAGATGATGAGAAGAATGAACAAGCAAATGTGTGCTTCATGGCAAATGATGAGGTAAGCTCTTCTTCCGGTAGTGATAGTGATAGTGAAAGCTTTGAAGATACTTATGATAGCCTATAAGAGGAATCCAAGAAAAGTTTAAGAAAAACATTATTTTATCAAAAAAAATTCATTGAGGCTAATAAGCAAATTGAGAAGTTGAGAATGCAAAATAATGAGTTGCATGCCAAGAATGAATGCATTTCCAACCATTTATATATGAAACATGTGAATAAAGACTTGGTTGATTTAATTGTTAACACTCCTAGCTCAAAACATATCTCTTGCAAAACTTTGGCTTTAGAAAAATAAAATGAAGATTTAAAACTTGAGATTTGTGATTTGAAAAAACGTCTTGAAAAATTTGTTGATGGTCAAAATAATTTGGATGTCATGCTTGGATGCCAAACAATTGGTCTAAACAAAGGTGGTCTTGGATTAGATCCTTTGGCCTTGCCTCCAAAAAATTTTCAACAACAAGCTAGGTTGAATATTCATACAAAACAACCAAAGAACTATTGCACACCATTTACACATTGCGGTTGGTGCAACAAGAAATTGCATACAACTAATTATTGTCCTTGTAGAATTGTCTATGTCAGAGGTAGAAAGAAAATGTGGGTTGTGAAAGGTCAAGATTACAAATGTAAGACTAACACCCAAGGACCCAAGAAAATATGGGTACCAAAAGTCACTACTTGATTTGTGTTTATAGGTATGTCTCAAAGCAAAATCTAGTAACAAGAAGTGAATTCTTGATAGTGGATGTTCAAGACATATGACCGGCAACATATCTCTTGTCACTTCAATCGATCTTAAAGAAGGAGGAAAGGTGACCTTTGTTGACAATGTACAAGGAAAAATCAAAGGTAAAGGAACTATTAGTAAGCAACCACATTTAATTGAGAATGTGTTATATGTTAAATGGTTGAAGCATAATTTGCTAAGTATTAGTCAATTTAGTCATAAAGGTTTTAGAGTAATTTTTGAAGCTTCTGATTGTACTATACAATCTATGAAGAATAATGAAACCATTTTGGTAGGAAATAAAGATGACAATGTTTACTCTAGACAATTGAATGATCTAGCTAACCAAGATGTCAAGTGTCTTAGTGCTATTAGTGAGACATCTTGGCTTTGGCATCAAAGACTTGGACACATGCATATGGAGCATTTGAACGATATTTCAAGCAAAGAACTTGTGAGGGGACTCCCGAAGATCAAGTTTGAGAAAGACAAATTATGTGATGCTTTTCAAATGGGTAAGCAAAAGAAAGTCTCTCACAAACCGAAGAAAATGGTATCTACTTCTAGACCCTTGCAATTACTTCATATGGATTTATTTGGACCAATCCCTACTACTAGGCTTGGTGGTAAATTATATTGTTTTCTTATTGTTGATGACTATTCTCGCTATACTTGGACTTTTTTTTTGGCTACCAAAGATGAATCTCTAGATGTGTTCACTTCATTTACAAAACGTGTTCAAAATAAAAAATGATATTTGATAACCTACATTCAAAATGATCATGGTAGAGAATTTGAAAATTCAAAAATATGAGCTTTGTGTGATGACATTGGTATATCACATAATTTTTCGGCTCCTAGAACTCCTCAACAAAATAGTGTTGCCGAAAGAAAAAATAGGTCATTGTAAGAAGCGACAAGAATAATGCTTAACGAATATGGTTTACCCAAGTACTTTTGGGCGGAGGAGGTCAATTGTGCATGTTTTATTCTCAATAGAGTCATCTTGCGAAAAAATTTGTTCAAAACCCCTTATAAGCTTTTTAATGATAAGAAACCTAAGGTGAGTTTTTTTTCGAGTCTTTGATTGCAAATGCTTTATTTTAAATACTAAGGATCACCTTACCAAATTTGATTCCAAAACATATGAAAGTATTTTTTTTGGTTACTCTAATAATAGTATGGCATATAGAGACTATAATAAAAGTACTTTGGTTGTAGAAGAATCCATAAATGTTACTTTTGATGAAACTAATCCTTTTCTTCGGAGGACTAACATTGTCAATGTAGATAATATGGACAATGACATGAGAACTTTGGATATAAGTGAAACACTACAAGACAATTCTAAAGAAATTGTTCAAGAGGAGCAACAATCAAGCTCTCAAGGGGAGACAAGGAAGCAAAAATGATGCATCAAACTCGGACAACTCTCAAGCTTTACCAAAAGATTGGATTTAGAAGAAGGATCATCCATGTGATCAAATATTAGGTAATCCTTTGAGTGGGGTACGAACTCAACACTCTCTTCAACAACATGTTAATTTAGCTTTTATTTCCCAAATTGAACCCAAGAATTTCTTGGAAGTCTACATCATGAATCTTGGATGCTTGCTATACAAGAAGAGCTAGTTCAATTTGAAAGAAATCAAGTTTGGACCCTTGTGCCTAAACCTCAAAACTATAGGATTATAGGCACAAAATGGGTATCTAGAAATAACTTGATTTTGATGAGACTTATGCACCGGTAGCTAGACTTGAATCTATTAGAATGCTATTAGCTTTTGCTTGTTATAAAGATTTAAACTCTATCAAATGGATGTCAAGAGTGTTTTCTAAATGGTTTTATTTCGGAGGAGGTATATGTGGCTCAACCTCCCGATTTTGAACATGAAAGATATCCAAATCATGTTTTCAAGCTTAGCAAAGCTCTTTGTGGTTTAAAACAAGCTCCTAGAGCTTGGTATGATAGGCTAAGTAGTTTTCTTTTAGAAAATTTTTTTTTAAGAGGAAAACTTGGCACCACTCTTTTTATAAAATTTAAGGGGAAAGACTTATTATTGGTGCAAATCTATGTTGATGATATTATATTTTGTGTTAGTAATGGATCCTTGTGCGAAGAGTTTGCTTCTTGTATGAGTAAGGAGTTTGAAATGAGCATGATGGGAGAACTCAACTTCTTCCTTGGATTGCAAATCAAACAAAGCAATGATGGAATCTTTATCAACCAAGCCAAATACACCAAAAAGCTACTCAAGATATTTGACATGGAAGAAACAAATGCTTTTGACACCCCAATGAGCTCATTATTAAAGCTTGATAAAGATGAAAAGGGTAAGGATGTTGATACTAAGCGCTATCGAGATATGATCGGATCACTCCTTTACCTTACCACAAGTAGACCCGATATAATGTTTAGTGTTTGTTCATGTGCTAGATTTCAAGCTTGTCATAAGGAATCTCATTTGGTAGCTGTCAAGAGAATCCTTAGATATCTTAAAGGCACTCACGACTTAAGGTTATGGTTTCCTAGGAACACATCATTTTTTGACATTGGTGGTTACTCCGACGCCAACTTTGCCGGGTGTAAAACAGAGCGAAAAAGCACTAGTGGCAGTTGTCAATTCCTAGGACACTCATTTGTTTCTTGGAATTTCAAAAAGCAAAATTCGATTGCACTCTCTACCACCGAAGCCGAATATGTGGCGGTGGTGCTTGTTGTGCACAAATTCTTTGGATGAAAAAATCCTTTTGGACTTTAGACTCAAGTACGATCACATACTGCTCTTATGCGATAACTCTAGTGCTATTGACTTGAGCAAAAATCACATCCAACATTCACAGACTAAGCACATGGAAATCAAACACCATTTTATCCATGATCATGTGCAAAAAGGTGATATCGTTCTCAATTTCGTGGACACAAATCACCAATTAGCGGATATCTTCACTAAACCGTTAGATTCGAAGAGGTTTACCACTCTTAGAAGAGATTTTGGCATGTCTTCACCTATGTGACTAAATGGTTATATATCTTGTGCTTCAACATGCAAGTTGCACTTCACATGCTTGAGTATTATCTCATATGCTTATAGCATGCTTTGGTTGTTTTTCTCTCCAAAATTATTAATTTTATTGATATTCATTTAATCTCATTTGTTTGAATTGATTTGCACACACTTATATTGATATATACATATGCATAATCATTTCTAGACTGTTTGACTTTTTGCAATGAAGTCGACTGCATGTGCAATTACAGTCGACTACATTACGGGAAAAGGCATAAATCTACTTCATTTCAGCAGATTCACTCACTCTCCCTCTTTACACTTCAAAAACTCTCTCACTTCTCTCACAAGGGCTCAATTTTCACGGTTTCGGCTTGAAATTGGTATGTAACTCTTCTCAAATCTTGTTTTATTGCATGATTTACACACTTTCACCAATCATATTCACATACATTGTTCGATATCTTTGAAAATTTGAATTCTTCACTATAATACCATTTCATCAAAGTTACATCAA
Organism: Escallonia herrerae; assembly: GCA_033070095.1. Taxonomy (NCBI): domain Eukaryota; kingdom Viridiplantae; phylum Streptophyta; class Magnoliopsida; order Escalloniales; family Escalloniaceae; genus Escallonia; species Escallonia herrerae. The sequence continues at coordinate 538,743 of JAVXUP010000032.1, read as the reverse complement.
TTGAGCATGCTACTACATGTTTTAACTCTTGATTCTTGCTCAGGGATGTTTATTACATTATTATATATAGTTTAATTACATGAATTCATACAAAAATTTGTTTTTCCGTAATTTTATAAACTAGGGTTTTCAATTGTCAAAATTTCTTTAATTGATCATGCAATTGCATGTTTAATCACTCGATTCATGCTTTGTGATGCCATTTGCTCAATTATACATGGTTAATTACATTCAATTTGTCCAAAATTTATTTTTCCCCAAGTTGCATGAACTAGGGTTTATAATCTTCAAAATTGTTTAAAATACATGCATCTTTTGTTTATATTAAGCCTAAATATTTGTTACATTATCTATCTAGCATGTTTTATTTCAACAATTTCATGAAAAACATAATTTTTCAAAGTTTCATAAACCCTAATTTTCATATTTTCTTAATTAATCTAAACATGTATTTATATTTTTATTTACTTTCACATACATCTTACTTATTGTATTTCTCTTTTTAAAACTTGTTAGATTGTATCAAGAATGGCACGAGAAAAACATGCACGCACTAGTTAATCTCAATCATGAGCCTCACCCGAACCCGAGCCTATTGCAGTAAAGTTTGATCGCAACCACTATCGGAACCGCAAGGCCTTAGACCGCTTTTCTACACAACTCTCTTCTCCATTGGTTCCAGGTTTGCGACTATATACTCCATTTTTATTTGGCATAGATGTACTTAGACACCTCCAGGACTGTCACTTAGATCGACTTACTGATAGAGACACCGTTCTCTATTATCCTGATGCCATCAGTCTATTCTATGCTAACCTGACTTGGAATATTTCTAGTGAGTCTTGTACCCTCACCTCTTATGTGTTTGGACGACGCATTTTGTTCTCTTAGTCACGATTAGCCACTCTTCTAGATCTTCCTAATAGCGTCTTTTCATTCACATTGGAGATGATACCTGTACCCGGTAAATCCCATTGGTTTGACCGACCTTTCTCTGTCGAGGAGAAACTTCACCATACTCTTAACTGACGTCGCATTAGGGCTGCGAGCATGCCTACCTTGCATGACCTACCTCCTATTTCTCGACTATTTCATCATATTATCACACATAATGACATTCCTCGAGCTGGCAGTTTTTCACTCGTATCTTATCTCGATGTCCAGCTCTTGACATTCTTTCGTTTTGGCACACAGATCAACCTTCCTCGCCTTATTATGTTAAACATGATTAAGAGCGCGTCACATCCATCCCTAGCTATACCCTATGGCCTTCCACTCGCTCGCATTTTTTGTGCTCTTGATATACCTCTTCACGGCGAGTACATTGAAGTGAATCGGCATCAGGTTCTCGATTCTTCTACCCTTCGTAGGAAAGGCCTTTTTGATCGACGTGGCCGACTTCTGCCCAAGCTTGACATGGATGTTGTTATGGATGATGATGATGATGGAAATGATGATGATGATGATGATGATGATGATGATGAGGATGAGGATGGTGATGATGATGATACTCATGGAGATGCCGGTGACGGGGTTGATCGTGATCCACCTCGATTGGTTATCTTGAGTACTCATGAGGCGGGCACTTCTTCCGGTCCTTCTACTACTGGGTATGAGGCAATCCTAGCTCGATTGGATACGATGCAGCAGCAGATGCATGCCAGTTTCAGTTGGATGGATCTCGCTCATAACCAGCTCAGTCGACACCTTTCTCGCTTGGAGGACTTTTGCAGTGTTCAGTGTCCCGAGGAGGATATATTTCATCCACCACCTCCACCATCGTGTCCTTAAGGCATTAGGACATGATTAGTATTTTATGCTTATGTCTTTAGACTCTATTATGTATTTATCAAACTTGTCATGAATGTTACTCATCGTATTGCATTAGAACTTGGGTTGAGTTTTTAAATTAACACTTTGCTTCACACTTCTTGCTGCACATCTGATTCATATTATGTTTTTTTTATGTGCTATTTTGTAACATGTACTTGGTACACCTCTTGATGGGTATTCAAGTACTTGCGCTTTCTTGTTTTGAATGCCCTTGTTGGCTACATTGATTATCCATGGATGGATACATATGTTGATCACTTTCACACACACACAACCCTTGATCTTTTTAATGATGTCAAAAGGGGGAGAAATATTGTTGATTCATACTTGTGTTGTCTGATATGAACATATATTACTTGAGATAAGGGGAGCCCTATATTGCTTAAGATAGGGGGAGCTTACAGTCATGAATTCTTCTTATGACCCCTTACGGTCTAAAAGTGATTGAATTTGAGATTGTCATGCTTCATTGTGAATATTATCATATATGTCTCATACTATTTGAATCAATGTTTGTCATCATCAAAAAGGGAGAGATTGTTAACCCTACGGTTATTTATCCTAGGATTATATTTGGTTTTGATAATAACTAACATTAATGATTATGTTGTCTAAACATGCATTGAGTTGATGAAGCAATAGGTACAATCTCATACTCATGCAAATGGACAATTAGACGAGCAAATCGATCAAAGACACTTAACGGAATGCATCAATGATGGAATTCTTCGATTGATGTTTACAATTTGCTTATTCCCTTCTTTGTAACTAGACATAGAGTTGATTGTATCGATGACTGTAACCTAAAACTTGCCCATAGGTTTCCCTTGCATGCATAAACTTTTTCATTCTTTGAAAACAAGGAAACTGCATTTTTAGGAATACAGTCGACTGCAAGTTGAAAATTTTGAATTTTCAATGGCTACTTTGGGAATACAGTCGATTGGAATGACACAATGCAGTCGACTGCATTTACCGTTTGGCGCATTTAATGCTCCTCCTACTTCCAAATGGTTATATTAATTCCCACACCTATTTAAACTCATTTTGGGCATAGTTTTCATTCATCAATTGCATTCAAAGCTCTCTTATCTTGCATATATTCAACTATCAAAGCAAATGTTCAATCTCTCTTGGTTTTCATTGTTTTCTCATCCAATTCAAGAGAGTTTTTATTGTGAGCTTACATTTGAGAGATATACACTTTCATAAGTCATCATACACTCATCTCTCTTGTTCTAGAGCTTAAACTTGTACTCATCTACTTTGTAAGAGTGAATCTTTGTACACAATTCTTCATCTAAAGTTTCTTGTATCAAAGCTTGGGGTTGCCAAGCTTTGGAGCTTTGGGATTGTCAAAGCTTGTTCTTGATGTGGACATAGCATCAAGGGGATTGTAAGAGGTTTGATCTTGACCCGTATGAAAGATCATACTAGTAAATTCTAGGGCCTTTCAAGGGACTTCCTTGAAGGGGTGGACGTAGGCTTGAGGATAATTCGAGCCGAACCATCTAAATCTCAAGCTTCAAGTATCTCTAAACCCTTCTCTCTTTACATTATTGTTTTATACTTGTGTTGAGATTGGTTGGATTGCTTTTTTGAGATATTGTGTTTGGAAATTGTTGTTTGAAGCTATTTAAGTGTTTTTATAGTTTCTCTAAGTTTATAGTAATTACTTGTTAATTTTTTAAAGTAATCGTAAAACCCTATTTACCCCTCTCTAGGGCTATCTTTTTGGTTTCACCAATAATTATGGTGAGTAGGTTGATGTCTTCCACTGGTGTAGACACTCCCGTAAAGCCATAAAGAGGCGAGGAGACTGATTTCACTCAATCTTTTGATATCTCCATCTGTGAGAATGCCTCCTTAAAGATGATATCGGCCAAACTCCCCGTGTCAACTAGAATGTATTTGATTACGTACGCTTCTATTCTTAAGGTGATGATGAGAGCAGCATTGTGGGGCAAATTTACCCCCTCAAGATCTGAGTAGTCAAATCCTACGACATCGATGTTTTTGCTCGCTTCGTAGGACCTTGAGTCAGGTTGACCTGCCGAGCGTAGGCCTTTCAGGAAGAGATGGATTATCCTTTCACACTCGGTCCTCCAGAGATGGTGTTAATCACCGGTGGATCTCTTGAAAGTGCCTTCTCTAATCTCTTCTGATTCCCCCTTCTTCCATATTATTAATGATTGTTCGTCTTAAGGAACTGCTTGAGGTGTTCTTTGGCTATGAGATTTTTGATCTCACGCTGGAGGACTTTATGCTCCTCTATCGTGTGACCATGATCCTTATAGAAGTGGCAGTATAGTTGGGCATCTTTCTTCTCGGTCGGCTTCCACATAGATTTGGGCCATTTAAGGATGTTCTGGCTTTTGGATTGAGGATGTGCTCTCAGAAGGTGTTAAGAGAAGTGAACGGTCTAGGGAGTGGTGCTCGTGAATTCTTTGGCTCATTTTCTGGGGCTCGGCCATCTAGGCGATCTTGCCTCTTCTGACCTGTGTGCGTCTCTTCTTGAGGGAGTATCAAGTCTTCTTCTACTCTAAGATATTTCTTCACTCTATCAAGAAGATTGGTCTTGTTCTCTAGGGGTGCTTGTTTAGCGAGAAATGTAATGGCGTTCCTTGCCTTACGCCCCTTACCATGTCAGCGAATGTTACTTCAGGATCTCGATGATAAATAAAGAGATTTGCAGCATTAAAGAGTGCATAGTAGGACTTCAATGACTTCTTTGATCCTTGTACTATGCAGAAGAGAGCCGAGGAGTCCTTCCTTTGAACTCAGCTCGTTAGCAAATTGTTACAGAAGGACTCGGCTAGCTGAGCCCAGCAGGAAATAGAGCGAGGTGAAAGGTGTTAGAACCACACATGCGCCGCTTCTTTCAAGGTTACGGGAAATGCTTGACACATGATCTGATCTGGGATGAGGTGCAGATTCATGCAGGAGTTGAGGTGAGTGAGATGTTCCATTGGGTCCCCCATGTCATCGTAAGACTCGTATGGGGTTATCTTAAAATTAGGTGGGGTAAGGAAGAGATCTATCTCTTCCATGAAGGACCGCCCGATAATGATTAGGACATTAGTCTATCGTTCGAGACGGTGGTCCTAAAACGTAGAGGAACATGTTTCCTTATAGAGTGAGCTTTATAATAATTCGCCTCGGGCCTTTTGTGCTGAGGGTTGCGACACTTATCAACTGAGTGCTCATCCTCAACTTAGATAAACTGCTAGTGGTGATCTTCCTTATTTGGCACAGTAGAGCCTTCAAGCCCCTAAATGAACGTGACATGTTGATGAACCGACTATGCGCATTAGTGATATGCTTGCTTTGTGAGGCCTTGGAGGCTCTGTTAGCGCCGATGGTTGTTGGGCTGTTGTTCGATGGCCGACCGTAGTTTTTCAATAGACTTCTGCATCGTCTGCATGGTGGCTAACAAATCAGCCTAATTGCTCAATGGGGAATGGCATCGCAAAGGTGGCGGCAGAGTGGTTATTCCGGCAATGGGAGGCTCAGAAGAGCCGGTAAGCTAGAGCGGGGTTGGAGGGATGTTGTTCATAGGTGGAAGCGTCGGTGTTGCTGTGGCCATTGGAGTGCCGGCAACTCTTTTGCCACGAATAGGAGGGGACTGTGAGGTGGTGTGGCCGCCAGCCAAGTCATGGAGCAAGGTTGAGACGATGAGCTTGACGTGGTTACATCATCTTGGTTTGCTTAATGATTTATCACATGTGAATTGGTATTTTTAGCCATGGGATCAAGTAATTGAGAATTCAGGTCCCAAGGATGGAGCCAAAATATTGTGAATGAAATCCAGGACAATCTTGATTAGCTCGTGAATAGATCTGCACAACACAGACGACACTGGTGACTCGTCAGAAGGATTTCTGGCAGAAGATCTCCGATGCTAAAGTCAGAAGAATGGCTTAACTTTTTCTTCATTCGCACTTTCTTTATACTGGGCTCCATTAATACATCAGTTATGTCTCCTTAATGGAGAGTTACCAGAACTAATGGACAGTTTAGCGGGTAGTTACTATCTTTGATGGGAGAGTGGCCAGTTCCCGCTTCCCCAAGATTTGTGGGGCAGTTTTGATGCTCTCTAGTGGTGAGACATCTCACCTTCCCGTTGATGGTGTTTTTTACCCATATCATTAATCAACTACTACTTGTGAGCTATCAAATATTATGTTAATGCCAGTATTCTATCTTTTGCCCATATTTTACTTCTATTGGAGAATGAGTGATCGGTACTTAGCTCATAAGTTACAAAAGGACGTATGTCAAGTCAGTGCAACTCAGTGCTGAACAAAGAAATAAACCCACTTTAACTTTATACAAACACCGGCTCGTTGTTGATCACTTTTCTAATTGGATTGTCCAGTACAACAAAAGAGGTCTTTGGCGACAGGTTTTTCGGCAACTAAAGACGCCAAATCCGTCGCTAAAGACTTTTACCGAAGGAATTTTCGTCGGTAAAAGTCTGTTGACAATAACCCTAGCTAAAATATTAGCAATGGATTTCCAAAGAAATTAAATACCCTTACCGACATAATATTTTGTCGATAAAGGTATTTCACGTAATTTTCCTTTTTTTTTTGCAAAATAGTTGGAAAAAGATACTTAGCGATAGAATTTCCCTTGCTACTAATTGGACTTTTTTTGGCGATGGATATCCGTGGCTAAAAGCTTACCGCTTTTAACTTAGCAACAAGAAGTCCCTAGCTTAAAAAAGAAGTCAGTAGCTTAAAGTGACTTGCTAAAAAAGGAAGCCTTTTAGCAACTTATTTCCGTCGCTAAAACCACGTATGATTTTTTTTTTTTGGTAACACTTTTATCGAAGGTAATTCCTTCACCAAAAGTCCGTTGATAAAAGTTCAAAGAGGTTGTTTTTAATTTGTACTAGTTCTTAAAAATCCAAACCTATTTAATCAACAATTAAACCTAATCAATTAATCCGGCCATAGATGATTAACCCTAGTCAAGCCATCGACGATTAACCCCAGTCAAGCAATTCATTGATAATTTCTTTCTTTAGGCTAGCATTCATTCTTTACCTAATAAGACTAATCATATACCACCAACAACTACACCTAATACTCAACTACCAAAATTAGATGGATATCCCAAAACAAAATTTTAAATTTCATCGAAACAAAAAAAAAATAAAAACAAGGAGTCTTGCTCCAAACTGAAAAAAAAAGTAAAAAAAAATTCATCGGAATGCTAAAGACCTGCCCCAATTCCTACACCTGAATCTTGGAGTTCATATGGTCTGTTTACAATGAGGGCGCCACACACCTCGTCAATCTCCATATCACTGACTTCAATTTACTCAATTAATGGCATGAAAGATCACTAAGCTTTTTTCCTGTAATTAACAACCAATTATAAAAAGTCAATACATCATAGTATGACACTTGTTTCCTACCAGATTGTCCTTGATACCTGAATAATGGGAACTTCTGTAGCTTTGAAATTAAACGAAACACCTTGGTAAACTGTGAACAACCTAAAACTATGACTGTCTACTATGAAATGTGCAAAGAAGAAGAGGTACAAACCTATGCATGACATTCAGACCTCTGAAACATACTAAATAAGAAGGTCAAAAGTGGAGCTTACAATCATTCGCGCCAATTTGCACAAGAACCTTCTCAAGCACCAAAAGGGCTTTGGCATAAGCTATAAAAGCAAAAAAGTTTAATCTGAAATTCATCTGTATCTTAGTAAGTAGCATATCTTTCGAAACACTAACCGAATAACACGACAAATGACTATAGGATGATAGCTCTTGTCAATAAAAGCTTCCACAACATGAAGCATCTTGCCAGCTTAAACAACTCGCCACTTCAACAACCGTCAATATTGCAATAGACTATTACAAGTACATAGAGCAACATGCAAATAGATGATTACGGTAGCAACAAGAGCGCTAATAAACATTTTCACTTTTCTGAGGAGTAGCCAACAGGGAACCATTTGTGAAAAGTATTTAAGCAGTAAAACATGGGAGCAAATTTGTTCCGTAATGAAAAAAGACAAGAAAGAGAAGATAGAGTGAACTGGGGAAAAGAACATGAGTACATGGGTTCTTGTCTTGTCCAGCAAAAGTTATTTGTTATTCCTTTCTCTTCCATTGTTTCGTGTACCCTATCTCTCTTTTTCTGCTAAGCTAAATCACAAAAAGAAAAAAAGGGAAATATACCAAAGCCAGGAGTAGAAATTTATTACACAAGGTACTGATCACTTACGGGCATGTAAGAATAAGGAAATAATACAAGGTGACGCCTTAGTCTTATCTCGTACTTAGCATATATGTTACATATAGAAGCCGTCTAGCATTTTCACAGCAAATCAAAACCAAAAACAAACAAGACAGCAATAACAAGAAGAAGAAGAAGAAGCCCTTAGAAGTTAATAACCTGGATAAGCTCCATGCAAAAATGTACATCTTTGGTGTTAGAGCTCAGAAGGGAGGTTGGTTACAACATTCTGCAGAACTTAGCTAGTGAAAATGGATTGAACACGAACCAAGTTGTTTTAACTACAGACTGTTGGAAAATAAACTTGATTTAGTGTAATACCGCGCTAATAAATTCTATAATACGATGGTAAACAGGTTTGGGCTTTTTGGTAACATTTGGAAATTTTGTACGAATTTTGCAAAATATCAAAAGTTGGGGAAAGTCTGGTAAAATGCCATTTTTGGGTTTTGAATGGATTCGTACAACAGCCGCACCACTGTCCCTTACCATTTTGGCAACCCCCCCAATCACTCCCCACGAATTGAATTTATCTTACCTTCATTACATTATTTCAGTTACAGAGTGTTAGGGAGAGAAAGAGGGAGAAGAGAGAGAGAAATTCATTTGAAGAGGAGAAGAACAGAGAGAGGGCTTAAAATCATGGCAAAGATTTGGAGGAGAAGAATCATTGTTTCAAGAGGAAGAATCACGATCTGGTACACCCCTAAATCGTGCCATCACTGTGTGTGTGTATATATGCATATATATACACGTGCATACACACACACACACATACATACATACATAAAGTTTCTTTTGTGTAAACACTTCACGAAAATGATCTTAGATCTTATATATTTTTTGTAGTATGTGTTAGGGTGTTAAAGGAAGGATTAAAGCTGGAAAAACAAACCAAAAAAAGGAGAAAAATGAAAAACTAGGTTTTCTATTCACGCTGAAAAAGATGTTGTACAGTAACCCCTGCGCCGTGTGTAGTGGCGCATGAGGTGGCCTCCGGCCACTTTTCCGGCCAAACCTTTTTACAATAGCGATGATATTTCAATTTTAGAATTTTTGAGAAATTTGTAGAATGTTCTAAAATCGTTTGATTTTTTTTATATTTTTTGCAAGTTAACTATTTAAAATCAGTATTTAATTCCAAAAATTTTATTTGTTGTTTTCATGTTTTAAGGTAACCCAGTTTAGATTTCATAATTTTCAGAGGTGGTTTACTATGTTTTCCATACTGCATGTGGTCAAGAAAAATGAATAGTTTAATAACAGTTTAGTGATTTTTTGACCTGACTCCAGTTTCTATATTTTTTGTATATGTTGTTAAGATATTATAAAAATTATGGGAATTCTTTTCACCTAGAAATATTAATGGCTGTTTTTTGGGCTTTTCTTGTATTTAAGAAAACTATTTTTAAACGGAAAATATACAAAAATTTAGATATTTAGTATTTTGATCTTATATTCTGTTTTAAGTTATAAAAGTATTTTGTGAGTTTTTTATTTATAATTTTGAGGTGTGGTAAAACTTTGGAGTCGCGTTATGGTATTTAGGTAGTTTGGCTATATGTGAGAATCATTCCAGTTTCCGTTATTGGTGGGTAAAAGTGAGCATTGTATGGATAGTTGATATTGGGACCATGGTATCATAGCATAAATTGGATTCTAATATATGATTTGTCCAATTTAGGTTAACCAGCAAATTTCCAATTGAGCTTATCTAACTTAGCTTAGCTTCGGACTGAGGTAAGGATTTCTACCTGAACCTCAAATTCATCGACTTGAATTTATCTTTATACTTAAAGTTTGTTTGTGAGCATCATTGGACTCTGAATTTGAATTGATACCTGTGTTATTACCATCGAAACCCCATTATCGAGCTTTTACCGCTTATTGGAATTCATGTCAACGCTCATTTTTTATTGCATGTCAAGCATTGGATTAATGTATGTTGAATTGGCGATCATTGTTCTTCTATGTATTGACATGAGAGTCTATATTGGTATGTATTGGAGGGAATTGATGTGTATTAGTATGTATCGCATGTGGGATACAGGCTAGTACCTTGATAGACTAGTTATTGAACATATGCATATGTAGTTTGTGTTAGTGAGCACTGCCTGTGTGACTTTTCTAATCTGTTACCCTGCATTGCAAATGTGGCTTTGTCAGTGCTCATTCTAATATCATCTGTAATTGTTTACATCATATCTGAAAGTAATACTGATATTTGATCAAATAGGATTGAGTTGAAAAGCTTCCCCATATTGTTATCAAATTATTTATGAATCGTTGTACTCATTTTGTTTGGTCTTTGAGCGACCTTTCTAGGCTCTCAAAAGCTCACTCTTATTTGATTGCCTTTTTGCACATAATGATCACCAATAGACTCTTGGGACTAGGTTTACAGCCGAGCGAGAGAGTTAGTATTTAGTTATTGTGTTAGTCATTAGTACCCTTACGTGAGTGAACTTTGCTAGTTTATTAATCAGATTTAAATTTAGTTTCCAATTATGACTGTATAATGAGAGTATTTCTTACTTAATGGTTTAGCTGCTCGGATTATGGTTGTCTATTTGACTGTGAGGATATTATTGTCTTTGTGTATATGATCAAGTGATTGACTGACGTTCTGGATTTCTGAGGCGTTACAGTTGGTTCCTTAGAGTGGTGATTAGTATGACATGTTAGTGGGTTATTAAGTTGTGTTAGTGGTACATAAGTTACAAGTGGATTATTGATATGTGTCTAGTGCAAGTAGTGGGCTAACATATTAATGAATAGTGGCTTAGTGGTAGCTTAATTGCTTGTGTAGGAGTTACTTAGAAGCATTATAAAATGTTGTAAGATGGTGCAAGTGTAAGAAGATGTAAGAGATAAAATTTTAATGTATATAATGTACTCTCTTCTAGTTCTCTCCATGTCCTCCTCATATTTGTGAAAATGAGTTCTAGTGACACTGTCTCCAAAAAAGTGGTATCAGAGCTACAATGGCCCTAGTGGATTTTTGTGGTGTCAATATTTTTAGTCACTACGTCTATAGAAAAAAGTATCCAAAATGGATATTTGGTGTGAGAAATTGATGCTCTCAAATTATATGAGAATGAGGAGTGTCCTTTCATTGTATCTCAAATCATGTACTTTTGGGATGTGGTCAGTGAAGAATCAGGGGTAGCTCGTCGAAAGGAGTTTGCACAAAAGAAGGAAGAAAAGGCACTTCCAGTGGTGCAGAAGGTCGTCCATACATAGATATAGATATGCATTGGAGATATAAGATATTCAAGTGATGTTTGGAAAATGATTGAGGTCATTACGTCTAATCATAGATGTGATTTCTTACCAAACAGTACAAAGCTAGGAAGAGGACGAGTTCACAAACAAAGATGGTGAACATCTAATGTAGGATAAAAATGAGTTTTATTCTTCCTAAGCTGAAAAAACTGAGGAGACAAATGATGAAGAAGAGTTTAAGACTTTTTAAGCCAATGAGAATGAAGAGTTGACAAATGGAGAAGAGCCATTTGAAAATACAGAGGACAGAACACAAATGGTGATGACAATGTTCAATATGAAAAAATGAAAAATGGTAAGATTGACAAAGAGGTAATAGTTCACAGAGATCAAAACGTGAACAACAGCTGTACGCCTTTTAATTTTTCTTTAAGAGAAGAAAATGTGATCGAGGCATTTGCGTTATACGGCCCAGTAAATTTTGAAGAAGAAAGTGATGTTTACTTTTCATGGCTAAGAATGATATGGTAGTACACAAGGATATGCCGCTAAGGTTAATGTTTTCAAAACTTATTTAATTCAAATCATCCTAACAAGTTGTTTTTCATGCCTACGAAAGAAAATAATTTTGTGAAAAGTCAAACAAGATATCCTCGACTTGGTGTGGAGAATTTGCTTAGTGACACAAGTTGGATGAATAGGAAAACATTTTTTTACCCGGATTTGCTTGAAATATCCAAAATTAAAAATGGTCAAGATTCAGTATACACACAAGTGACGAAAAAAAAATCCTCTGGTGTAATAATATGATGACCCACATGCAATATACATCAAAAGAAATGGCGAAGAAGATTATTGTATTTAATATAATTGGAGATGAAGACTATTATTGGCACTTATCAAGCACCTCAATCATGAAGAATGTTTGAAGATACAAATCAAGTTCAACTTGATTTAGTTGTCTAGAGTGGCGATTAGTTTGACATGTTAGTGGATTAATAAGTTGTGAATAAATTACAAGTGCATTATTGATATGTGCTTAGTGAAAGTAGTGGGTCAATATATTAATGAAATAGTGGGTTAGTGGAAGCTTAATTACAAGTCTCGGAGTTACTTAGAAGCACTACAAAATGATGTATGATGGTGTAAGCAGAAGAACATGTAAGAAATAAAATCTTAAGGTATATTATGTATTCTCTTCAAGTTCGCTCCATGTCCTCGTCCTCGTATATGTGAGAGTGTGTTTGAGTGACCATTTTCCAACAAACCAGTGGATTGGCTTTGTTTGGAGCTCATATGTGTTTTTCATTTACAAAACAAAGCAATCTCAATTTGAAAGTTAGAATCCATTTAAAAAGTTAGCCAAACTTAAAAACTATTCAGCTATTCATGAACAGACTTGTAATAGGTTATGAAGTGTAACACAATGGTTTCTAGGTCTCATGCAAGCATATGAAATTTTTTCAAGGTTTAATTTGTCTAAGATTAAAGAAATCTAACTGCAATTTAATTATCAAAATCACTTATGGCAAGCCAGAGAAAGCCAGAATAGTAGCCGGAGAAAGGGCCGGCAACAAAAGTGATGAGGTTTCCAGTTGTACCAGATTTTGGAGGCCAGAGACGCGTGGTACATGCCTGATACTTTAAGAATAATACTATTATCTAACAAGCATCTCCAATGATTTTTTGAACACCTTCAGCAACCACAAAACATGTTGTAAGTGTACAAATAACATAAAACGGATAATGTGAACTTATTTATTTTAATTTCTGTTTAAATCTCACTACAGATATTATCATAGTTTGAATTAAGGTGTCGTCAGTAAAAGTGATACTTCCACATGCATCATGCGTCCGGCACTTATCCAGTGTCTCACTCACTTTCTTCACTTAGAGGAGAAGTTCTACAAGAAGAGCGAACATTGGTAGCATTGAGCTATGTTTGTAAGCAGTCAGCGTAGGTGCAATTTCTAATCTTTTGCTATCTCTGAAGAGCCGTAATATTGTTGTTTTAGATCTTACATAATTACCATTTGGTCTGGAATTCCTTCTTCAGTTTAACCTTCCTATTTGTTTATCTATTACTATGTTCCTATCATGCAATGCTATTATTCAATCTAGACATATACACAGTGACGGAACTAGGATTTCATTCTAGGGGTGCAAAAAAATATCGAAGTCACTACTATTTTTTCTGGGACATTAAAACCATAACTATAACAATGAACAAAAGGGAGCATACCGAAGTTGCGACAATTTGATGCCCTGACCAGAAATAGTTGTTCATACCCTATTCTGGTAAGACCACCAGGGCCCGCTAGTGGACCCGCGTTGCGCGACACATCACCCAGTCAGCGGTCAACTTTTCAACGCTCGAGAGCCAGTCAAAGCAACGCATGCTCAAGTCACGTGAACTGCTCGTGAAGCGACCTCGGCGTGCCTTCCACCTTGGGGGTCGGCCACCTCAAGGGGTCGGCCACCCTTGGGGGTCAGCCACCTTGAGGGGCTCGGCCACCCTTGGGGGTCGGCCACCCCTGGGGGTCGGCCACCCTATGGGGTCGGCCACCCTTGGGGGTCGGCCACCCTACAAGGTCGGCCACCTGCCTTGACGACCGACGACCGTCGTTCGCGACCGCGCTCCGCCGTAGTCGCAACGACCGTCACTTTCGACCGTGCTCCGTCGCCGCAACGACCCTCGCTCGCCGTCGCTCGCTCATAGTCACGATGACCGTCGCTCGCGACTGCGCTCTGTCATAGTCGCGATGACCGTCGCTCGCGACCGCTCTCCACCATAGTCGCAACGACCGTCGCCCTCGACCGTGCTCCGTTGTCACGACGACCGTCGCTCGCGGCCGCGCTCCGCCGTAGTCGCGACGACCGTCGCTCTTGACCGTGCTCTGTCGTCGCGATGACCGTCGCTCGTAGTCACAACGATCGTCGCTTGTGGCCGCTCTATCGCCATGACGACCGTCGCTCACGGTCTCGCGCCATCCACTCAACGACCCCTGTTACTCGGACGTCACTCCGCGACCCCGTCGCTCGGAGGAAGTTACTTTGCGACGCTCGTCGCCCGCACTCCGTCGCACCCATGCGCCGCTCCACAGATACAGTCGCGCCCCCTGGCGCTCCCTGTTACATTACAGTGCCCCCGGCACCTCACTCACTCCGCCGAGCCCTTGCGCTGTGCCACTAATACAGCCGTGCCCCCGGGCTCTCTGTCACTCTAACGGTGCCCTCGGCACCACTCACTTCACCAGGCCTGTGTGACACTGCCATGACTTGTACCCCGGCACCAGGTAAGGACTCGCGACAGTTGTCGCAGCGCCCATGCGCCACAATCAATGTCTCGTGCTGTAGGCACGGCGCCCATGCGCCACAATCATATTATTTGCTTACGAGATGGACTCATAACCTGAAAGCCATCGCCGTCTTCATTCCGGGGGGACTTCGCTCCGTGCTCCGGCACGAGGACCCTTCGCAGCGGGATAGGCGACTCCTTCGGGACACTATCTCCGCCAGGGTGCCTGCATGACTGGCCTACGTGCTCTGGCACTGGGGGCTCGCGTCGGCACCCCTAAGGACTATGACCCCCGGGTCACTCCGAGATGGGAGCAGGTCTTCGGAAAGGCATCTTGCCTAGTCCACCTGGCAGCTGGGCGTCGGGTCTTCCCCACCGCTGCCAGGCCTGTGGGATTCAGTAAGGGCTTGGACTGGAGGCTAGGGCAACGGGCTTACTCTGATCACGCTGGCACGGTGTCTTCAGTCTTCTCAGACAGGTAGAGAGATGCTGTGTGGGGCAAGGCAGTGCGAATTTAGGAACCGACAGTCCAACGGAGAACCGGTATTTATGGACCCCCTGGTGATGTGTCACCCTCAGGGGGTGACACGTGTCAGCTGATGACACATTGATGACATCGGCACTTTTTCCCTATAAATAGGGGATCTTGGATTTCATTTTGAGGGGAACTCTCTCATTTGTCATTTTCACTTTCTCTTTCTAAAAACTCATTCTCTCTGGAATTCTAGAGAGAGAAACACATTCGGACACCTGACGCTGCACCCCTGACGTTGACCCTAGCTGAGATTGTCGGTCGCCGGCCCCATTTGCCTTTGCCTTGCCTGCGCAGCACTGCCAGCCCTCGCGGCCTGTCTAGGGAGCCTTGCTCTCAGCCCTTACCCCATCCTTGTTGTCTCCTGCTTTGTCTATCATTTTTGTACACTTGGAAGCTGACTCGGACTGCAGCCTTTATGGCACCTCCACGTAGGCACAGACCCACTTTCCTTGGCAACATTTTGGCGACTCCGCTGGGGAGGTGAGCATCGTGTTGCAGTCTGCATATCTTCCAGACTCAGGCACCATGCATGTGCAGCAGATGGCTACGAGGACTACCAATAGTGCAGTTCATTCCTTGGTTGACACACTCAAGCAACCATGCCTCAGCAACGTATGGCTACCAGAGCTACCGGTCACATCCTCTACCCAGCCATCCAAGAGGCTGTCATTTCCATACTTGGAGAATATTCAAGCTAACATTGTTCTACTAGCACCACCCTTGGTGCTATGTTTCACTTCATTGGGGGCTTTACCCCTTGCCTACCCCAAGCATGCCAAGCTCCCTACCCCTTCTGCATGCCTCTCATTGCAGCGACTTGATACGTGGTGCACGGGGTGGCTCGTGCCACGCTACTAAGTCTCAACTCCGTCAGCCGACATCCCCCTCGGGTAGTGCGACCTCGCGGGCATGCATGCAACACGTCTTGCCAACCCTCCCGTGCCTCGGTCACTCAGCCGGTCGTTGATGCCGACCCACCGCCAGGCTCCACTCACCATCTTCAACACTTAGAAAAATTTCTTCATTTTTCGCGGTCGAGTCATCCTCGCGACTTCACTCGGCACCCTCCCCTCTCTTCAACACTTAGAAAAATTTCTTCATTTTTCGCTGTCGGGTCATCACCCCCGCGATTTCACTCGGCGCCCTTGTCACTCTTCAACACTTAGAAACATTTTTTCATTTTTCGCGGTCGGGTCATCACCCTCATTATACACTTAGAAAAATTTTCACAAAAATTTTTCACCCTCCGGTGCTCTTTCCAACACTTAGAAAATTTTTCAACGAAAATCTTCATCAATCCCCAACCTCACTCTTTCTCTCCCTTTCCCCTCAAAATTATTCTTACTCAAAATTTTGCATCCCCTCTCATGCTCCTTTTATAGGCTTCAAAAAAAATTTTCGAAATTCGAAATTCAATTACAATTTCAAAGTAAAAAAATCAAAACAGCCCAGATGGGCAGAAACCGACCCGTGCTTGCCCCGCCCCGTTTCCCCTCTTTATTCAGCTTAAGCGGGTCAACCCGACCCTCACGTTGGCCCGACCCACCCCTAATTCCCCAAACCCTAATTTCCCTTCTTTTTCTCTTTTCTCCAGGCGCGCCGCTCCTCTTGCGCCGCACCGCCATCTCGGCCTTCGCCGTCCGCCGGTCGACCTTCCCTGTGTCACCACTCCTCCCGCCGACCAACTCTCCCCTTCGGCTCTCTCCCTCTACTCTCCCGCCGACCACCTCTCCCCTTCGGCTCTCTCCCTCTCTTCTCCCCCCGACCCCGCGTGCCCACAACGCCATGGCAGGCCATGGCCGCTGCCAACCCCTCTCCTCCTTTGCCTTTTTTCTCTGCTTTGGCCCTTCTCCCCGCAACCCACCTAGCCGACCCAACTACCCTGGCCAACCCCCCTGCTACCCCGACCCCCCTCAGCCTCTTTCACTCTCCCTCTTCCCCGATCCCGTAAGCCCGCGTTGCGCGGCCGAAGGTACTGTGCCGCGCCCCTTTCTTATTTCATCTCCACCCCGCTGACCCCCCTGCTACCCCGCCGACCCCACCCCTCGGCCCCTCCTCTCTCTTCCTCTCCCCTACCCTGTAAGCCCGCCGACGGCTCGGTAGCCCCCATCCTTCACCCTTTTCTCCAACTCATGCCATTCACACCACCACACAGCTGGCCGACCCCCCGGCCGAGCCCCGCTGGCTGACCCAACCACCTCGCCGACCCCCTCCCCCTTTTTTTCGTTTCATTTTAATTTCACTGTTCTTTGGGTTAAAAAAAAAAAGAAAAAAGACATTTTCTTGTTCACACAAAAGCACCCACCATTTTCAAAAAGGCAACATCGCATTCCGCCCTCCGCCGCCACAATGCCACACCTTCGGCCCACACCTTCAGCGATCGCCGTCGCCCCTTGCCCTGGCACTGTCTCTGCGACCCTCGTCCCTCGTCGCCCGGGCTCCATCTCCGCGACGCTCATCGTTCTTCGCCCGGGGGCCGTCTCCGCGACCTTCGCCAGCACCGTGGGCACCTCCTGCAACCCTCGTTGCCCGTCACCCGGGGGCTGTCTCCGTGACCCTCGTCGCTCGTCGCCTGGGCGCCGTCTCTACGACCCTCATCACCAACGCCGTGCGCACCTCCTGCAACCCTCGTTGCTAGTCGTCCGGGGGCTGTCTCCGCGATCCCAGTTGCCCGTCGCCTGGGCGCCATCTCTGCGACCCTCATCGCTCGTCACCCGGGCGCCCTCCGCGACCCACGTCGCCAGCGCCGTGCATACCTTCCGTGCGGACCCCCGTCGCAAGTGTTGTGCGCACCTTCCGCGACACCCGTCGCCAACACCGTGTCCACCTTCCGCAACACTCGTTGCGCATCGCCCGGGGGCTATCTGTGCGACCCTCATCGCTCGTCACCCGGCCGCCGTCTCCGCGACCCACGTCGCCAGCGCCGTGCATACCTTCCGTGCGGACCCCCGCCGCCAGCGGCGTGCGCACCTTCCGCAACTCTCGTAGCCCGCGTCACTTGCGTCCATGCGCAGGCTCTATGACTCTCATCGCCCTCACACATTTGTTGCTCACATCCGTGCTACAGCTCCGTGTCTCCCGTCACCCGTGCTCCTTTGTGACTCTCGTCGCCCGCATGCCATTTCCATGACCTTCGTAGCCCGCGTCCGAGTGACAGCTCTGCGACTCTCGTCGGCCGCTCTCCAACTCTGTAACTCTCGTTGCCCGCACGCCACCTCTACGACCTTCGCCGCACGCATCTGCATGACAACCCCGCGAAAGGCCCCATCGCCTGCGTGCCGTCTCTGTGATCCCCGTCGCCCACTCTCCGGAGTGTGCAACATCATGCGGGGATAGGCGACTCCCCCGGGACACTATCTCCGTCAGGGAGCTCTTCAACTCCCCTTCTGCCAGGTAGACGGCTCCTCCGGGATGCTACCTCGGCCGGCAAGGTAGACAAATCCTTCGGGATCTACCTCGGCCTACGGAATAGGCGACTCTTCTGGGCCACTATCTCCATCCGGGAGCTCTTAAACTCCCCTTCCGCCAGGTAGACGGCTCCTTCGGGATGCTACTTGGCCCGTCAGGTAGACGGCTCCTCCGAGATCCTACCTTGACATGCTCTGAGTGCTCTGGCACAAGGACTCACCCGCGGGATAGGCGACTCCTCCAGGACACTATCTCCGCCAGTGTCTCGTCCGTCACCTGGACGTCGTTTACATGCTCGTGCCCCTGCATCCTATCATCGTGCCTTTGTCTCAACCCCCAAGCATTCCACGCTTTTGTAGGTGGTGCACGAGGTGGCTTGAGCCACCTACTCTTCATCATCATCATGCTTTGACGACCTCAACAGCTCGCCGACCAAACAATATCAAAATCTTGCTAAGTGTTTATGCATGCGGTGCCCGCTAGGGTTGCCCCTCCGTGCACACCCCACGCAGGGGGCTTATGTTCCCAACCTATTCTGGTCATACCCAAGGGCCCAATAAGGGTCCCATTTCACGCGAACACGTCAACGGATTCAACAGTCAATTCTTCAACATTTCGAACCGGTCAAAGTGCGGGAGCCCAAGTCACGTGCATTCTTTGCTTCACACGCCTCACGTTCGACTTAGTCACCAATTATTTTACATCAACGTCACTCACGGTAGCACGTTCGTGACACCAAAACCACCCGAGAACTTCTTCACCAAAAACATCGACCGACGGCACAACCGGGGCAACGGGGTCAAGGGGCAAAGGCCTTGGCCAACCCCATGGGGTCGGCCTCGGCCTCCCATGGGAGGTTGGCTTTGGCCTTCCCCCTCAGTTCTTCACTTTTCGCACAAGGTACTTTTTTGCACTTTGTTCGCTGCGTACGCTTTGTATGTGACTTTAGCGCCTTGTTCGTCACATGGGTATGATTCACGTCGACATGATCGTCACAACGCAACTTTCGGATTCATCATCGATCATCAAATCCCCTACCGTCGGCGAGCCCGAAGTTCACCCAAAGGGGGAGTGGCCTTGGCCTCCCTTCATGAGAGTTGGCCATTGGCCTTGGCCACCCCTTAGGGTCGGCCTTGGCCTCACCAAGGGGTCGGCCTTGGCCTCCCCAGGGGTGGTGGCCTTGGCCTTCCCCCAATCTTTGGCCTATGGCCTCCCCTCCCGCGCGCACTTGTTTTCTCAAGTCTTTGCACCTCCGCGATGTTTACGGACGTTCGTACATCAACCTCGCGACGTCCGTCGCACATCAACCTCGCGACATCAGTCGTGCATCATCCTCGGGACATCCGTCGTCCATCATCCTCGCGACGTCCATCGTCCATCAACCTCGCGACGTCCGTCGTCCCTCATCCTCGGGACGTCCGTCGTCTATCAACCTTGCGACGTCTGTCGTGCATCAACCTCGCGATGTCCGTCGTCCATCAACCTCGCGACGTCCGTCGTCCGACGACCGCGTACCATCACTTCCAACTTTGTCATTACTACATGTTGCATTCATCATCTTGTTATGACAGGTACACTCAGCTCAAATCCCATCTTCGGGACACCCAACGTGTGCCCGTGCACCGTCTCCGCGACATTCGTCGCCGCGCCCATGCGCCATTCTTATGACGTGTGCCTCGGCACCAAGTATATGCTTCACGACCTTCGTCGCCACACCCGTGGACCATTTTCATGATACGTGCCCCCGACACCAAGTATATGCTCCGCGACGTTGGTTGCAGCGACCATGCGCCATCTTCATAACATGTGCCCCGGCACCAAGTATATGCTCCGCGACCTTCGTCGCCGCACCCATGCGCCATTCTTATCACATGTGCCCAGGCACAAAGTATTGCTTCGCGACGTTCGTCGCCGCACCACTTTCATGACATGTGCTCCGGCACCAAGTATTGTTCCCGCGACGTTCGTCGCCGCACCCATGCGCAACAATCATGATACAGGCCTTCGGGCATCACACTTATTCGCCACACCATGTGCCCCCACCATGGACGTGGAACATGCTTCGACCCACTCTCCGGAGTGTGCAGCATCACGGGGGGCTCCGTTCGTAGTGCTCTGGCACGAGGACCCCTCGCTGCGAGACGGGCTGTATGCCGTTGCCTGCTCAATCAAACTGTGGCATGGGCTGAGTGCCATCGCCGGCTCAATCAAACTGCGGGACAGGCTGTATGCCGTCGCCGGCTCAATCAAACTGCGACATGGGCTGAGCGTCATCACGGGCCTAGCGCCATCGCCGGCTCAATCAAACTACGGGACAGGCTGTATGCCGTCGTCGGCTTAATCAAACTACGGCATGGGCTGAGTGCCATCACGAGCTTAGCGTCATCACCAGCTCAATCAAACTGCGGGACGGGCTGTATGCCGTCACCGACTCAATCAAATTGCGGCATGGGCTGAGCGCCATCACGGGCTTAGCGCCATCGCCGGCTCAATCAAACTGCAGGACGGGCTGTATGCCATCACCGGCTCAATCAAATTGCGGCATGGGCTGAGCGCCATCATGGGCTTTGCGCCATCACCGGCTCAATCAAACTGCGACATGGGCTGAGCACCATCACGGGCTTAGCGCCATCGCCGGCTCAATCAAACTGCGGCATGGGCTTAGCGCCATCACGGGCTTAGCGGCATCGCCAGCTCATCAAACTGCGGGATGGGCTGTATGCCGTCGTCGGCTCAATCAAACTGCGGCATGGGCTGAGCACCATCACGGGGTTAGCGCCATCGCCGGCTCAATCAAATTACGGCATGGGCTGAGCGCCATCCCCGGCTCAATCAAACTGCGGGACGGGCTGTATGCCGTCGCCGGCTCAATCAAACTGCGGCATGGGCTGAACGCCATCATGGACTTAGCGCCATCGCCGGCTCAATCAAACTGCGGGACGGGCTGTATGCCGTCACCGGCTCGATCAAACTGTGGCATGGGTTGAGCGCCATCGCCGGCTCAATCAAACTGTGGGATGGGCTATATGCCGTCACCGGCTCAATCACCGGGGGCTCTGGCCCTCGTAGCAGGATGGGCTCTAACCACATCGTTTATGCGTGCGATGTCCGCTCGGGTTTCCCCTCCATGCACACCATACGCAGGGGGCTATGTTCATACCCTATTCTAGTCAGACCAGCAGGGCCCGCTAGTGGACCCGCGTTGCGCGACACATCACCCAGTCAACGGTTAACTTTTCAATGCCCGAGAGCCGATCAAAGCAACGCATGCTCAAGTCATGTGAACTGTTCGTGAAGCGACCTCGGCGTGCCTTCCACCTTGGGGGTCGGCCACCTCAAGGGGTCGGCCACACTTGGGGGTCGGCCACCCTATGGGGTCGGCCACCTTGAGGGGCTCGGCCACCCTATGGGTCGGCCACCTTGAGGGGCTCGGCCACCCTTGGGGGTCGGCCACCCTATGGGGTCGGCCACCTTGAGGGGCTCGGCCACCCTTGGGCGTCGGCAACCCTATGGGGTTGGCCACCCTTGGGGGTCGGCCACCGTATAAGGTCGGCCACCTGCCTTGACGACCGACGACCGTCGTTCGTGACCACGCTCCGCCGTAGTCGCGACGACCGTCGCTCTCGGCCGTGCTCCGTCGCCGTGACGACCCTCGCTCGTCGTCGCTCGCTCATAGTCACTGTGATGTCCCGAACCTAGGTTTACCCAGTTATTATTACTCTAGCGACAGTTTACTTGAGTGATATTATCAGCGACAACTTATAACACTGGTAGTTACGAATAACAAGTGAATGCACTAGAGAAATAAATGAAGCTTGATCACTCTAAAGAAGTTATAATTAATTAGGGTTTATTGTATAAAGATCTTATCTAGTAACTTGCTATTTTAAAATGGAAGAGAGAGATTGGGGGATATAAAGGAGGAGGCTTTGGTAACAATTAAAAGAATATACGTTTATAAATAAGAAAAAAAGTGAGAAAAGAGAAAGAAAAATTGGTAGAGAGAAACAGGGAAGGCAGCCGGCCCTAGAACGGGCGGCGCCTCTGCTTGCCAGATCGAGGCAGCCATTTCCGGCCACACCGCAGTCACCGGAGAGCAACTCTGGCTAAACCCCTTCGCCGGACGCCATCGCCTAATGGCCGCCCTGCCAGATTGCATGCACAACCGGCCATGGACCATCACCGGTCAATCAACCACTCCTTTCCGCCGTGCAATCGCTGCTGCCGGCGATGGCTTCGGCCACCGGCGAGCAACTCCAGCTGCCTGCGCCGACCACCACCGCACAACAATTTTGTGACCACCATCTCCAGAAATTCCCACTATCGGATTTCCTCGATCCAAGGTTTGTCATCGCACAACGTCAGCAGATCTGCGAAGGCAGCGCCGTCGTCCTTCACCGTCGATGGGCATCGACCAGCCATGACCGGCAATCAACTCCGATCGTCGTCTTCGCCTAATGGACCGCCCAACGCCTCTATCCATCACCGCCACACATCGGTTGTAACTCTCCATACCGCCGGAGCCAACACGCTACTGCCGCCACATCACGGTTTCACCACCGGCCAGCCATAATTCCGGTTGCACCAGCCGTGGATTACTACGGTGCTGCACTGTAGTGTTACGGTGACCCATGGAAGTAGGTACCAATTTTCAGCACTTCACCACCTGAATTTGCAACCACCGGGGAAAAGGCCCAAGACTGCACGACTACGAACCCTCAGCTCACTGCCCATCGACAGTGAAGGACGACGGCGCTGCCTTCGCAGATCTGCTGATGTTGTGCGACGACAAACCTTGGATCGAGGAAATCCGATAGTGGGAATTTCTGGAGATGGTGGTCGCAAAATTGTTGTGCGGTGGTGGTCGGCGCAGGTAGCTGGAGTTGCTCGCCGGTGGCAGAAGGCATCGCCGGCAGTAGCGATTGCACGGCGGAGAGGAGTGGTTGATTGACCGGTGATGGTCCATGGCCGGTTGTGCATGCAATCTGGCAGGGCGGCCGTTAGGCGATGGCGTCCGGCGAAGGGGTTTAGCCAGAGTTGCTCTCCGGTGACTGCAGTGTGGCCGGAAATGGCTGCCTCGATCTGGCAAGCAGAGGCGCCGCCCGTTCTAGGGCCAGCTGCCTTCCCTGTTTCTCTCTACCGATTTTTCTTTCTCTTTTCTCACTTTTTTTTTTGCTTATTTATAAACGTATATTCTTTTAATTGTTACCAAAGCCTCCTCCTTTATATCTCCCAATCTCTCTCTTCCATTTTAAAATAACAAGTTACTAGATAAGATCTTTATACAATAAACCCTAATTAATTATAACTTCTTTAGAGTGATCAAGCTTCATTTATTTCTCTAGTGCGTTCACTTTTTATTCGTAACCGCCAGTGTTATAAGTTGTCGCTGATAATATCACTCAAGTCAATTGTCGCTAGAGTAATAATAACTGGGTAAACCTAGGTTCGGGACATCACATTATCTTCCCCTTACAGAAATTTCGTCCTCGAAATTTGGTGTTCATTGCACAGCTGATCTTTTGCTGGCATTCGCCAGAACCAGGGAGAAGACTTGAATAAATATGTGCATCGTTTTCATCTCAAGTGCCTTGAGTGCACGGATTTCAGCAAAGACAAAACGTTGGTTCCCATATGCATCAAAAATATGATTGACGTCTACCGAGTGCATATGCAGAACCTACAGTTGAGGTCATGGGGACACCTCAAGGAGACAGCCCGACGAACTTACGAGACAGTTGGTCCTGTCAAGTCATGGAAGCCTCGACCGCAAAGTACGCTGTTGGCCTCAGCAGATACACCTATCACTCAGCGTAGCAACAACAGCAACAACTATGCAGGCTTCAAGCGTCAGCTTCCAGATGGGGACCAAGGCTCCGACAAGCGAAGGCAACAAAGGCCTGCACCTGACTATCCCTGTGATCTGAATACAGTGAAGGAACTCTTGGCGGAATGGGTGGCGCATGACAAAAATTTCCAACTGCCACCAATGCGGACCAACATCACAGACAAAGAAAAGGCCAGACCCACCTACTGTCCTTTCCATCGAGCCCTTGGCCATCCGCTCAAAAATTGTAATGCACTACGAACCATCTTTGCAAGGAAGGTAGCGTCGGGCGACCTACAGCTACGGAAGAACAACGATGTACGCAAAGATCCCTACCCACCGCATTTTAACAATAGGGAGCACCAGGTGCTTACGGCTGTCACTGACCATGTCGAGCCTGTAATCCCCGAAGCCCCGGCAGAGCCCATACTGACGAACGTGCCTCCTCCAGCTAAGCAGTCGATGTCTTCCTTTCGACAGATGACGAAGATCAAAAGTTTTTTTGATGAAATGGGGTTTTCACCCGTCGCCCGGACTTATCTTTCCAATTGCCTGCTCGAGGTCACCACCGGCCTCGGTCCCGAATGCTTCGCCGTCCAGGCTGAATTACGTCACATCCCCTCCACGGCCTTAGTCTTCTCGGATGAAGACTCGCCGTCGGTCGAGCATCACAATCGGCCGCTATTTTTAGAATGTACTGTTAATGGCACGGGCTTCCGTCGTGCCTTGGTTGATTGCGGCGCCTCGATCAACATCATACCTCTCATCACCCTGCAACAGGCCGGCATTCCCCCAAGGAAAATCATCCGTGACCCCGTCAAGATTATCGGCTTTGGACAGGGTCCTCAGTCGACCCTCGGCCATATCACTGTCGACCTCATGGTCGGAACTGTCCGTCGCGACACTACTTTTCACGTAATAGACAGCGAGTCTGCCTTTCACCTCCTGCTCGGGCGACCATGGATCCATGTTAACAAGGCCGTTCCCTCAACATACCACCAGTGTGTGAAGCTGGTAGCCGGTTCTACGGGGCATGAGGTAGCGATGACAATCCCTGCAACCAAAGCCCCCTTTGAATGCGCCGAATCTTATTTCGCCGAGGCCTCCTTCTTCACTAATTTTGCCGAGGATGGTGAGAATGCTACTCATATACATTCTACCAGGCTGCCAACTTGGGATGAGCTGTGCGGGGACAAGCCTCCCAAGGCCAAAACCGAGAAAAGTAACAAGAATAATGGATCAAACCACCGCTTTCGCCTGCTGCCACGACCAATTCCCCCCCTTCTTCCCCCAAGTCCAAGAAGCAAAAGGCTGAGCCGGCCTTTCAACGTATCGTCAAGGACGGCAAAATCATCTATCAATTATGACGGTATGCAGGGGCTCCAGGTGGTCCCTCATCAGACCCCCTCGACCCCGACCCCCTTGGAGAGACTGAATGGTGCTGCACGGCCGAGCATTGCCAGCCAGATCCTGACCTCACCCCCGGCATGGCACCCCCGGCGTGACACCACCTTGCTATGAGGACGGCCCTCGACCAAAGGCTGAAGATATTGAAGAAATCAACCTGGCCGACCCGGGCGAAGAACCACGGCACACCTACATTGGCACAAAACTCGCCCCCGGCCGAAGAGAGGAATTGGTTTCCCTCCTGCATTAGTATCGTGATGTCTTGGCATGGAGCTACAATGAGATGCCCGGACTGGATCCTGCCTTAGTCACACACCATCTCAACATTGCTACCGGATCCGTCCCTATCCGACAACACCCGCGGACATTCCGCCCCGAGCTCGAATTGAAAATCAAGCAAGAGATTGAACGCCTTCTGCAGGCAGGCTTCATCGAACCTATCACTCACCCTATTTGGCTGGCTAATGTCGTCCCTGTACAAAAGAAAAATGGCCAAGTCCGCGTCTGTATTGACTTTCGGGACTTGAATAAGGCGTGCCCCAAGGACGAGTTTCCACTACCCAATATCGACATGCTTACGGAGGCCGCCGCCGGATATGAAACTTTATCTTTCATGGATGGGTTCGCAGGTTATAATCAGATTTGCATGAACCTCGACGACAGCGCCAAGACAGCCTTCCGCACTCCTATGGGTAATTTTTGTTGGAAAGTTATGCCTTTCGGCCTCAAGAATGCGGGTGCTACGTATCAAAGGGCTATGACAGCAATCTTCCATGACATGATACACCGTACTGTGGAAGACTACGTCGACGATCTTATTATCAAATCCAAGAAGGAAAGTGATCACCTCACCGACCTTCGAGCAGTCTTTGATCGTTGCCGCCAGTATAACATGCGGATGAATCCATTGAAATGTGCCTTCGACGTCTCCTCCGGCAAGTTCCTCGGCTTCTTGGTCAGTCGACAGGGCATCGACGTTGACCCTTCGAAAGCTGCCTCCATCCAAGAAATGCCCTCCCCCAAGAACACAAAGCAACTGAAGAGCTTCCTCGGCAAGGTCTCTTACCTCCGACGCTTCATACCCGCGCTGGCCGAGCTCATTACGCCATTCCAACACTTGACGCGTAAAAGCGCACCATGGAATTGGGCTGCGCCCCAACGGCGAGCATTTGAACGGATTAAGGCGGTCCTCATGTCACCGCAAACCATGGTCGTACCACAACGGGGCATCCCACTCCTACTCTACCTGACTTCCACACCCAGATCCATCGGGGCTTTGCTTGCCCAAGAAGTCGAAGGTGTCGAGCGTCCTGTTTATTACCTCAGTAGAGTAATCAGGGGACCCGAAGCCAACTACTCCGAGCTCGAGAAACACTGTCTAGCCTTGGTGTACGCCTCGCAGAAATTCAGACATTACTTTCTGGCGCACCAGATCACACTCGTCACCAAGGCTGACCCACTCCGTTACATGCTTACGCGTCCCGCCCTGTCTGGTCGACTCACCCGTTGGTTGTTGCTATTGGCCGAATTCGGTTTATCTATCAAGAATCCTACAGCTCTGCGGAGCCAAGCACTTGCAGACCTCCTGGCCTTCTTCCCACGCCAACAATATGAACCGACCTCGGATCAACTGCCTGGGGAGGAGACAGCCCTGATCACCGACATCGATGAACTGTGGACACTTGAATTCGACGGCTCTGCCACTAGCAAAGGTCCCAATGGCACACCCCTCCGGCAAGGGGGTGCCGGTATAGTCCTCCGGGCCCCAGACGGTGTTACCACTTCACTATCTTTCAAACTTGCATTCCCGGTGTCTAACAACGAAGCTGAATACGAGGCACTTGTCATTGGCCTCATGCTTGCCGTCAGTATGGGGGCTAAGGCGCTGTGTGTGAAAGGAGACTCAAAGAACCAGCCTTGGCACCTTATCGTGCCTTGGTGCAACACTTGGAAGGAAGACTCGGCCATGTCCAGTATGAACATCACAATAGGTGCCACAACAGACATGCGGACAGCTTGGCCACGATCGCGTCAAAGATAGAAGTCGATGGTGAACAACGGATGCTAACCATCGTCAAGAGAATGGAACCATGCACAGCACTGAACCTAGTCCCGAGGGACGTTACTGCGGACGATTGGAGGCAACCGATTATCGACAAACTTAAAGCGCCATCTCTTGCTCATGCCTCCACCCTTACAGACTTTTCAATGATGGGAGATGTCTTATACAGGCGGTGTCCCGGAGGCACTCTAGCCAGATGTTTGGCCCCGGAAGAGGCAAAGCACAAATTACAGCTCGGCCACCAGAAGTGTTGTGGCCTCGACGGTCCCCCTCTATATCGTCGCCTCCAGCGTATGGGCCTATATTGGCCATCCATGGCCAAGGACGCCTCGGATATACAAAAGGACTGTCCCGAGTGCTTGTATGCACCTGACGGTGCAGAAGCTCTTGTCATTGACATCGAAGGTGACTGGCGCCAGCCTTTCATCCAGTATTTATCCCACGGGATTCTACCACCTGACCGCGGCTCAGCACGATCCATCAAGCGCAAGGCAGTCAAGTATTTTGTGACGGAAGGCGAGTTATTTCGCAAGGGATTTTCGGGACGCACCCTGCGATGCTTGCAGGGTGCCCAAGTAGTCAAGGTAATTAACGAAGTACACAATGGTGATTGTGGTGAACATCAAGGCTCCCAGAAGCTGTATGCAGAATTACTAAGATTGGGGTATTATTGGCCGACTATGGAATCCGACTCCATCTCTCATGTCCGACGCTGCCAACCCTGCCAGCGGCACGCCGACAGGATACACACGCCAGCATCCGACTTGCGCATGATCTCAGCCCCGTGGCCATTTCATTCTTGGGCCCTCGACCTCATCGGCCCCATCCACCCGCCATCCAGACGCCATTCCGGGATCATGGTTGCTACTGAACGCTTCACGAAGTGGGTCGAAGCCGTACCTCTGCGGAGAGCCACGGGAGGTGCCGTTTCTAACTTCTTACGTGACGTCATCTGTCGTTTCGGCATCCCTCGATGTATTATATCTGACAATGGCACGCCATTCATTAATCGAGAGGTTCGAGCTCTCATGGAAGGGTACAACATCAGCCATGCTACATCAACTCCCTATTACCCGCAAGGTAATGGTCAAGCTGAAGCTTCCAACAAGACTCTGCTCTGAGTATTATCGCGAATGGTGCATGACACCAACCGGTCATGGTCCGAACAACTGAATCTGGCACTCTGGGCCTACAGAACATCCCTGCACACAGCGACAAAGGCCACGCCCTTCTCTCTCGTCTACGGGGACGAGTGCGTGGTACCTGCCGAGATCGCAGTACCATCGGCTCGACTTTCTCTAAGCAGCGGTCTCGGAGATGAAACAGCCCGGCTGGCGACACTTGACGGCCTCGACGAACGACGAGCCACGGCCCTGCGCCGCATGAAGAAATATCATGAGCAGCTCACGAAAGCTTATGGGAAGACCGTCAAGCCACGCTCATTTATCAAGGGTGACCTTGTTCTTCAAGCCGCCAAACATGTACGAGCCAACATGTCAGCTCCTAAATTCACGCCAAACTGGGAGGGCCCTTTCACGGTGCACGAAGCCCGCACTAATGGCTCATACCTCCTGCTCAACCACGACAACGGTCAGATCTCGGCCCCCATCAACGGCCGCTACCTGAAGAAGTATTATGTTTAGTCACGGCAATGTTCCCCCAGCCCTATCCGCCAGCATCATAGTACTCGCTCTCATAGCATTTTTGTACATGCGACATTGCTTACAGACTTGTAATTTTTGTTGATCTGTATAGCATTCTACGCTACTCATGTAATGGCATTTTGTCCCACGTCCTATCAATACAAAGTCATGCTGTTACCTCAGCTTCTGCCTAGCTGACACTCATTTTCAACCTATGCTTCCTAAGTCACTTTCTACGGGCGGGAAAGGGGGAACATTCACAGGTGACCAAAATGCGCAAGACATTCAAACACGAAAAAAAAAGAGCAACCGAACACAACATGCAATAAGCCAAGATCATCAAAATATATACATATACATCAAACGTTTACTAGCCATCGTTGAGCGCTACAACTACAGCAAAGTAACATACAAGCTATGAAAGTCTAGACAACAGTGATGCAACTGGGTGGGAGCTGAATGCCTGAAGTGCCTCCCGCTCTGCTTGTAGCTCTGACCATCCAGCATCAAGCTCGGCCTGTCGCCTCAACCGTTCTGACTCTCGCCCATCCACCTCACCTCGCCGCCTCTGTAGATCGGCCAACTGCCTCTGCAAGTCGACGAGCTGTCTCTCTATCTCTGCTACCTGCATGTCAATCCCGGCCAACTCTGCGGTAATCTCTGACCGCTCCGCCTCTAACCCTGTACGGCGCCACTCCAGCAACATCTCCCGCATGACCACGACTGCGCGCCTCTCATCCATCTCATGGCTGCCACTCCTCGACCTAAAGAAATCTGCTAGCCAGTCCAGCTGCATGCCTAGTGATGTGAACGGAGCGAACTCTGAAAGCGACCGAGCAACGAACTCTGCAGTCCAACCCGTCGACGGCACACTAGCAAACGGCAGCAACCACTCCATAAACCCGACAGACACCCACATCCGTAGTACTGGGTTCTCTACCCCCACCCTCTCGAATGTCTGCGCGAACGCTGCCTTCACCAGTTCTAACCGGCGCACCGTCTCCGCCGGTAGCTGGAGGCCCCCCCAAGTCGCCACATCCACCTGACCGCTCGAAGACCCTCTACTCATCTCTCTGGCTGCCGCGCCACTGCCGCCCGCTGCAGAAATCTCTGACATTCCACCAGCCCTCTGCGCACCAATTGTGGCTGAATGCATCGCCAGTAGAGTAGCGCCAACCTCAACCACGGACTCCGGCAATGCGTCGTGCCGTCGCGCCATCCCAGCCTGAACCGGTGTCTCCTGCTCATGAACCGGGGTAGCAACAACAGGCTCGGGCTCTGCCGTATCACCACCATCACCTCCCACAACCTGTGTCTCCATGCCTGTCCACCAGTCCTCGTCAATATCAAACATCACTGTATCACTCCCCTCTCCGCCATATAGGGCCCCCACCGTTTCCTCAGTAACAGGCGATGGACTCACCCTCCTCGTCACACCGGCCGCCAATGTCTCAACGGCCTCAGTCTCATCACTGTCAGCTGATCTGCCGGCCTCGGCTGCCATAGCCTCCTCTCCTTCGATTTCGGTCTCGGCCTCGCTACCCTCCTCGACCGCCTCTTCCTCGTCCCCCTGGCAAAACCGCTGTCAGTTCACAAAGTATGATCAATATGCAAACCATATTCATACGACAAAAGAAGGGACAGAAGCAAACCTCAGAGTCTAGCTCCTCTAATGCGTCGCGCGGCCTCTTCGCCCCTAATGTGTGTGGGGCTGATGTACCGGCACTAGCCTGACGCGCTGTCTCCATCATCCTCACTCGCAATGCCGATAAAGGATCCTTGCCGGCCCCCGGCACCCTCGGCACCTCTGCAATAAGCTCCTCTCCGCGGTCCTCCCCTGAGGCAACGTCCCCCGGCTCTCCGGGATCCTCCTCCGCCTCCCTCTCCGAGCTCCGAACAAAGCTCCCGGTCACTAGTGACAGCATCCCGCACTGCCTCGCGACTGTGGCCGATATCAGGCTCAGGGCTCGGTCGCATGCAAACACATCTACCTGTCGACGTGTGCCTGACGGCTGTGCCAGCCATCCGGCCCAGCTCCCTCGCAGCCGCTCCCACCAATGTGCATAATCCGCTGTCACTGCCCCTGCCACCTCTGTCCCTGGCTGCCTCCACTCTGTCGTCGGTGCCGGCCACTCGCGGGCTCTGTCATATCGTGTATACCCAAAAGCCGTCGCCACACTCCAAGGGCTGTCATAACCGCATGGGGGCTTTAAGTCATACCCGAATGCCAACGACAGACAGTCCGGGCTATACCTCGCCACGTAATAGCAGCCCTCGGCGGGCTTCCCGCCATCATCTGTCAACACCGGGAGCCAGTCGGGAAAATACGCAACCAATAGCGCCAGCTGTCCTGGCACTAACTCGCCTCTCCTGCTCAGATCTGTCGTCACCTCCTGCACATGCAGCCATGGCGGCGTACCATATGACGCATGCATCACCATATAGGGCCGTCGCTCGCATTCCTCCCGTTTGTTTATAATCTGTGCCAACGGACACCCCGGCCTCCTGATGCCTGCCCAAGCAAACGCCCGAGACCCGCTGCACCATAACGCTACCTGCCGTGACCTGCCTGGACGGGTCACTGTCCCCATCGTCGGTGACGGATGTGCGAGTGGATATCCATCGGGCCGGTACCCTGGAAAGCACTCGTACAAATACCTCTGCAAGAACATCCAGTCCACGTACGTCGCCACCTGATACCGACCATATGACCGCTTCACGTCATTCACGAACTGATCTAGCCGCGAATATAACGTGCCCAAATACACCGGAGCCAACCCGACCCGCCTGCCCTGCGCCATCCGAATGGCCAAGGGAAACACCCTCGGGGAAATGCCGTCCTCAGGTGTCCCCTCACCACAAACCTGCAAGCAATGACCGGCAACATATATCAATTTGACGTTCTACATGGCAAGCATGACATATGATTTATTCACGCGTAATCACATGACAGTACGAAAATTTACCTCGACAAGAACATAGCCAAAAACGCCACCAACTCGTACCGATCGTTGCCGTAATACGGCCCCACCACGAACTGGGCAGCCTGGCCGAACCTCTGGCCTGTCCTCGCCTGCGGCGTACCATAGAACTGGCGCAGCCACCCACCGTACGTCCCCTTCCGATGTTTCTTCGTCTTAGCCAGGATGTCTAGTAGCTGTGTCTGCAACAGCCACTCCTCCCCACTCAACCGGGTCACCCGCGCATCCACCTCCCCGTGTATCGGCAGCCCTGTCAGCACCAGCACATCGAGTAACGTCGGCCCGATCTCTCCGAACTCGGTCACGAACGTATGCGACTGCGTGCTCCACCTTGCCAGCAATCGGGTCATCCCTGGTGTATCCCTATATAACTCCAGTCCCCTCGCCGTGATGTCGATCGCCGGCAACAGCCCCAGTGCCTGCAACATCTGCGCCCTCTCTAGCGTCTTCACCATATGCTCACACCAAAAGTCCCACCCTGTCGGCATCGCACTATGGCCCTTGAACACCATGGGCGACCAAGGTATATCCGCTATCTCAATCAACAATGTCGGTACATACCTCGGCGACATCACGGGCGCCGCCTCCCATCGACGACAACCGAGGCTCCTCTCCCATCGACGGACCACCCCACGGTGTCGTGAACGCTCCGTCGGCCACCCGGATGGCCAACTCCCTCCACATCTCCAGGTCCGGTACACACGGTACTACTCCCCTCACCCCCAGCAATGTGTTTGTCTTATCCGGCTCCGGATCGTAGGACCTCCTACTGCCATCGTCAAAGGTCAATGGCACTGCTGCCTCGCCGCCCGCTGCTGTTATGGTCTCATCTACTGGCGGCGCCGGCATAGGTACAGTCGTCATACCCCGCGGCAGTCACAATGTACCCGCCACAGCCCCTCGCGGCTTCGCCCACATCTTCTGCAGAACTTTCTTTGCTGCTGGCATCGCTCTGGGCTGTAAGGTTGGGACTTGGGCCTGTCGGACACCCTGCGTGGCCGACCCCCCTTGCGCGGCTGACCCCCCTTGCGCGGCCGACCCCCATCGCGTGGCCGACCCCCCCTGTGCGGCCGACCCCCCTCGCGTGGCCGACCCCCCCTATGCGGCCGACCCCCTCGGCGTGGCCGACCCCCCTTGTGCGGCCGACCCCCCATGACTGGCCGACCCCCCTCCCCTCGCTGAGCCACCGACCTCTCCTCTCGGCCGACCCCCTGGCCCCGACGACCCTTCGCCCCCTTCCGCCTCTTCTCTCACCGTCTCTTCTTCTCTCTCTCTCTCTCTCTCTCTCTCTCTCTTTCTCTGGCTTTTGTTGGCACAAATGGCGGTACCTCCCCCCTCCCCTTCCTCTCCATATATAGGGGTGGGCCAAGATGCAATCTTGGCCCCTCATCTACCTTCCCATCCTTTCGCGCTCCCTTTCTTTTTTTCTTTTCTTTTTTTCCTTTTTTTCTTTTTTTTTCTTTCTTTTCTTTTTCTTTCTCTTTTCCTTTTTTTTACGCTCCCGTCCGCCGGCGCCTCGCCGCAGTTTGTCGCCCACACACCGTCACCACAATGACCGTCGTGCACGCCCACGCGCCACCTCTACGGCCTTCGTCGCACGCATTCACATGACAACTCCGAGACAGGCCCCGTCGCCAGCGTGCCATTTCCTCGATCCACGTCACCCGTGTTAACTCATCGCGCTCTCTACAACGCGCGCTCAATGCCTATGGTCACTTGATGCTCGTCACCTACCGTGCATAATTGCCACGATGACATCACTAAGTATAGCCTCGCGACGTTCGTCGCCGTGCCATCTTCATGATGCGTGCCCCCGGCACCAAGTATATGCTCCGCGACCTTCGTCGCCCCACCCATGCGCCATTCTTATCGCCTGTGCCCCGGCACAAAGTATTGCTTCGCGACGTTCGTCGCCACACCGCTTGCATGACATGTGCTCCGGCACCGAGTATTGTCCCCGCGACATTCGTCGCCGCTCTCATGCGCAACAATCATGATACAGCCCCTCCCTGCGGGACGGGCTGTATGCCGTCACCAGCTCAATCAAACTGCGGCATGGGCTGAGCGCCTTCACGGGCTAGCGCCATCGCTGGCTCAATCAAACTGCAGGACGGGCTGTATGCCGTCGCCGGCTCAATCAAACTGCGGCATGGGCTGAGCGCCTTCACGGGCTAGCGCCATCGCCGGCTCAATCAAACTGCGGGACGGGCTGTATGCCGTCGCCGGCTCAATCAAACTACGGCATGGGCTGAGCGCCTTCACGGGCTAGCGCCATCGCCGGCTCAATCAAACTCGGGACGGGCTGTAGGCCGTCGCCAGCTCAATCAAACTGCGGCATGGGCGGCGCGCCATCACGGGCTTAGCATCATCGCCAGCTCCATCACCAGGGACTGGCCCCCACAGCAGGATGGGCTCTAGCCACATCGTTTATGTGTGCGACGCCCACTCGGGTTGCCCCTCCGCGCGCGCCACACGTAGGGGGCTTATGTTCATACCCTATTCTGGTCGCCCCCAGGACCCGCTAAGGGACCCACTTTGCGCGACACATCACCCAGTCAGCGGTCAACTTTTCAACGCTCAAGAGCCGGTCAAAGCAATGCATGCCCAAGTCACGTGAACCGCTCGTGAAGTGACCTCGGCGTTCCTTCGACCTTGGGGGTCGGCCATCCCAAGGGGTCGGCCACCCTTGGGGGTCGGCCACCCTTGGGGATCGGCCATCCCAAGGGGTCGGCCACCCTTGGGGGTCGGCCATCCCAAGGGGTCGGCCACCCTTGGGGGTCGGCCACCCTCGGGGGTCGGCCATCCCAAGGGGTCGGCCACCTGCCTTGACGATTGACGATCGACGACCGTCGTTCGCAACCTCGCTCCGCCGTGGTCTCGACGACCGTCACTCTCGGCCGTGTTCCTTCGTCGCAATGACCGTCGCCCGCGGCCACGCTCCGCCATAATCACGACGACCGTCGCTCGCGGCCGCGCTCCGCCATAGTCACGACGACCGTCGCTCTCGGTCGTGCTCCGTCGTCGCGATGACCGTCGCTCGTAGTCACGACGACCGTCGCTTGTGGCCGCTCTGTCGCCATGACGACCGTCGCTCACAGTCGTGCGCCATCCATGAACGACCCCTGACGCTCTCTATCACATTACAATACCCCGGCACCAGGTAAGGACTCGCGACAGTTGTCACAGTGCCCATGCGCCACAATTAATGTCTCGTGCTGTAGGCACGCGCCTATGCGCCACAATCATGTTATATGCTTACGGGATAGGCGACTCCTCCAAGACACTATCTCCGCCAGGGTGCCTGCGTGACTGGCCTACGTGCTCTGGCACTGGGGGCTCGCGTCGGCACCCCTAAGGACTATGACCCCCGGGTCACTCCGAGATGGGAGCAGGTCTTCGAAAGGGCATCTTGCCTAGTCCACCTGGCAGCTGGGCGTCGGGTCTTCCCCACCGCTGCCAGGCCTGTGGGATTCAGTAAGGGCTTGGACTGGAGGCTGGGGCAACGGGCTACTCTGACCATGCTACCGCGGCATGATCAGTCTCCTCAGACAGGCAGAGAGATGTCGCAAGGGCAGGGCAGCACGAACTTAGGGACCGGCAGTCCCAACGGAGGATCAGTGCTTTGGCCCCCCTGGCGACGTGTCGTTCCCAGGGGGTGACACATGTCAACTTATGACACATGCACGTTTTTGCCTATAAATAGTGGACTTTGGAGCTTTTTCAAGGATCTTTCTCTCATTTGAACTTTTCACTTTCTCTCTCTAAAAGACATTCTCTCTGGAATTCTAGTGAGAGAAACACACTTGGACTCCCGTCTCCGGATCCTTGACGCTACACCCTTTTCACGGACTGTAGATTGTTGGTCCCGTTCATCGTCGCCCTGCCTGCGCGGCGCTGCCAGCCCTCACGACCTGTCTGGGGAGCCTTGCTCTCAGCCCTTACGCCGTCCTTGCTGTCTCCCGCGTTGCCTACCTGGAAGCTGACTCAGACTGCATCCTTTGTGGCACCTCCACGTAGCACCGAACCATTCACCGCATCATCACTTTCATGCCCCTACCCTTTAAACTGTAAACAATTTCATCACAAAGAAAGACTAAAAGACTTACCCCGAAAAAATTTGAGTTTCTTTCACTTGCTCTCTCTCTCTCTCTCGGTCGGCCGCAATGAGTCTCCAGCAAAGCCAATGACGGCTGACCCAATAATTTGTTTATATATAAAACCCTAAGTTGGCAATTTACCAAAAAATCTACCATAACTTTCATTAAGTATTATAATTTCACCCACAACTTTCTATAATTGCAAACAGGTCCAAATAATTTTTTTTAATAAGTTTGGGTGCTCGAAAAATTTCCATGGTTTGGTTAGATGACTCCGCCATTTTAAGTGTCGCTAAAAAATAAAAATACTTATGCTAAGTCAAAAGTATTGTCCCTAAAAAGTTTCTGATAAAATTCCACTCATTGCAAATCGATGTTAAATT
This sequence comes from Escallonia herrerae, assembly GCA_033070095.1. NCBI lineage: Eukaryota > Viridiplantae > Streptophyta > Magnoliopsida > Escalloniales > Escalloniaceae > Escallonia > Escallonia herrerae. The sequence goes on along the minus strand of JAVXUP010000032.1, from coordinate 501,784 downwards.
TTTGGTATAAAAGTCGCTACTAAGTGCATTAATGCTAAGAAAATAAATTGTCGTTTAAAAATTGAAATTAATCTGTTAAATTATTTCGGGGTGTTACATCACCAATTTCGCAACTCTCACATATAATAAATCTTTATATTCAGAAATGTGAAACTTTCATAACTCTCACCAATTTCATAACTCTCACATATAATCGAAAATCTTTATAATAAAAATTTTCATGAGAAAGTATCAGTCAACCATCAAAGTTTCAACTCGCCACAACATTGTGGAAGAGTGCTTCAATTGTAATTGTTGTCTGTTTTATGTGGCAAATGACATTAATTTACTAGTCTAATTATATGCAACAGAATACTTGTGATATGCTGGGAAAAAATAAACATAATGATTGAGTCATCTTGCTTTAATTGCAAGAATGTCTACTATTGGCATGCCTCTATGTAGTAAGACTTCCATTTGTGGTGGATGTGTGGTAAGAACTAAGAAAAGACTATTGTTTAGTTTGATTCTTTAGAACTAAAATATAAGAGTTAATTTTACGCTACACCCCGTACTTAGGGGTCAGTTGCACTCAGCGTCCCAGTGTTTTAAAATTGGTACCTAACACCAAACATTCAAAAAACTTGACTTCCATCACCAAATGACGGTCAAAATGCATGTTGACCAGACGTCCGTTAAATTTTTGAGGGCAAAATGGTCTTATTACCCCCCTTAAAGCATACATGTCATCCTAGTCAGCTACACATGGCCCAATTGGGCTCTCCACATCATTTATCTCTAATAGCATAAGAAGAAATGAAGCAGAAGAGAAAATTGGGCTCTCCACCATATCTGCCGTTGTGCCGCCGGAGCAACCACCAATCTAACCACCAACCCTTTACTCCATCTATCGCCAGATCCATGGACCACTGGCCATCAGCTGAGTAACCAGTGCTGGGTCTCTCTTCTTCTCTTCATTGGTCAACCACCTCGACACTGCCTTGCCGCTACCAGATCAACGATCCATGATCTGCCGCCACTCAACTGCCGGGTCTCTCTGCTGGTGCCCAAAGTCCACGCTTGTAAAAAAAAGTCTTCATCCAGTGATTAATCGATAATGGCGACCACGATGGGTCAGCGACTGGCACATGATGATGGCAGCGAAGGCCAATGGGGCTCTTCGGGGGCTGACCTTGGTTAGCATGCTAGCTCGTGGTCTTCGGCAACAGATTTGGTGATCAAAGGAGTTGATTGCTACTGCATGATTTTGCAGCGGAGTAGTGGGGATCTGCAAATCTAGGTCGGCACTTGGTGAGCCAATTTGTAGTGGGTGGCAGTGGTGGGAAGAGGGGAGATGGTGGTTGGTTATGCTAGGGGGTGAAGGGAGAGGGCAGAGAATGGTGGTGGTTTGCGGATGTAATAGGTGGTGATGGGATGCAGTGGTTGGCTACGGTGATAAACTGGGAAAATAGGTTAATCAGTGAACGTGAGGGTGGGGGGGGGGAAGAGAGTTCCGGCTGTTGAGGGAAAATGATGACGTGGTGTGTATGGTTGCTGACTAGGATGGCATGTGGATTCCATGGGTGAACAGGCCATTTTGCCCTCAAAAAATTAACGGACATCTGGTCAAAGGTCATTTTGACCGTCATTTGGTGTTGGGTGCCAATTTTAAAACCATAGGGTGCTGGGTGCAACTGATCCCTAAGTACAGGGTGTAGCGTAAAATTAACCCAAAATATAACGAACATATATGTGAAATTTAAATGCAAAACTAATATTTATTTGCTACATGATAGAATACCGGTAATTTAGAAGAAAGATATGGTCTAAAAGCATGTTAAGCACAACAAACCTGCTAGAAAATCAATGCATGTTGTATTATCCTCAGAATTCCATACATATTCATCATTTCGTCAATGAAAGTTCTCCAACAATATGAGCAACTTTATATCACAAACATGAAGTACAATAAAGACCATTTCCATTATACAAAAGGCAAATAGATGTCTTTCACGAAGCAATGGAAAAAGCGGATTGAGAATTTAATTGTAATTACAAAACAGCTGTATCTGAGAGTAGTACCGAATGTACTTGAAAGACGCAGTAAAATGAGGATTGCAGCATTTATGTCACGCCCGAATTATTTTCGGAGCGTAAGTGTCGAATAAACAGAAATCAGAGAAAACCTTAAAATTATCAGAAGTCTCCCAAATGATAAGTCAGAGCATGTACTAATAAATTCCAAAATATATCAATATTTGACACAATGACCCCAAGCTTTTATACAATTCAAGTTCTCCGATATGGAGTTTCCAAAAATAAAACCTAAGTAATATCAATTGTCTCAATCATTACACTTAAAATGTCAGTATTAACTCTGAAATAAAAGCAGCTAACTCTTGATCACTCTGAAACAAGAGGCACAAAAGCAGGAGTTCTCATTGTCTCTTCTATCATAGGCACATACCTACGCGTAAAAATTGACCTTCAAAAGTTTGAGAAAGGAAGATGAAGAAAAGAAAAAGTAAAATCCAGTGTTTTACCTGCTTATGTTCATGCCTTATGTTATGGTTTTAGTCCCACTCTTTATGAATTAGTAAGGTTCTATAGTTGTTGCAAATTAGATATGAGTTGTTTTGACTGTTTCTGATAACCTCATTTCCATGCTTACTTTTTTTTTTTTTTTGTCTTTTTTTGTTCTCACAGAATCCTTATTTTTTTTTTCTAATTGTAATTTCCATACATGTTTGATGCTGAAGGAAACCTATGCTGATTTCAAATGAAAAAGAGACCCATTGTCATTTGGTGGAAGCTCACTTCTAACACAAGAGATTTTAAGGGTTCTCGTTACTATTACAAGTAAAGTTTATATTTCTTTCTTAGATAACTTGGTAGTTTCTTGCCTCTAATGGAACTCAATCAGACATAATGCATCATCATTAAAAGATCATACCCTGAGCTCAAAGACCATATATATTTTTACTAAACATACCAGCATGACCAAAGGGTTAAAATAAGGATTTTTGTTTTTTTAGTTTGACGATTTATTTGTTCTCTGTCTAAAATTTGGTTGGGAGAAGACAAAAAAGAGAGAAACGAAGAAGAAACGGTTTTAGCAAGAGAGTGAATAGTCCAATGTCAATTTGGTTTAAGGGCCTCATCAAGAAAAAAGATTAAAACAAGCTCCATAATTTGCTCACTTTTTTGACTGTTTAGGAATATAACAGTCAAAAAAGAGTTCTAATATGTTGGTACATTGCTAAAGTATAGTAATAAATTGCTTATTTTTTTAATGGATAACAAATTAAGGGCACCAAAGAAAAATGGTCTGTGATTTGTTTAAAAGAAAATTTATAAAATTCAATCACATATCTTTATGTTCAGTTGCCATTAAACTATCCAACGTGGAAATTTATGAGTTGAAATTATCATCTAATGTTTATTTCAACAAATCTCATATGCAACCACTTGTTTATTTATAGATTGCTATTTCATGTTCAAGAGTGTTCATGGAATATAATAGCATCCAAATTAAGTCCTAATAGATTATCGTATTAGCTAGGTAGAGTTTTAGAAAAGTTCAAATCACGTTTCAAATTATAAGACTCCTAATCTAAACATTAATACTCGTGTATGATAAGCCAAAAGAGCTGCCCCCGTAGCAACTGTGTTTGAGTAGAGTTTCTTATGCATAGTTTCTAGGGTAAAGTTGCATGGGTTGTAATTTCATCCGAGCACACTTCCCAGAGTAAAAATAGTCTTTGACCGAAAAAAAGAATACGATGCACAAAGACGATCCAATAGCACTTGTGCCATTGTCTCAAGCTCTAAAAGGTAGAGGCGTTATGATACTAATAAACTTCGATTGCCATCAGTATGTCACATTGTAACACCCTGTATAACGCCCCGAAAATCCGGAACGTTAACCATTCACTCGATCATTTATCTTAAACTCGATCATATATTATTAAGACAGTAGTACCCTCCCAACTCAACCAAATAGCACCACCAATCTGTCAGAGCAACTAATCATATATTAATGTACTACTTTCAATGTATAGTCATAATTGATAAAGTAAACTTGATTATGATAATGAGCTGCAAACGTTCACCCACGCAGGGATTCCAATGATCGATCCTAAAATTTAAATTCAAATTCTCTCCTTCGGCTCTAATCTATACTCAAGCAACCCAATGTGGTTATCTCCTGCAGAAAGAAAGTCAAACAAGAGCATCATGATACAAATATAGGGAAAAGTATTAACCCAATTCCTCAAATCAATAGACATTTCAAAACATTTCAAATACAATAAAACAGAACAGAAGATATTGAGCATGAGCAGAACAGATTAGCAAAGTCACTCTGGCAGTATTCAAATACACTCTACATATGCATATGTACACTAACTAGTCCATTTAGGTACTAGTTTCAACACAAACAAAACAAACCATCCTTATAATGCCATCAGTACAGACCATCCTTAAACAACTTTAGTATGTTATAGAATGATCGAATCCACAAAAAGATAAGCATTAAAAGGATTTCAAACGATAGCTCTAAGGTTCAAATTAAAGCTTAATGGACAATTTCAAAAACATTTTTATGACAGACAAAAAATTGGAGTTCAATGAAATTTGATAAAGAAAGAAATCAGAATAAAACATAAGAGGTTAAATATGATGAACTGGGTTTCAGATAGAATCCTTTACATTTTGACAATTATAAGTCCAGAGTTTAATGAAATTTGTAGTACTAGTATTGCAAAACATTTAAATTAACAGGAATGATATAGGGTTCGGACGAAATTCCTTACCTCGATCTGAATTTATACTAAACTAAGCTACCTCAGTCCGGATCCTTCTGAATCAACATAAAGTGAGATATTCTAACCCTAAAATTCCATGATCAGAAAATATTCTAACCCTAAAGAACCATGACCAGAAAATATTCTAACCCTAAAGTACCATGACCCTAGTACCAAATTGCCTAAACGTTGCTCACTCCTACTCTCAGAATAACGCAACCTAAAGCAGGTCCCACATACGGCCAACCCAGTCAGAAATCAACATGGTTCTCAAGGCTTAAAAATGACACAAAATTGATAATAATTTCTAGTAAAACACTTTTATAGCTTAAATTAGCACAAGTAGTTAAAAAATGAATTTTTAATATTTTTGAACTAAAATTTATTTTCTTACATACCTCAAAAGCCCAAAAATAACAATTAATACATCTAGCTTAAATCAAAGTCCCAATTTTTTTTTTATAATAGCTTTACAATTTATTAGAAAAATATAGCAACTGAAATCATAATTTGAAAAGTATTGAAACCAATTTAAAATTATCTATTTAACTAACTCAAATGCGATATAGATAATAGTACCAAGTAAACTCCAAAATTCATGAAACTTAAACTGAGTATTTTTTATACTATAAAAACATTATTATAATTTTTCTAGAAAATAATACGAATCCTTAATACTCAAAACAAATTTTAGAAAAAATGTATTTGCAAAAAATATTAAACAATATCAGAAAAATCTAAAATTTTACTAGCAATGCTAATATTCCCCTAAGAAACTTTCTGCAAAGTTTTAGCATTTTATGGTAATCGTACGATGCCTCACAGTACATGATCTAAATGAGTATGCACAATGTACCACCTTTACTGCATAAACCCATTTGTTATTAACCCATATTCTTCTTCCCTCCACTTTCTATCCAAGCCCAGAATTCCCTTCACCCAGACCCCCTCACGGCAACCCTTTTCCTCCCCTTACACTCACTCTAATACACTTAAAAACATCCTTACATCTCACACAAAACACACAAAACACATGTTACAGCTACTGCTTCACAGCAGTGACTTTATTCTTACCTAGCACATGCACGCACGCACATAATGCACACATACTACTCTGTTTCCCTTCCCTCCCCCCCCCCCAAACAGCACACACAAATACAATACACACACTCTACACCCTTTAACACACCATCTCAGATAAACCTAGATTTAACACAAGCACACACCATGTTGCACCCACACAGGTTCACACAAACACACACTTGGACCCACTAAACTCACGTGCACACATACTCACACACTCGTAGACACCCGCACTCACACGATAGTCTTGATGGTTGCCTTCTTCACCCATACTCACACAGCCCCGTGGCTGTACCTGCACACTTCTCACACAAAACACTCACGCACATTCCATTGTCCTGCACACAAACACACATACACGCACACTGTCTATGCACCCACCACTTTTCACACACATACACACGTTGGACTACACCCATTAAGGGTGTCTAGAAGTATCTCCTTCCACAAACAATATACACATAACACCATACACTCTCACAGAAGTCACTCACACACAGACTTCATGGCTGTAACAGCCCTTGCACCCTCACACATAACCCCCCCCCCACCACACACACACAAATACACACCACGGGCAATCACCTACTTCCTCTCAAAACACCAAAAACACCACTTGCCCTCACACCAAATCTCGTTATTTGGATACAATTTCACCCACATCCGTCCAGCTGCACATATCCGCACAAATCTATTTCAACCTCTCCTTCACATAAATATTGTAGCCACCATGCCTACCCTTACCGTGTTCCTATTGTTGGATTTGATCGGTCCAATCCAATTAGGTGCCCTAACGGGTCATACTAATCTTGGACATTAATTAATTAAATTAGGCTAAATAACATTATGGGCCTATTTAATTTTAGCATCCAATACACTGATGATTTATTGTGTGTAAAAGGCTTATAGAACCTAATCTCTTAACTTTGATGGACGGTTGAGATTTGGCAGACTTTGGAGTTGATCCCACTACTCTCTCTATATAAATATCTCTTTTCTTGGAGGTTAGGATATTATTATGTTTTGGCCACTCTTTGCCTGCTAGACTAAAGAAAAAAATACACCACTCTATTCCATCATCAAGAATAGAGAAGAGCAGCGAAGATCAATACGAAAGGGTACGTGTTCGCTTCTGCATCTTGGCGTTCTTTCATCATCAGAATAAACTCTTAGTAATCTATGGCTTCCTTCGATTCCGGTGAGTTCGTAACCCCATTGTTCTTATGTTTATGTTATTGTAAGATTCTAATGATCTTGATTATAGGGTCAAGATAAATGGAATTAAATACTAACATGTCAGAGTCAAGTTGATCAATTGCATGAACATAGAATTTTTCTTTTGGGTTCTTGAAAATTTTTACGTTAAATGCTAACGTTAAACAAAAGGAAGAGGAAGAAACAGCCAGCTGTATGCCTGTTGTTCGGCCATGCAGCTGTTGGTTGGCCTAGAATATTGGGTCAGCTAGATTGGGCCAGCCAATAAAGGTAAGTTATGTGGCCGGTTAATGACCTAGTAGATTGGCCCAGCAAAAGGCCATGTGGCCATTATATTGGGCCTGTTTTGTGGCCCGAAGTTGTTGGCCCTGGTGGCTTGTGGTCTGTTAAATGGCCTAGTCGAAAGGCACGTGGCCTGCTATTGGTGATATGTTTTGGCCCAGCAGAAATTGTATTTAGACTTGAATCGGGTCTGTTTTGTGGCCTGAAGCCATTGGCCCTTGTGGCTAGGGTTTTTTAGGTGGGCCGAATTTATTGGGCAGTGAAAGGCCTGTTAAGGGCCTGCTGTCCACAAAGCAAAATTGGGCCATAAAGGGCCTATTAAATGGTTTGCGGGCTAGGCCTTTAGGCCAGTAATTGGATTTTTATTGGTCATTTAAATTTGGGCCTATAGCTTATATGATTGGGCCTATTTGGCCATTTTTTAAAAATGGATTTTCAAAAGGACTTGTGTATTTTTAATTGGGCCTTGTAAAATAAAATTTACATAGTCGCTTAACACTACATTCCTATTGAATTGTTTATTTGATATGTTATTATGGATAACATATGTATTTTAATATTGACTTATATTATTGGGATACTGATGAATATAACGTGCCAATATTATTGTGATTTCAAGAATTAGTCTAAAATTACGAGATTATGTTAAAACCTTATGCTTCGTTTGGCATGTCTAGACTATGATAATGAACTTGAAATAATTAGTGGTTCTTACTTATTTTGGCAGTAAGCGGCCCAATGAAAGTTTATTGTCTTTTATAAGTTGAGATAATGATAAACCACATCACGTTAACACTTATTAATTAAAATATTAATCGGCCCAACGGAAGATTATATTTTAATTTTTAAGAGGAAAGAAAGGAAATAATAAGTTGCACGAGTCAAATTATTTTCTGCCCAACAGTGATATAATTCGTACTCATGTTGTTTTTAATGATTTCCAAATTGTTAAGGATGGAAAAACACTTGTATGTTAATAACCGGCCCAACGGAAGGTTATAAGTGATATGTTAATTTTTTTTTCCTTTTGAGAAAAGGTTATGTGTATTTACCTTTTTCATACAAATAAATTGTTTATCCCTTAATTTATTTTACTATGTTAAATGATGAACTAACTGTTTTCATCATGTGAATTTTTAGTACTAACGTGCATGATTATTGTTATTATTTAGCGTATAGTCCTGCGACAATTATTGGCTATCTTTCCTCTATCGAATCATTGAGCGGCGCCAATTTTAGAAAATGGAAAGAGCAGATTAGAATAATCCTTGGAGTTATGGATTTGGATTATGCTTTACGGGTTGATGCGTTTGCTGCCCTTACGGCAGAAAGCTCTACTGAGAAAAGGCGGTTTATGAAAAGTGGGAGCGTTCCAACCGCATATCCCTAATGATTATGAAAGGCTCCATTACGACTGCTATTCGCAGAGCCATTCCTGACTCGGATAATGCTAAGTTGTACATTGCTCATATTGAATAGCAGTTTCAGGGTTCTTCCAAGGCACATGCTACTACTCTTATCACTAAAATGGTTACATTCAAGTACAGTGGATCCAATGGTGTTCGTGAGCATATTTTACGGATGAATGATATGGCTTCTCAACTAAAAGGTTTGGACATGGAAATCTCTGAAGGTTTTCTTGTGCACTTTATTATGACTTCCCTTCCTGTGCAGTTTGGTCCTTTTAAGATCAACTATAACACGCAGAAAGAGAAGTGGAAGATGAGCGAGTTGATTTCCATGTGTGTCCAAGAAGAAGAGAGGCTAAAGTCTGAACAACCTGATAATGCTCACGTTGCCATAACTGGTCCATCTAAAGGAAAAGGAAAAGGAAAGAAATTTGGCAAAGGTAATGTGCAAGGGAATAAGAGTGCTTCTGTAACAAAGACTGACAAGGCAAGCTCTTCTGGTACCAAGGGTTCTTCTGGTCCCCGGTGTCACTTTTGTAAGGATAAAGGACATATGAGGAAAGAATGTCGTAAATTCAGAGAATGGTTGGAAAAGAAAGGTAATTTATCTATTTGCGTTTGTTATGAGTCTTATACAATTGATGCTCCTTTAAATACATGGTGGATTAACACAGGTGCAACTGTGCACATAACTAATTCATTGCAGGGATTCCTTTCCGTGAAGAAGTTAAACAAAGGGGAACGTAATGTTCTAGTAGAAAATGGAGAGAAAGCTCAAGTTGAAGCTGTAGGAACTCTCCGTTTAGTTTTGAAAAGTCGCTTCAATTTGGATTTAGTTGATACTGTTTATGTTCCCAGTATGACTAGAAATCTTATTTCTGTTTCTAGACTTGACGCTTATGAATATTCGTTTAAGTTTGAGAATAAAGGCTTCTCTCTTTTTCTTTACGCTAGAGTTATTGGTTATGGTTTGTTGGAGGGAAACCTCTACAAATTACTTTCGAATGCTTCTTTTACTGAATCCTTGAAAACAATGAACGTGAATGATGTAGTTGCTAAAACTTGTGGTAAGAGAAAAAAAGAGAATGAAAATTCTGCTAAATTGTGGCATGAACGTTTAGGTCACATATCACGAGCCAGAATGGAACGCCTCATTGAGGATGAAATTCTTCACATTCTTTAGATTTCTCAGATTTTGACACGTGTATTGAATGTATTAAAGGAAAATTTGTAAAATGCAATAAACGTGGTGCCACTTGAAGTACGGGACTTTTAAAGCTTATCCACACTAACATTTGTGGACCTTTCCCTACACCGGGTATTGGTGGTCATAGATACTCTATCACCTTTATTGATGACTATTCTCATTATGGATATGTTTACCTCATTCATGAAAAATCTGACTCACTTGCCATGTTTAAGACTTACAAAGCCGAAGTTGAAAATCAACTCAACCTAAAGATTAAAGTTATAAGATCTGACAGAGGCGGAGAATATTATGGAAAATTCTCTAAAACGGGTCGTAACCCTAGTCCTTTTACCTTGTATTTGGAAGAATGTGGCATCGTTGCTCAGTATACAATGCCAGGTACACCCCAGTAGAATGGTGTAGCTGAACGGCGAAATCGTACGCTCATGGATATGGTACGAAGTATGATATGCCAAAGCACTCTACCAGAGTTTTGTGGGTTGAAGCACTTAAAACAGCTGTGCATATTCTTAACATGATTCCCAGTAAGTCTGTGCCTAAAACACCTTTTGAATTATGGACACAGGAAACTAGGTTTAGAATATTTTCATGTGTGGGGCTATTTAGCTGAAGCAAAAGTCTACAATCCGCATACTAAGAAACTCGATCCCAAGACCATAAGTTGTCATTTTATAGGTTACCCTGAAAGGTCTAAGGGTTTCAAATTTTACTGTCCATCACATACTACTAGAATTGTTGAAACTAGGCATGCGGTATTTTTTGAAGATGCTAAGTATAGTGGGAGTTGTACACCAAGAATAATAAACCCTGAGGAAATTTAGGATCATGTTTCTATTCCTGTTATCCAAAAGTTCGGTGCGCCATTACCTTATAGAGAGGGTAACGATGCACCCGAGGTTGTACCTAATGATGTGCCCCTTAATACGATCCTGCTCCAATTCCTGCTAACAACCTCTTCGAAGGTCAAGAAGAGAGAGACAGACAGCCATCTCTGATGACTATATTGTGTACCTAGATGAGGCTGACTATAATCCAGGCATAGGAAATGATCCCACATCTTTTAAAGAAGCTATTATGAGCGATCACTCAACTCATTGGCTTGAGGCCATGAAAGATGAGTTAGAGTCAATAAAAATAAATGAAGTTTGGGACCTTGTTGACTTGCCTGAAGGGGTCAAAGTTGTAGGCTATAAATGGGTCTACAAAATTAAGCTAGATCCTAAAGGTAATGTCGAAAGATACAAGGCTAGGCTTGTCGCTAAAGGTTTCACTCAAGGAGAGGGGATAGATTATAATGAAACATTTTCTCCTGTGTCAAAAAAGGATTCCTTTCGAATAGTCATGGCTTTAGTGGCTCATTATAATTTAGAGCTACATCAAATGGATGTAAAGACTGCATTTCTTAATGGTGACTTGCATGAAAATGTCTATATGACGCAACCAGAAGGGTTTATGGTTGAAGGCAAGGAACATATGAAATGTCTGTTGAAGAAATCCATATACGGATTAAAGCAAGCCTCTAGACAATGGTATCTTAAGTTCCATGATGTGATTAGTAAATTTGGCTTTAAAGAAAATGCATTGGACCAATGTATATACCTAAAGATCAGTGGGAGTAAGTTTACCATTTTAGTTTTGTATGTAGATGATATCTTACTTGCTAGTAGTGATATGCATATGTTGCATGAGACCAAAAACTTTCTATCTAAGAATTTTGATATGAAAGATCTTGGAGAGGCCTCTTATGTTATAGGCATTGAGATTCACAGAGATAGGTCTCGTGGGATATTGGGACTGTCCCAAAGAGCCTACATTGATAAGGTTCTGAAAAGGTTCAATATGCATAACTGTGCTCCCACTGTTGCCCCTGTTGTTAAGGGTGACAAATTTAGTTTGCTACAATGTCCTAGGAACCAACTGGAGCAAGACGAAATGGAGCGTATTCCCTACGCATCAGTAGTAGGGAGTCTCATGTATGCTCGAGTCTGTACTCGCCCAGATATAGTGTATGTTGTTGGCATGCTTGGACGTTACCAAATAAACCCAGGAATGGGTCATTGGAAAGCAGTCAAGAAAGTCATGCTCTACTCACAGGGTACCAAGGATTTCATGCTTACCTATAAGAAGTCAGATAACCTTGAGGTCATTGGTTATTCTGATTCTAATTATGTAGGGTGTGTAGGCACCTTTAAGATTATTGATTAAGTACCTCGTTATGAGGGAAAGAATTCAGAATCAAATATTGTCTATTTAGCATATCAGTATGATCACTATGTTGGCGGATCCCATGACGAAAGGCTTACCACTCACTCTCTTTCGAGAACATGTTGCTAGCATGGGTTCGGTTGATAGTCTTTCCCTTAGATGATGGGTTTTTTGATTTGAGACATTTATTTTCGTGATAACCTTATGTTATGGATTCTAGATATTATGATTATGGTTTGTTACTTCTCGTTGAAAGTGCACATTTGAAGTATTCTGAAACAAACACTCATGTAAGGATCACATGAACTCGTTCATTTATTATTTATTATGGAACGATGTAGTTCATGTCTATTAAGCTGTTTGATTGTCATATTTGGCAAAAGTTCTGAGATTGTAACCGGAGAACAGTGTTGTGGCATTGAAAGGCACATATACTATCTTCGATTCATTTTAGTATTTTTGTTAAATTTGGCCTAACTTACGGGATGTTCTGTTCAATTTCGTTATGTCAAAACTTATGACATCAACCTTAGTATAACCCTTGGCCAAGTGGGAGGATGTTGGATTTGATCGGTCCAATCCAATTAGGTAGCCTAACAGGTCATACTAATATTTACTTATTATTTGACTTGGACATTAATTAATTAAATTGGGCTAAATAACATTATGGGCCTATTTAATTTTAGCATCCAATACACTGATGATTTATTGTGTATAAAAGGCTTATAGACCCTAATCTCTTAACTTTGATGGACGGTTGAGATTTGGCAGGCTTTAGGGTTGATCTCACTACTCTCTCTATATAAATATCTCTTTTCTTGGAGGTTAGGGTATTATTATGTCTTGACCACTCTTTGCCTGCTAGATTAAAGAAAAAAAATACACCACTCTATTTCATCATCAAGAATAGAGAAGAGTCGTGAAGATCAATACGAAAGGGTACGTGTTCGCTTCCGCATCTTGGCGTTCTTTCATCATCGGAATAAACTCTTGGTAATCTATGGCTTCCTTCCATTCCGGTGAGTTTGTAACCCCATTGTTCTTATGTTTATGTTATTGTAAGATTCTAATGATCTTGATTATGGGGTCAAGATAAATGGAATTAAATACTAACACCTATAGCCATTTTTATCTAGAGTTGTCAAACGGGCCGGGCGGCCCGCGGGCTGGCCCGACCCGGCCCGGTTCTGGCCCGGGCTGGCCCGGCCCAGTCCATGAACAGTAGCGGCCCCAGCACAGCGGGCTTGGGGCCTGGGCCTGGACCAGGCCTTCAATTGCTGCGAAAAAGCCCGGCCCGGCCCGGCCCGGAAACGGGTTTGGCCCGGCCCGAAGTCGGCCCGGGTCTGGCCCGGTCTGCGGCCCGGATCAGGCCCGGATCTGGCCAGGTCTGCGGCCCGGGTCTGGCCCGGTCTGCGGCCCGGGTCTGGCCCCACTTGTTTGAATTTTTTTGTTTTTCCCCCCCTTTCTTCCACCCCTTTTCCAAAATTCCACTTTTACCCCCCCAACAGCAATATAACGGCTAGTTTGGGGGGTATTTTAGTCTAACCTATATTTTTCAACTCCTTTACACTCTTACCCTCCCCAACAACTATAAACGGATAGTTTGTAGGGGTATTTTGGTCTTTTGTGAAGTTTCTAAAATCTATAAATTCACACCATTTCTCTCTAATTTTTCACACCAATCTTCTTACTCTCTCTTACCTAAACATTCTATATTTCTACAAGCTTTGCTACTATTTTCCTCTCCAATTACTACTCTTGCTAATTACTACTAGTATTTACTAATTAGTACTCTTGTTTATTAATTACTAGTCTTGCTAAATTCTTTTTAATTACTAACTCTCTAATATTTGTTACTCGTTCATTCTTTTAATTGTTATTTCTTATTACTACTCTTATACTTGTGTATTTAGTTACTCTTACAAAGTTTAGCTCGAAATATGGCTGGATTATTGAAGAAAATGAGGCGTGCATCGTCATCACGAAAAACATCATCATCATCGCAAGCACCACCACCAGCACAAGCGCCAGCGCCACGGCCATCACAAACACCAATCCAAGCACCAACACAACCATTCGTTCCTGGACGAATGAGTACAGGCTGTATGATAGATACCCAAGCCAATTGGGAGTTCAATCAAAACATTCCAGATTTTGAATACACGCCTGATGAAGACCCCCCGCATTATAGTCAAGGACGCAGCTCGGTTGGCGAAGCTACTACTCCGTGGCATAATCTCAACCCTATGCCTGGTCATGATGAAGAAGGGCCGAGCAATGCCTCCGGTAATGAGCCAGAAGTCCAAAAGGGGAAAAAAAAGAAAGCCGAGTGTTGGAATCATTTCGATGTAGTTACGGTGGACGGCATCCGAAAAGCTCGATGTAAGTACTGCGCTAAATTATTTTCGTCTGGTAGTGGTAATGGACATCTTAACAGGCATTACCCTCTGTGTGCACCTCGACAAGGCCACGTCGAACCTACCCAAACGCAGTTATCTTTTGACGGTAAGTTATTTGTTTATAATCAGCGAGAGCAAAGAGACGGTCTCGCTGAATTTGTTATTCATGATGAACAAGCCTTTTCTTTTGCCGATAATCCTAAGCACTCTAGATATATGAACACATACGTTCAACCTTTGTACAAAAAGGTTCATAGAAACACAACTAGATCCGATGCACTCCGACAGTACAATGCTGCTAAAGCACGCCTTATCGATTATTTCGATAAATTTGAAGGTAAAGTTAGTCTTACTTCTGATATTTGGCAATCTCCTTATACTTTTGTTAGTTATTCTTGTGTGACCGCTCATTGGATTGATGTAGATTGGGTTATGCACAAGAGAATCATCGCTTTCGAGCACTTCCCTTATCCGCACGATGGAATGAACATTGCTATTCTTATATTAAAAGCATGCACCACATTTAAAATTAAGGATAAGATTATGAGTGTTAGTTTTGATAATGCTTCTAATAATAAAGTTGCTGTTGCAGCTTTAAAGGAGACGCTTCAACCTGTACTTAATGGTGAATTATTTCATGTTCGCTGTGTTTGTCACATTATTAATTTAATTGTTCAAGATGGTTTAGCTGCTGCAGGAGATATTCTTCTCAAAATGAGGGGTATGACAGCGTATGTTAATAGCTCGAGTCCGAGAACACAACAATTTAAAACGTTGTGTGTTCAATATAATATGCCTCGCAGGAGAGCAGTTACAGATGTGGTCCACAGGTGGAACTCTACATACCACATGCTTTTACACATTCTGGCATACCGAGAAGTCTATACGCATTTTCTACTAACCCAGTTCCCAGCCGGCTTGCCAACTCAAGAGGAATGGCAGATGGCCACATACCTAGCTGAATTTTTGGAGGTATTCTACACGTCTACCAATTTATTGTCTGGTACGTACTATCCCACCTCTCCTCTCGCTGTAATAGAAATTCTGAAGATGGCTACAATGTTAACAAAATGGAGATATATAGGACCCTTTAAGGAAATAGTAAAAGTGATGGATAAAAAATTTAATAAATATTGGAGTAAACTGCCTGCTATTTTTACTGTGGCTACTTGTTTAGATCCTAGGTTAAAGTTGCATGGCGTGAACGCCTCGATACAAGAGATATCGAAATTAATGTGCTACACAGCAGAGGAGACAACCGCATTCACAGCAAAAGTGAGCAAGAGGTTTGAGGACTTGTTCAACGTCTATCGTAATTCTGCTGACGTGCGCGGGCGAGCTACATCATCATCCACTGTTGAGAGGTATTATGCGCCATACCTTCAGGGCTTTGAACATCTAGTAGCAAGACAACTACCAGGTGAAGGTACTTCTAATTCGGCAGGTTCGTATACTTTTTCCTCTTTTAATGAGATTGGTGTATATGCAAATACTGATCATTATTCTGATTTATCAAGGCAAGAACAGGTTAATTTTAATTTGTTAAATTTTTGGAAACAAAATCAAAACATGTATAAAACTTTATCCCAAATTGCACGGGATGTACTGCCAGTGCAAGCCTCCACGGTTGCTTCAGAGTCGGCATTTTCAGCCAGCGGGAGGGTTTTGGATGACAGGAGGAGTCGTCTTAACCCCGAGTCGCTCGAGCTATGTGTATGTTGGAAGGATTATCTTGATGCGAAATACCGCGAGCAAGATAAACCGATTGATGATAGGAAGAGCAGTGACTCGGATATTGAAGTACTTCTGGATGATTAGGTAATTTGTTTTTATTTTCCTCTTTTGATCCTTTTGGTTGACGTTGCAGATTTCTTGATCTTTGATTGCTGATATTTTGGATAGACATGCATTATTATTTTGATTGTTAGAATTTTAAGAATAAATTTTTTCACAAAATATACTTTTTTTCCATATATATAAAATAAATTTTTACAAGCAAGATATATATTTTTTCGTATATATAAAAAAATAGGTAACTTCGCCTGTTTGTTTACAAGCAGCCGGTCCCAAGCCCGGATAAAAGGAGGAGGGCCTATGAATACATTTATTATTTTTCTATATAAATTGTTATGTGTTAAGATTTTATTAATAAAGCTCACCAAGAAGAGTATGAAAATGTTTAACATATAATAAAAAATATAATGGCTAACAAATAAATATGTATATACATACATACATATATATGTATATTACTTATAATGAAATAAAAGGATAAAGATTAGGTTCGTTAAATTGTGAATATTGCCTAGAGATGAAATTTAAAATTGAATAACAAGAAGAAAAAAAAAAAAAGGGCCCGGGCCCGGCCCAAGCCCGGCCCTAGCTATTGGGCCTAGGGCCTGGACTGGGCCTAGGTTTGCCTTCGGCAGGCCCGGCCCGGCCCCACAGCAGGCCCGATGGGCTTGGGCTGGGCCGGCCCAAGCCCGGCCCTTTGACAACTCTATTTTTATCCCCTTTCACGCACACTCACACACTTCGCTCTTGCAGTTGCATATTGTACCCACATATACACTTGTAATTATTTATATAAGAGAGCTTACGAAAGATTTTCGCTACGCCTGAATCCGACACTGTCAGCCTCTTCACCTTCTCTTTCTCTAAGTAGATTTTTTTCTCTCTCTTGTTCTTTCTCTGTTGTAACAGAAAGAGCAACCGAATTTTTTTCTGTGTTAACCGAATTTTCTGTTTAAGGTAAACTTAATTTTTCTCCCTAATTCCCTCTCTAATTTAGCTCTCCGATAAAAAAGTTGACTAGGCTTCAAAAATCAAAATTTGAATATATTTTCCACTTATTCAATGTCCCCAATGAAGTTTAAAATTTTAACTAACCCCTCTTTGCTAATTGTTGCTAAAGGTTTTCAAAAATATCATTTATACAAATTGAAACCAATAAAATAACCCTAGAGGGGGGGTGAATAGGGTTTTAAGACTACTTTAAAAATTAACAAACAACAAACCTCAATCTCAATAACTTAAATGAGCAAACAACCAATCTCAACACAAATGTAAGATGATAATGTAAAGAGAGAAGGGTTTAGAGATACTTGACAAGGAGAATTAAATGGTTCGGCTTGATATACCCACAAGCCTACGTCCACCCCTTCAAGGAAGTCCCTTGAAAGGCCCTAGAATCCACTAGTATGATCTTCCTTACGGGTCAAGATCAAACCTCTTACAATCCCTTGATGCTATGCCCACATCAAGAACAAGCTTTGACAAACCCAAAGCTCCAAAGCTTGACAACCCCAAGCTTTGATACAAGAACCTTTCAATGAAGAAATGTGTACAAGATTTCACTCTCAAGAAGTAGATGAGTACAAGTTTAAGCACTAGAACAAGAGAGATGAGTGTATGATGACTTATGAAAGTGTATATCTCTCAAATGTAAGCTCACAATAAATGCTCTCTTGAAAAGGATGAGAAATCAATGAAACAAGAGAGATTTGAACAATTGCTTTGATCTTTGAGAATATGAAAGATAAGAGAGCTTTGAATGCAATTGATGAATCAAAACTATGCCCAAGATGAGTATTTATAGAGGTGGGAAAGAATATGACCGTTTGGAATTAGGTGGAGCATTAAATGCGCCAAACGGCTATTGCAGTCGACTGCAATGTCCCATTGCAGTCGACTGTATTCCCAAAGTAGCCGTTGGAAATTCAAAATTTCCAACTTGCAGTCGACTGTAATCCAATGCAGTCGACTGTAATAGGCTACTGGAAGTATTGCAGTCGACTGCATTCCAATGCAGTCGACTGCATTTCAATGCAGTCGACTGTAATACCTCACTGCCCAAGTTGCAGTCGACTGCAATCCAATGCAGTCGACTGCATTCCAGAAAATGCAGTTTCCTAGTTTTCAAAGAATGAAAAACTTTTATGCATGCAAGGGAAACCTATGGGCAAATTCTAGGTATACAGTCATCGTAACGATCATCTCTCTACGTCTAGTTTACAAAGAAGGAAATAAAGCATAGTAAAGTTCAATCGACGAAATCCTTCTTTGATGCGTTCCGTTGAGAGTCTTTAAACGATTTGCTCGTCTAATTTTCCATTTGCATGAGTGTGAGATTGTTCCTATTGCTTCATCAACTCAATGCATGTTAGACAGCATAATCATCAATGTTAGTTATCATCAAAATCAAATATAATCCTAGATTAAATAACCGTAGGGTTAACACAAATTGTCACTAAATACATCAATCAATATCACTTATAGTTGCCACATTAAATTATAACTTATGGTTTTCACAAAAGTTTGTCGCTAAATATAAAATTTTGCTCATGGAACTTGATGCTAATCTTGCGTATGAGAATCGTCGCTTAAAAATAAATAAGTCGGCTAGGCAATATTAAGTTTCGAGGTGTTACATTCTTTTCCACTTATAAAAATTTTTCCCTCAAAATTTACGTACCTACAGTACTGAACAGATTAGCACAAGAACGTCGCATACTATCCTTTGGTTCTCAGGTAATGTTACATAAACCAACTGTCATTAAGGGTCCAATAATATCACTTAATACATGGTTCGCAAAAGAAATGAGTGATCAACTTAAATAGACTATATATGCAACCCTGAAGGACAAGTTTTTCTCCTTCAATCGTACAAGGTTAAGCGACACAAACAAATATCATGCTCTAGAATAAAATAATGTACATCATCTAAGAGTTTAACCAGAAGTGTACTTGATTGGACGCCACAGAATCCTGAGCCGACATAACAAAGAGTCTGGCTGAGGTCTTAGGCCTTTTGCCTTTGCCGAGTCTGCCCCTGACGACTCTCCCCTTGTTGGAATCGACTCCCTACCGGATCAGGAGCACTACTCGCTACTACACGGACTGTAGGTGCAAGAAAACCTGACTGATCCTCTATAGTGGACGGGCAATCCCACACTTAATGATCTATGCTACCACACTTGTAACACTTCTCGGTAATCTTGTAGCGGGGCCTACTACCATGATTTCTCCCGCACGTAGAACATGAAACTGCAGTAAAAGCTATTATGATACTCTAACCAGTATTCTATGTCGCTTGAAACACTAGGTCATACGATGGTCTGGACCCAGCACTTTGCACCGGTCTAGCCCCTGCACTCTGCAGTCCTCTAAGATTTATGCTCTGACCAGACCAACTCTAGAACTCTGCCCCGTCCACTAATTTTGAGCACCCTTTTGTATTGGATAAAAGAAATACTAACGCTTGTCAGCCTCTGAAGCTCTGTCATCTAGCCTTTCTTTCTTCTGACCAGCCTGCCGTTGCTCTAACCTCTTCCTGTTGTCAGACCTGGACAGCTCCAGAGCACGCGCCATATCTATACACTCCATATAGCTTGAAAAATGAGAAGAGATAACCCTACCTCTCAGCCTTGCTTAAGTCCCCACTCGAACCTCTAGCATCTGTCTACTCAGTTGGTAAAATCTTACTCGCAAACCTCACCAAAAGCAAGAACAACACCTCAAACTCGTCCACCATCTCCCGATCTGCCTGGGTTGTATTGGCGAATTCTCTTAACATTTTATTCACCGTGGCTTACAGAAAAATAACGATTCTTGAACAGTTCTCAAATCATCTCAGCCTTCTACTGAGGAGTCATTATAGTCTCCACCATCTTTCGCCACTCGTCAGCCTTACCTCTCAGCTTATATACCGCAAATTATACCCTATGTTTCTCATTGCATTGAATGGCCCGAAAGATCTTCTCCGTTTTTACAATCCAACCCTCTGCCTTTGTAGGTCCACTGTTCCACTAAAGTTTGCCACATTCTGCTTATTAAACTTGTTTAGGTTACTCCCCTCTTGAGGCTGTGGCTGTGCAGAGTCGGGTTTTGTAGACCTTGCTGTTGATTAATAAAACTCTAGACCATAAATGTCAAAATTCGATTCATGGTATTAAAATCTGTAGCTAAACGTTTTGGGTTGTGCTGTTGTTGCTCGATATTGGGCGTCTCCCCAACTAGAACCTCCTAGAGTCTAGTATGGCCTCCTGTACAACCTCTGGTATGGCCTCTAGTATGGCCTCCTTTGGCTGGGCCTCCTCGACCCCTGGTGCTATCTCCACAAGTGCGTGCCATACTATATAAACTACTATCAGAGTCTTGCAACACTATTTCTGAATGACGATGCAGTTTAAAATTTACCAATCCTAGATATCATCAAATATACCTTTATCAAAGAGAACTCACATATCTAGCCACTACTAAGGTTCACTAAGCTATTAAAGTTTTCCCTAACCCTCTTGTCGAAACTTAGCCTTTCTTTACACGCTCTAAAGTCTAAGAATTATATACATATGCTACAATACCAACCGTAATGCCCCCGAAAATCCAAAATGTTAACCATTCATTTATCGGATACACTAGGACAGTAGTATCCTCTAAACTCAACCAAACAATACTACCAATTTGAGAGAGCAACTAAACATTTAGAGGGTGTTTGAGATTGATTATGAGATGGTCAAACCTGATTTAATCTAGATTAAATCAGGTATGTGGGTGTTTGGCAAAAGAGATTAAGAGATTTAATCCATCTCCAGAAGCTAAAAACTGATTTAATCCATAATCCTCAAAAGTGAGGATTATGAAATAATCACTTTTTTCATAATCAGGTTTGACCTTCTAATTTACCATTCTATTCCCATATTTTTCACAAAAAGACCTCTCATACCCCTTAATTAATTATTTTAGATATTTTCTGGAGTTTGTATCTTCTCTTATTGCTAAACTCTTCTCCTACAGCTAGATAATTTTTTTTTTTGCTTAAGATAAACTTTATTTTTAGTTTGGGGATGTTATCGTACTATATGCATTAACTCGAGATTGTTTGTATTTTTAATTTAAAAGAATAAGTAATAACTTTTGTAGGTGCTTGAAAATAGTTACTTTAATAATTTATTTGGGCATTATAGTTACTTACGAGTAAAAGTTATGTAAATGTTGCTTGGATATTATAAAATTGTTTATTGAGTGTCCTCTATGGTCATTTTGTCATAGCGAAACTGATTTAAGTACTTTTTATCCAAACACTTTTTATAGATTTAATCTAGTTTGCAATTACTTCTACCAAACAGTAAACTGATTCTAATTAAATCAGATTTTGAAAACCGATTACGATTTAAGCTGAATTTATTTTTTTTAATCAATCACAAACGGACTCTTATTAGTGTATTACATTATGTGTACAGTCACAATTGATAAACTAAACTTGATTCTGATAATGAGCTACAAAAGTTCACCCATGATCAATACTAAAAATTAATTTCAAATTCTCTCGCTCGGCTCTAATCCATCTAGGGCAACCTAATGCCAGTTATCACCTGCAAAAAGGAAGTCAAACGAGAGTGAGCTTTTGAGAGCCCATAAATGTCGGTCAAGGGTTAAAATAATGCGATTCGAATGCTTTTACATTTGAAGTCAAATAATAGTTCTTTTTTTAAAAAAAAACTTTTAATAAACACTAAAGCATCTTGATACAGATATAGGGAAGAGTATCCACTCAATCCCTCAAATCAATAGACATTTCAAAACATTTCAAATCAAATAAAACAGAACAGAAGACATTGAGCATAAGCAGTAAAGATTAGCAAAGCTACCTTGACAATGCTCAGACACACTCAACATATGCATATGTACATGAACTAGTCCATATAGGTACTAGTGTCAACCCAAACAGAACATACCATCCTTATAACACTAACATAACAGATCATTCATATAACACTAACAGTACATACAGTCCTTATAACACTAAAGTACAAACCATTCTTATAACTTTTTAGATTTACTAACTCATTTCAACATTTAGAGGAAATAAACAAATCCAATATGTTGTAGAATGATCAAATTAACAAAGCAGATAAGCATTAGAAGGATTTCAAATAATCACTTCAAGGTTCAAGTTAGAGCTTAATTGGCAATTTCAAAAACATTTTTATGATAGACATAAAACTTGGAGTTTAATGAAATTCAATAAGAAAATAGAATAAAACATTTGAGGTTAAATATGATGAACTGGGTTTCGAATAGAATCCCTTATATTTTAATGACAATAAGATTAGAGTTAAATAAAATTCATAAAATTGTTATAATAAAACATTTGAATTCAGAGCGATGAAATAATTTTCTCATGAAATTTTTTACCTCAATCTGAAGTTATGCTAAGCTAAGTAATCTCAATCTGAATCCTTTTAAATCAACCTAAATTGAGCAATTCCATAATCGGAATACATCCTAAACGTACAATATTATTAACCATGTACCATATTGCCTAAGAGCTGCTCATTCCTACTCTCAGAATAACGCAACCCAAAATGGGTTCCACGTACGGCCGACCTAGCCAGAAACTAACAAGCTCGTCAAGGCTTAATAATGACACAAAATTGATGATAATTTCTAGTAAAACACTTTTATACCTTAAATCAGCATAACAAGTTAAAAAATAAATGTTTTGAATTTTTTCAAACTAAAAATAATTTTCTTACATACCTCAAAAGTCCAAAAGTAGCAATTAATACTTCTAGTTCAAATCAAAGTCCCATAATTTTTTTATAATTGCTTTACAATATATAAGAAGAATATAGAAACTGAAATAAGAATTTAAAAAATATCAAAACCATTTTAAAATCATTTGTTTAGCTAACACAAATGCGATACAGATAATGGTACCAATTCAACTCTAAAATTCATGAAACTTGAACCAAGTCTTCTTTATACTATAAAAACATTACTTTAAATTTTCTAGAATTTAATACGAATCTTTAATACTCAAAACAAATTTTAGAAAAACTGAATTTTCGAAACATATTAAAAATACTAAACGATATCACAAAAATCTGAAATTTTACTAGTAATTCTAATATTACCTTAAGAAAATTTATGTAAAATTTGGGATTTTACGATAATTGCACGATACCTCACAGCCACGTGGTACAACTGTACATGCAGAGTGTACCACCTTTACTGCATAAACCCATTTGCTGTTAATCCATCTTCTTCTTCCTTCCGACCCACAATTCCCTTCACTTAGACCCCCTCACCGTAGCCCCTTTCCACCCCTTAAACTAACACTAATACACTCAAAAACACCCTCACATCTCACATAACAACACATATTACAGCTATTGCTTCGCTTTCTTCTTACCACACCCGACCCCCCGAGCGCACACATTACTCTGTCCCCCCCCCCCCCCCACACTGTACACAACACACACGAATACAATGCACACACTCTATACCCTTTAACACAACATTTCACATAAACCCAAATTTCACACAAACACACACCATGTTGCACCCACATAGGTTCACACAAGCACACACTTACACATACTAAATTCACATGCGTACACACTCACCCACTTGCATACACCTGCATTCACACAGCAGTCTCCATAGTTGCCCTCTTTACCCATACTCACACAGCCCCGTGGCTGTACCTGCACACTTTTCATACAAAAGACTAACACACACATTCTATTGTCTTGCACACAAACACACATACACCAACACACACACACACACACACACACACACACATACACACACAGTCTATGCACCCACCACTTTTTACACAAATACCACATATTCACATGGTGCACTACACCCACTATTGGTGCCTAGCAGTATCCCCTTCCACAAGTCATATACACATACACACCATATATACACATACACACGATACATACACATACACACCATATACTCTCACACAGTCACTCATACACACGCTATTCACACAAAGACTTTACGGCTGTAACATCTCTTATACTCTCGCACGTACCCACAAACAGACATACAAATTCACACTCACAGGCAATCACATGCTTCCTCTCACAAACACCAAAAGAACCACTTGCTCTCACACCAAATCCCGTTTCTTGCACAACATTTTCATCCAAGTCTGTTAACCTACACATAGCTATGCAAAATGGCTCATGGCTATTGCATTTCAACCTTTCCTTCACATAAATACGACAACCACCATGACTGCCCTTATCGTTTTCATACAACCATTTTATCACCCTTCATGCACACTCACACACTTCACTCTTGTAGTCCCATATTGTACCTACATATACACTTGTAATTACTTATATAAGAGAGCTTACTAGAGATTTTCTCTACACCAAAATCCGACACCGTTAACCTCCTCTATTTCTCTTTCTCGTAGTACATTTTTTCTTTTTCTCTTTCTCTTTCTCTTTATCTCTCTCTCTCTCTCTCTCTCTCTCTCTCTCTCTCTCTTTATGGTAATAAAAAGAGCAATCTGCTCTTTCCAACTGGTAACCGAGTTTTTTATTTTAGGTAAACTTAAATTTTCTCCCTAATTCCCCTCCTTGTTCCCTCTCTAATTTAGCTCTCTAAAAATAGAAAGTTGAGTAGGCTTCAAAAATCAAAGTTTGAATATATTTTTCACTTATTCAATATTTCCAAATTAAGTTTAATTTTTAACTAATCCCGCTTTACTAATTGTAGCTAAAGGTTTTAAAAAATATTGTTTAGACTAATTGTCACTAAATACCTTAATCAATATCGTTTACAATTGCCATCATTAAAGTATAACCTATAATTTTCAAAAACAAAATTGGTGCTAAATGTTGCCGATAAAATTTTGCTCATGGAAATCGACACTAAATCTTGAGTATGAAAATCGTCGCTTAAAAAAAATTAACTTGCTTGGCATTATCAAGGTGTGGGGTGTTAAACCCCAAACTCCGATATATTTTTAACTGCTTAAATTAAATTGTTTAGCGATAATTATTATATTCTATACTTAGCATCGGTATTTTTCTTAGCAACTTTTAGCGACGATTAGTGAAGCAAAATTAGTATACAAATAAGTAAATAAAAAATTTTAAAATCCGATTTATTTGAAAATTAATGTCAACCCTTTTATTTTGAAAAGAGATGGAACCAATGAGGAAATTAGGGAGAGAATTAAGCTTACCATAAGAAGGGATTTTTTTGGATTGGCTCTAGTTCGTTTGACTCGCCGGAATCCGACAAAGTAAATTTAGATTCGGTAACCCTCTTACATAATTATTTAGTGCATATGTATGTTTATTGCGGAATCACGTGTATGATTATCTCTTGTGTGTGAGAGGATGTAAGGGACTCGGTTAGGGCAGCCATGGTGGCTTCTGTTTTTATGTGAGTGGGGCTGAAATGAAACAACCATGGTACGGTGGTACACGACTGTGTGCAAGTGATTTATGTGGGTGTTATAGTGTGCAAGAGAGGGCTTTTGGTGTGTGAACAAGTGGGTGTTGTTGTGTTTGAGAGAGGAATGAAGGGTTGCCATGGAGTGGGCTTGGTGTGCATGTATGAACAAGGATGAAAGGGAACAAGAAGAACATCACTACCGTGAGGTAGTGGGTGCAATAAATGTTTGAGTGTATGTATGTGTGTTGTAGGTGTGTTTTAATTAGTATGTGTTATATGTTTGTATATCGATGTTAGCAACAAGAAAGAAGGGCTTGTCTTGGCTATTGTAAAGCCTCTCCCTTTTTGTGTATGTGTGTGTCTGTGAGAGAGAGAGAGAGAGAGCAAGAAGAGGGCCTACTGTCGTGAGGCAGGAGCCGTAATGAGTTTGTGTGTTTTATTTGTGATTGTGTGTGTTGTGAGTGTATGTGTATATATGTGTGTATGGAGGGTCTGAAATAGTGGGTGAGCAGGGTGTAGTGTGTGCATGAGCTTGCTGTGTATGTGTTGCGAGTATTTAGGTGTTTAAGCAGCAAGAAGAAGGGGCCTACTAACTTTGTGCGTGAGGGGTGGAGGGGGTATGTGTAACACCCTGAACCGTGATATGTCTAGCCGGTTAGTTTATTATCTAGGCGACGACTTTTATACGCTAGATTTAACGTCGACTTCTATTAGCGAAATTTTATCGGCAACATTAACGTTGTTTAGCGTGATTGAATTTTTAATGGCTATATTTAACGACAAATTTTTAGAAAGTCAGAAGTTAACGATAGCAGATATTATTGATATTACTGGAGGTCTTTAGCGGCAATTAGTGTTAGCGATGTTTTATATAAAGTTAACGTCGATACATTACTTACAAGATCTAGCAACGAATTAGTGTAAAGGGTTAAGTAATAACCCATTAAATTATCTTAATACGTAATCTTTCATAAGTAACTTTATCAGACATTTTTGTAACCATAAAGGTGCCGGGTAGAATTTAAATGGCTCGTAAATTGGTAGGGGGATTATTGTAAATTTACAACTTAGGGTTGTATATATATATATATATATATATATATATATATATATATATATATATATATATATATATGCATGTACTCCATGGGTCAGCTGACCCTAAGCAGCCACATATCTGGAGACGGCGGAGCACATATGAGGAGATCCCGGCGATCGAAGAACGTCGATCAAATTTTCCTGTAAGTTTTCCTTAGTTTTCTTTTCTCCTGTCCATTACTGATTTCGGGATTAAGAGGGGTGAGGGAATTCTGCCGTGGAGAGATCGTGTTTGAGTGTGTGTATGTAGGTATATGGACGTGTGTTTGTAGATGTGTATATGGGTGTTTTTGTGTGTGCGCGGTGGTGCCGTTAGGTGGCAGCTTAATACCGTAGCATGGAGTCATCAACAAGAAGGATAGCTACCATGAAGGGTACGGGTTGGGTTGAAAAAGTCACGGCCATGGTGGCTATGACTGTGGCCGTGAGTAGGGGTGTAAGGGTAAGGGGACAGCCATGGAAGGTGAGAGAGAGAAACTGCCTATGTGTGAGTGTTATACAGGGAGCTGCTGTGGTGCATGTGGGTGAAGGGAGTAGCCGAAATGGGTATTGCAAATGAGTGTTGCAAATGGGTAAGTGTAAATTACAGTGTATGGATGGGAAGTGAAATAAGCTACTGTAAGTGGCAAATTCAAATGGGTCGTGAGGATGTTGGAGAGGAGACATGGCTGCCATGACTTATAATGGGTTTGAAAGACTTTTGGTTGTGGCAATGTGTGTGTATAAAGGTTTGTAGGGTGGTGAATGGCTGAATTCAGCCGTGAGGTGTGCTTGTGTGTGTGTACTGTATGTGTGAAAAACAGGTGTGTGCGTGTGTGGGACTGCCAAGATGGCAGCCTGTTTTGTGTGTGATTTCATGTGAGTGTGTAAGTGAAGATGTGTGGGTAAATGTATGTATAATGGTTGGATGAGGGTGTAATGTAAACTGATGAAGTAGTTTCGGGTAAAGAGACATATGGGTTTGCATGAGGAAGAAGGTACTGTAGCAAGAGAGGGAAAGGTTATGTTTTAAAGTTGGACTCAAAAGTGTCGCTAAAAAGGTTTCCTATTCTAGCAGTTTCTTTTTGAATTTTATGATATATCTAGGAATTTATTTGGACAAAACTCAAAAGAGTAACTTATATTATTTTTGCAAGATCTACATACAGTAAACATTTCAGATTTTTCGGAGCTTGGTAAGCCTTCTAACTAATTTTATCGAAACAAAAGATTTCGGTGCATTTTAAAATAGCAAACTAAATTATTAAATTATGAAACTTCCACAATAATCTTATATATCGAGGATAAAATAGTTTCTAAAGTTTTGAAAGTTCTTAAAGTCGTTTGCTATTTTAACGGTCTTAGCAGTGTAGTGCCCGAACGGATTTAGCGTAACGCTTCATTAGCAATAGTTATTAAATTATTCTTAAAGACCTCTTCTGAACAGATTTAGACAAAGTACAAAACAGAAACTCCCCTTAATTTTGGGAAACCTTCGACGTGAAATTTTCTCAGATTTTTTCGGGCATAGGAAGTGTCTCAAACAATTTTATTTTCAAAATAGGCTTTTGAATTATTTAACATAGTAAACAAGATTTTTCTAAACCTAGAATTTTATAGTGATCTAAAATTACTGTGATGCTTGAGTGGTTTAAATGTATTCTTTTAGGTTATATCCAAGTGGATAATGGTACGTTAGGCATCGGGGGCGAATAGGAAATTTTACAAAGTACGAGGGGCAGTTTGGTACACTTCACTCACTTAAGAGAAACTTAATACTTAGGCGTGCTCGAGCAGTAATGAATGATGTCCTTGTGATTTGTTATTTAGGTTTCGGTAGTCAAGAGATAGGATCGACTGTGGATCGAGCTCAAGAACTAATTACTGAGCAAGTAAGTACTCTTGTCATATTCCTCCGTATACCTATTTTGTTTATGTATAAATGAATTGTTCTAATTAGAAGTTTTAAAGCCTTTTACATGCTACTGCTTTTGTGTAAATTGTTTGATGAGAAAATGCATAAAAAATGCCATGGAATGTTTTCTATGAGTAGTGTTTAAAGTTGGCTTATGTTGAATGAGACGGTATTTCTGGCTTGGTTGTTGCGCCCCATATCCACGGGGGAAAGTTGGATTGTTCGGTCCTGGTCAACGGGACGATACGTTGACGCACAGTATTGTTGCTCGTGGTGCGCCCTTGCGTCCACACCAATATGTATCCCGGATGAAGGAGGGATTGTGAGCCCTAGTCAGGGGGTGCATACCCTGACCAAATAATGTTCATCCTAGGTGGAGTAGGGATTGTGGGCCCTAGTCAGGGGGGAACGTACGCTGACCGCAACATGCCTATGTTATGATGAACTGTGATAGTTGTTGATGAGCTTACTTGATGTCATACTTCGTTTCTGAGAATCTTTGATGAATTGCTTTCAAAAGTATATATATATATATATATATATATATATATATATATATATATATATATATATATATATATATATATATATAATGTTTACCAGTTTTAAATTGAAGAAAATCATGGCATGTTTCATGTTTTTATGAATCCCAAAATCTATTTTAGGGATATGGTTTGTGTACTTACTGGGCCCCAAGCTCACCCCTTTTTATAAATGTTTTCAGGCGATCAACTAGATGAACATGAGTATTACGAGGGAAATGAGAATGAAGCCACAGGAGATGCTCATTAGGAAGTTGTTTAAGCCCTTGAGAAATTGTAGAACTGCCAGTTATTTATTTGAATTGTTCGTAGCTTAATTTTAGGAGGTTTCTTTAAAATAAATGCTATCGGTCTCTATGGAGGATTTCAGTAGAGATGATTTGGGAAAGACTTGTAAGGGCATCTTTAGAATTTCATGTTATGGTGTTAGTTAATGTATGATATTAGAATTTGTTGACAGGTTTAAATAAGGCCTGGCAGAGCCCTTGGTTTGAGTCCATTGGGTCTGCGGCCGGTCATGTGCCTAGCTCGCGGGCCTGCCCGTGGGTTCAGGTCGTGACAGTATGTGTGCTCGCGTGTGCTTGTGTATGTGCGTTGAGCAAGAAGAAAGCCATTATCGTGAGGCAGTGGCTATGGTGTGACTTGTTGGGTGTTGTGAAGACGATGTTTTGGAGGGTGAATAATGTATGAGGTGTAGGTATATATGTGGGATAGTGGGTGTTATTAGTGTTTATGAGTGAGTGAAAAAAGTGTATGTGGGTGTGAGTTCAATTATGGGAAAAAAGTCAGTGTGCAAAGGTGTAAGGAAGGAAGAAGAAGATAGCTTAAAGTTGTTGGGTTGTGCAATAAATATAGTACACTGTGCTTACACAGTTGTACTATATGGTTGTTGAGTATTGTACGATTGTTGAAAAATTCTGAAACTTTATAGAACATCTCTTGGGATAATATTAGAATTACTAGTAAATATTCAGATTTTTTTGTGAATTGTTTAGTATTTTAAATAATTTCAGCAAGTAATTTTTTTCTAAAATTTGTTTGGGTGTTTAAAATTCTTATTAGATTATGAAAAAAATTTATAATAATATTTTTATGATATAAAAAAGTTTCATTTTCAGTTTTGTAGTTTTTGGAGTTGATTTGGTGCTATTATTTGTATCCCATTTGATTTAGAAAAATAGATGATTTTTAAATGGTTTTGTTGCTTTTTAAATCCCAATTTTAATTTCAATATTTTCCTTATATATTTTAAGGCTATTAGTAAAGTTGTGGGACTTTAATTTGAGCTAAAAATATTAATGGCTATTTTTTGGTTTTTCTAGTACTTAAGAAAATTATTTTTTATTCAAACATATTAAAAAAATTCAGGACATTCATATTCTAACTTGTTATGTTGTTTTAAGCTAGCAACATATTTATGAGAAATTGTTATGAATTTTAGGTATCATAATGTCTTATGCATATGTGGGACCGTTTCAATCTAGGCTGTGTAAGAGTGTTGGAGTGAGTTATGTTTAAGAATTAGCATTGGATTTGTAGTGTTAAGAGGGTTAAATTTATTCTACTAAGTTTTGTCAATTTAGGTTGATTCGAAGAATGTGAATGAAGTTGAACAGCAGCACATATCTTGAATTGAGGTAAGGGATTCTATCCGAAAGCAATTCCTCATAATTAAATTTGTACTTCATTCTGATTAGTTATCGTTATTCTTTAACTCTGCTATGTTTGAGATAAGCATGCATTTTACCTTTAAATCTTGTTTTGAGCTTTAGCATTCATTGAAAAATCCTTATGATGCTCATAATTTATCACTCATCGAGCATCGATTTACTCCTCGAATTAACGATTATTGTACTTTGTATATTGAAATGAGTTAGTGTATTGAGGTGTTATAAAGATAGTACATATTGGTTATGATATAAGGATAGTCTGTTATTATGAGAGACGCTTAATGATTTAGCTAGTATACATATACATATGTAGTTACATTGTTATTGAGCATTGTCTACGTGGCTCTGCTAAGTGTTACTCTTCACTGCATGTGTGACTTTACAAAATCAACTCATGTTTAATATCATATGCATCGGTTGTAATATATTTGAAATTGTATTTTAGTGATATCTAATTTAAGGGACTGAGTTAAATCTCTTCCCATATTGCCATTGAAAGAAATCTAACAATCGTTTATAACCCTCTATTGAAATTTGAGCGACTTTACTGAGCTATCTAAAGTTCACTCGTTTTTTGTCCCCTTCTGCAAGTAATAACCATAAGTAGATATCTTGGAATGGTTAGAGCTTGTTTATGGAGTTGGTGTAGATTTTTATTATTTTATTGCTTAAGCCCTTCGAAGGAATCAGTGTGTAATTTATTTGGTCGAGCACGATAATTTAGTCTTTTCATTTAAGAACAATTAAGTGAAAATTTGAGTTATTGTAGAAGTTCTGATATACATTGGGGCTTCCTTATTGAATTGGGGTTACTGAATGATTAAAAAATTAATCAAATAATTGTTTAATGCTCCAAAAATTCCGTGGCCGTTACACACATGTTGCCTTGTAGTCAAACCTCAGTCAAGTATGAGTCAAACATGGTCAAAGTTGATAAGTAGCTAAATTATTCAAGATTACCATGATATTTTAGCAAGTACTTTACTTCCCTCGTAAGAAGCATGCAGCATGCGCACGCACACTTTGCATCCTAATTCAATCGGGTGCCAATAGCCAAACTATTTAAGGGGACTTCAAGGTACGTACTACATAAGTAATCACAAACAAACACCTTTGTTTTTCATGTTTTCTCATAGTTTTACTCATCTAGTTAGGCTCTGACTCAAATATTAAAGAGTTCTGTAATCAGAACACTGCCATTGATCACTCTTTCTCTCTTTTGCAAGCTAATTCTTAACTATAGCTCCAACTCTACTTCTTAGCAGCAACATAGTTCACGTAGATTGTTTTCCTTTTAATATAGGTAATTACTATCTTGTTATTATTTTTCACATGGGGCTTTAACTAACAAATACAAACGTGATGGTCGCCAAAAATGATAAAAGAAAAAAGGCATGATTCCTCCTTTAGTAGTATACAAGATAGCTTGTCCACTAATCGTTGCTAAATATGATTTTACAACTTTAATTCATTTCCAATGGGATAAAGTAATTATTTTTGGGTCCTTATGAAATACACTAAATTCTCCAAAATCTAGAAGGAGAACCTGGAACTCCAACTTCGCGATTTAGTTATTTGCCTTTAGCATATATGTTTAATCTCAATTATCTTGAAGATATGTATTGCATAACAAAGCATGTATATTTTCATGTTTCTGGGCTAACTAATGATCAACTATGTAGTTCTTTATATGTGTTTTTACAGAGGATCATAAACTAGCATATTAAGGGATTGCGTATAAGATACGTGCTAGATTTGGGGAGGGAGGAAGAGAGCGAGATAGATTAGATTTTGGACAAGGGGGGTGACGAGATACCTTTAAATGAATGCGTGATTATTTTTGAAAAAAATTAATTTAAGGCCAGTCTCGAGAGGGTTGTATCCACTAAATGAAACTTTGGGTAGCTATGAAATATTTGGGTAATTCTTTGAACAGCAGTGGCATATACTCTAGGTGGAAACCTCTGGTTACCTTTTAGAGGTTTTCTTTCCTGCTGTTTTCTCAAGGTAGGATAAGATTTTTATTTCACCAATTTTCTTTTACAATGTATTCAAATCTGGCTTGACAACCTGTCGACAATCTGATTTCAACGCATAAAAACTTGAGCGTGAGCATGCCTCTTTGAATCCCATGGCAAGTGTGGGCTCAAAATGCTAGCTCATAAAAAATATGAGACAAATCATGGGTTAAGCATTTTATAGTCCCGTCGGGTTCATGGAAAGTCTAGTCCATGTTTAGAGTTGTTTTAAACATGTAAATGCTCTCATGTGCAGACAAATATATGCTATTTGTTTTTACTTTTTTTGGAAAAAGAACTTAACCTTCTATTGCACTAGTTATTTATTTCCTCTATGACCTCAATGAAGGTGTTCATCATGATAGTTAATTATGCAATTGTGGATTTTATATCTTGTAGCTAGACTTTGTCATGCCAAAAAAAAACCTTATTTCTTAACGGTTATGTAACACCCCAAAAAGTCGGAGCTTTAACATTCGAACTCTCGGAATGTTAAAACAATCGATACTTAATGACATAAAAATCTCGATTTCAAATAACCAACTTTCAAATTTTATATCAGAGCTTCTAACCAATACAATCCCTCAAATGCATTAATACATAGGGTGATAAAGAAAAAGATACTTAAGTTCTCTACAAAGCGACCTAAACATAATTTAAGGATTCTAATGATCAATAATAATTTGAATCAGTTTTCCTCGCTCTGCTCTGATCTATATACAATACGGTCCAATTTTAGTTATCACCTGTGGAAAGGAAGTCAAACGAGAGTGAGATTTTGAGAGCCCAATAAGGTTGATCAAGGAGTAAAACAGTGATGATTCATCGAACGATTTTACATTTGAAGTCAAATACCAGTTTAAAAAAACGTAAATAAAAAACAGAAAATCTCGATATAGATATAAGGAAGAGTATCAATTCAACCCTTCAAATCAATAGACATTTTAAAAATATTTCAGATATAATAAAACAGAATAGATGATATTGAATATGAGCAGTACACAATAGTAAAGTCACCCAGGCAGTGCTTAGATACACTCTAAATATGTATATATGCACTAACTAGTCCATTTCGATACTAGTGATCATCCTTATAACAATAACAATACAGACCATCCTTATAATGTCTCAGATTTACTATCTCATGTCAGCGTTCAAAAGATATAAACACAATTTAAACTGTTGTATAACGATCGAATCAATAAAATAGATGAGCATTGAAAGGATTTCAAATAATCGCTTTAAAGTTCAAGCTACGTTTTCATGGGCAGTTCCAGAACAATCTTTTTAATGTCAATCATAAAATCAAAGTTCAATGAAATTCGATAACAACTCAGAATAAAACATACAATGTCAAATATGATGAAATGAGGTTTCAGATATAATCTCTTACCTCGATTCAAGCTACGCGCACTGCTAAGCAACCTCGTTCAAATCCTTTGATTTAACCTAAATTGAGAATTTAGTTATTAGAATATAATCTAGCCTCATAAAACTATGAACTCAATACTAATTTCTTAAACATTGCTCACTCCGAAACCCTCAACACAACCTAGATTGAATCAGTCCCCACCTACGGCCAAACATAACTAAAACTTCTGTACACTCCTTAAGACATTAAGATATCTCAAGATTCATAATAAATCCTTATAAAATACTTTTACAACTTAAAACATTATGAAAAGTTAAAATATGGATTTTCTAAATTTTTGAATATTTTTATATTAAAATAATTTCTTTAAAATACAAGAAAAGCCAAAAAGATAGCTATATATATTTCCTGCTCAAATCAAAGTCCCATAATTTTTATAATAGCTTTACGATATAAATAAAAATATAGAAACTAAAATTAGAATTCAAAAAACATCAAAACCATTTTAAAATTATCTGTTTAGCTAACTCAAGTACGATATGGATTAAGTGTCAATTCGACTCTAAAATTATGAAACATAAATCAGTCTTTTTTTTACTATAAAAATACTACCATAATTTTCTCAAAATTTAGTATGAATTTTACTCGCTCAAAATGAATTTTAAAAAAACTAAACTTGTGAAAAATATTAAAAGTGCTAAACAATTAAAAAAATCTAAAATTTTACCAGCAATTTTAATGTAACTTAGGCTACTTTACTGAAAAATTACAGGCAAAAATGATCACTGTCCGGCAACCCATGCTCGCATTGAGCATATCTGAGCACATGGTACACCTCTGCAAGCACATGGTACCACTTCAACAACATGAACCCACTTAGCTACTTCTTCTTCTTTCTTACACCCTCTACCTTTTGTCTCTTCCCATAATATATAATCCACCTGTACCCGCACACACCACACACACAAATGCACGTGTTTCAATATTTTATACACATATTACACAAAACATTACACAAACTTACCCACCTATTATATATACACAAAGGGCCCAAAATTCACACACACGCGCGCGCGCGCACGCATACACACTACACTATCCCCTCACGGCACACACACACACACACACACACACTACACTACACTACACACACTCTCTCTCTGTCACACACACACACAGCAGCAGCATGATTGCTCTCACACTCCCCTCACGACACAACTGCTTCTCCAATCCCTTCACACACTCGCGCGTGCACACACACTACACTATCCCACAGTAACATGGTTGCTCTCACACTCCCCTCACGGTACAACTCCTTCTCCAATCCCTTCACACACACACACACACACACATACACAACACATTCAAAGCCCACTGCCTCAATGTAGTGGCTCCTTTCTTGCCCAACACACACACACACACACACACACATCTGCCACACAAATACCCCTCTTTCCACACCCAAACACTACGCGCACGACCACACACACACAATTCACTCAACCTTTCACGCACAAATCCACAAGGTGCATCACTGTAAGTAGCCACCTCACTCGAACCATGGTTGCTTACATGCCATATCCGTTTCTCCCACACCCACACATTTCCTCTCACTAACACCACTTGCTCCCACACCAAATCTCATTTTTACATACATTTTACCCATATTCATCCACTTGCACACAACCGCACATAATTGCCTATGGCTGTTCCATTTTAGTCTCTCTTTCACATAAATACAGTAGTCACCATGGGTGCCATTACTGTGTTCCTCATAACAAATTTTACCCCCTACACCCACACAATCACGTACCATACACACCCTGCTTCGTTCACCATGGCAGCCCTCCTTCTTGCTACTTTCGCACATACACACACATAACACTCATATACTTTCACGGACACAGACAAACACACACTCATGCTCGATACGCACCCACATAAGACACACCCTCATTCTCGTAAACACGACAACCATGGCGCCCTTGCAACCGTATCCCTTTTCCCCTTCACACCCACACCCACACACTACGACAGACTATATATCTCACGACAAAAAATGGATTTTTCAGGATAGAGAAGGGTGAAAGCCTTTACAAGAGATGGGTTGTCTTCGTCAAAATCCGTCAACGAGCAGCTTCTCTTCTCTTTCTCTCCTTTTCTTTCTCTTTTCTCTTTCCTCCCTCTCTCTTAGTGTAACCGAAATGTATTATGCTCTCTCTCTCTCTCTCTCTCTCTCTCTCTCTCGCGTGTAATTGAAAGAAGTCTTATGGTAAGACTTAAATTCTCCCTAATTTCTTCCTTTGTTCTCTTACTTTCCAAGGTTAAAGAGCTGACAAAATAAATTAGATTCTTTAAAAATTTTAATTATTCAATAGTCCCTAATTCAAATTTAGATTTATAACTAACCTGCTTCACTAATTGTCGCTAAAGGTTGTCGAAACATTTTGTTCATGCAAATTGATGCTAAATGAAAAATTTTGCATTCCACGTTCAGCCCATTGTCAACTTGTACCCACCCCCCTTTATGTCTCTTCGCTGATAAGTATTTTCCAACCTGTCAATGGGCTAAGCTAGACTTGAGCACAACATGTAAAACATGGGCTAGGCTTGGGTTGACCCTTGGGCCCATTTAGCAGACTCAAGTTGTATTATGACTTGTACTGTGACAAGGTCTTATGTCCCTCTATTTTTATAGAATTGATGCTAATATATAAGCAAAGGCCATGCCAAACCTAATAGCAGTTTAGGTAAAAAAAAATTAATAATGACACAGATGACGAATCGATCACAAAAACATTAAACCTACGCAAACATATATGTATATATATATATATATATATATATATATATATATATATATGTATGTACATATTAGTTTTACACTGTCCGCTACATTGTGTAGCGGACGGACCAGCAGAATGTCTTAACCCAACACTTGGAAAATTTTCACTTCCCCCACTGTCCGCCATATTGTGTAGCGGACAGACCAGCAGAATGTCTTAACCCAATACTTGGAAACTGTTCACTACACATTTTGTTTTCCACCTTTCAATCATTCTCAATGAGAGCCAAAAAAACCAAACTCAAATCATCTTCAACGAAAATCAGACAAATCAATCAATCAATCAATAATCTTCAACACAAATCAATGAGAGCTTTCTAAATAATCATAGTTTATTAAAAAAATTTGACAGTGTAATGGTACAATGTCAACTGGGGGAATCATGTTGGGAGGGATTCTCGGCATTAGCCGGATTTACAATATACCTAACCGCTCTAGGCCGGCCTTTCATAATTTGCCAAGTCATTCTATATCTAAAGGTGTCTACTTCTGCTTGGCTCCACACCGCCGCCTTGAGGCTCTCGAACTGGCAAATGTAATCCATGTACATGCAAAGGAAAACGCCGCAGTCCGAAGTGTTACGTTGCTTGGGCCTCCTCTTCTTCAGTCGCCAATCGAGCTTTGGCCGCGCCGGTACAGGGTTACCACGGATACCATTGACCATTGCACAAAATATATTCTGCAAGAAACACAAAACGGCGTAAGACACGAGTTAACATTTATGCCAAGTTACAATAACTGTTAAACAACAATCGTAATATTACCATTGAGTCCAACTGGGCTTTGTACATCTGCAGCACAGGCATAAAGGCGGTATCGTCGTGGAGACTGTCGATCACCGATACGACTTTCTCCACCGGTTCATAGCAAACCAAGTACCAGTGGCTTTCCCCTAAAAATGGGATTAGAAACACGTCGGCAACACTTGCGCTCACTGGACTATCCCTAGCAAGATACGCTCGTAGGTTAGCGGACGGTCTCCACTGGCTCAACTTTTTCTTCCGCCTTTGCTCGACCCACTCATGCCATTCAGACACTAGGAGGCTATGAAAAAAGGCATCCACCAAAAAAACGGCCGGGTACTCGTTCAGCCGCTCCCGACCCCTTTCCTTCAGAATCTCCACGTATGTGGAGATGACACCGTTGTCTAACCAACTCCCCGGAGCCAGGGAGGCCATTTCTCCCCACTCGCAAGTGTAATCCATGCCCTCCGGATGATTCACACTATACAACGCTTTGTCCCGGGGGAAGCCGCTAAAATAACGCTCTCTGATTATTTGGCATTTATGCGGCTTTAGGGGCTTCACTGGATGCCCTTTGCGATATTGCCCTCGGGGGTCGACGGGGGGATATTGCACTCCTTCGGGGGGGTCGACCGGGGGATATTGCCCTCCTTCGGCAGTAGATGGTCCTGCCCACGGGACAATGGGCAGTGTCTCCGACAGACTGATGTGTCCGAAACCCCAGTCTTGCGTGACTTGACTCTGAGAGAAGGGTTGGGGTTCCGAGTCCAATAGCAAAGAGAAGGAGGGCACACTGTAGTCTTCCCACGGCGCTTGAGCCTGGCCCATGGTGCTTGGCTGTCCCCAATCACCACCCATTCCCGGTACAGAGGGACCACCATATCCCTGGCTCACTCCCGAAGTCTGTCCCGAGGGATCGGTGTATCCCTCGCTCACATATGGGGGCTGCCACCCCGGATAACCCATTCCCGGGCTGACGCCGGAAGGCTGGCCCGATGCTTGGTGTAAAAAATTCCCGCAGCCATACGCCAACGCATCAGCCTGTTGGCGAAGCTCCTCGCCCATTGCATCCACCAAATCCTTCCGCTCGCGCAACTTCTGGAAGAAGGCGAACGAGGCATTAACCTACATCCAGAGAGATAATAAATAAGTAACTTCATACACAGTTAGAATCATCAAGTTCAATTAAAGCACTTATTGGCCAACTTACCAGATTGTATGCCATGTGCTCATCGATCTGACCCCTAGGGTGGTACTTCTCCCCGCGTTCAAACCTTACTGGAGCTACTCTCCTCCGGGTGATGCGGTAGTACCACCCATTGTACTGTTCGATGCTGATCACGGGGTCAGGCTCCGACACAATGGCCGCCAGCGTGTCCTGCCAGGAATCCCAAACCTCAAGTTCTCGTGCGCACAAGTCGTGCGCATTTGCCTTGCCAAACCGTCCGACACCCGGTGGGTTCCTGTTAAGCCTCATATCCGGCGCGCCGGCTGGCAACCCCTGCAGGCACTCAAAATGGCGCATAGCGCGATCTGGCAGCTGCCACTCTGCGACCTCGAAGTGGATCAGGGGTGTGCGTTGCAACCCGGAGAGCGTGAAGACGAACGACTCTCCCACCCGTCGCGCCAAATGTTTGTACGGTGCCCATCGCATCTGGCCAGGAGATAACGAGTCGAGCTCCCCCCGATAGTACGTAATGTTGTGATGGGGATCGTCTCTCCTCTGGTAGTGGCTGTCCTTCCGGCTGTACTCCCAGGCGCACAACCGAGGCCACACATTATCGGTTCCGTCCCTACGCGTGGGTGCGCCGGTAGCAAGGTGTTCATAAGACCACACCTGAGAGCAAAGACAAATTAAATAAAGTATCGTCAAATTTTATTGTCAATTCAACCCAAAAAAAAAGAAACGAGCAAGTAATCAAGAATTGTATGATATACCTGCAATAGCGAGAGACATGCACATATCGCTTTGGAGTCGGGCCTCGTTGCCTTGTGCAATGCTCGGTACAGGTACGCAAGAGTTGCGGCTCCCCAGGCATAATCCCCAACCTCCAGCAGGTTACCCAACAACGGTAAATATTTGACGCTGACGGTATTCTTCGACGTTGTTGGGAACAGAATTGCCCCCATCACCCACAAGAGGAAAGCTTGTGTGTACAGCACAAGCATCTGATCCGTGTAGTTATCCGGCAGAACCTTGTAGGTATCTACCAACCATTTCAACTTGATACCACCAGTGCTAAATTGATCCTGGGGTATCGAAGTAAAGAAGTCCCTAGCGGTCCTCTTATTCGTTGCTTCCGACGGAGGAGCTATTACCGGCCGCCCCGTCACCGGTAACCCTAAGATGAACCCTACATCTTCTAGGGTAATTGTCAGCTCTCCGAGAGGGAAGTGAAACGTATTCGTTTCACTTCTCCACCTTTCAACAAGGGCACCTATTAAGTGCCGGTCAAGTTGTTGAAAGATCTGCCCATGCGTGAAAATCCCAAACCCAATCCCACGCAGTAATCTTTTCTGGGTTCTGTTCAATTTCCATGCTTTAAAATTATCGGATACTTCTACCGTGTTGAGAAGTGCTCTTTCCTACGAATTAATAAATACAATTTAAGCAAATTAAACGATATACAACGTTCCCAAGAATAACAAAGTTGATAAAATAAGTATCTTACTCCACCATCCCATATGAGCGTACTGATATGGTTTGCTTGGTCGTATAATACGGACGGATCTTCTGGTCCAGGGTTGAAATCCATTTTTCGCAACTGAAATTATGCAAAACGGCAAGGTTGGAAGCGTAAACATTCTCAAACATACAACGCTAGCACAGTCAACGCTAGCATGTGATCAGATAATACTCACATAAGTTCACATGCTGTGTATATGCAATGTACATAGATACAAACAGACACGGAATGAGATTTTACAAGTGAAATCACATGAACAAATAATACGCAATACACATATATAATCTATATATATGTATATATACATTGACAAACACTAGCACAATGCACCGCGCACACATTCAAAATCATGCATAAGCCGCGATAACAACTCTAGATTATGAACAAATAAAGGATTGGTTTGTGAACTTACGTGATTGATTCGTCGAATAAAGGATTTCTTGAGAAGAAATTGCGCCGATCTACTTGCCAACGCCGCTAGAAGAATTGTGAGAAGAAGGAATGAATAGCAGTTTAGAAGGAATGAATAAGGGTTTCAAAGTAAAGAAAGGGAAAAACGGTCCGCTACACTGTCTAGCGGACGGTGGGATAATGACAAAGTAACAGTCTTGCATCGACAGGACTGACATTGACGGAGTCAGTCGTCCGCTACATTGTCTAGCGGATGACTTTTTGGCTGTCAACGTGGGCCCAAGAAAGTGGTCCGCTAGACAGTGTAGCGGAGGGGGGAGCAGAGGCAAAATGGTAAAAAGGTCCGTCCGCTACACTGTGTAGCGGACCACTGACAGCGCCGCAAAAATAAGCGCTATCAACGGATCAGCTCCCTATATATATATATATATAAAACAAATTACAGAAAAACCAAAACATATGCTACAGATTGTTTATACCTGTTTTGAGAAGATGATGCCATCTGTAATAGTTTGGTTTCACAGGCTACCGGTAAAGACTTATAGTAGATTTTTTACAACGCAACCAAGAGATTTTATGAACTGAAAGAAATTATCTCAGGTTCAAGCAATTCTTCAGAAGACTTGAAGATAGAAGACTAGAATACGGATAGACAAAAAGATAGAGACCCCTGTCCGTTTGAATTAACAAACTTAAAAGTAATTAAACCAAGTAACAACTAGAATATATTTTAAAGAGCTTAGCAAATTATTAGGCCCTTTGTATAACTTACTGGGTTTGCAGTACAAGATTGCTCCCCAACAAGACTCGTAAAACAGAGCAAAGACATTTTAATGCAGAAGAACCAGATTGGCATCTTAATAGAATTTTTGGATCAGATATGTCACTGGAGATAGTAATCCTAGTCCAGCCCACAACTAGAATTTGTCTAATAAATCTGTCATAATATCTAATATTGTTTTCTTGATCTATTAGAACTATATGATGTCTTAAGAGTTTTTCTAAATATTCATTCATCCTTCAAGTAAAATGATCTAGATTTACAATAGTATTATTTTAAAAAAAACTAAATATATGTATGTATATATTATTTTAAAAAAACTATATATATGTGTGTGTATACACACACACACACATATATATATATATACATATATATAGTTTTACAATAGTATTATTTAAAAAAAACTAAATATATGCATGTACATATTATTAGTTTTACAATAATTTTATTTTAAAAAAACTAAATATATGTATGTACATATTATTTAAAAAAAACTATATATATGTGTACACACACACATATATCCCATCCGGCCTAATTAAATTAGTTCGGGTTGACCCATACAGGTCGGGTTGGGAAAAATGGGCCTCTTTCTGACACTTTTCACCCAAACTATTTTTATTTTTACGTATAAAGGAGCGCAGGTTTGCAGCAAGCCTTCATCTCCCACAATAAACGCAGTCGCACCACCGCCACCGCCACCGCCACCGCCACCGCCACCAGTTCACACAAACAAATTCTTCTCCTTAGTAATAACAGAATCTTCGTTGGCGGCCATGGATGTGGATGCACCAGCGGCGGTAGCACCACCGCCAGCGGTGGAGGATGAAGAGGAGCAAGAGTCAAACGGCGAGGAGGAAATCTTGCTTGCCAAACTGCAGTCTCTGATGGACAAGATTACCCTATCTCCCGATAATCCTAACCCTGTTGTCCTCCATGCCCTAGCCTCCATCCTCGAAACCCACGAATCCAGGTTCCCCATTTCACCCCTCTTTATAGTCCTCGTGTTTTTTGTTTGTGTGAAAGTTTAGACGTTTTTTATTTGAATTTGTGGGTATTTACTAATGCTTTTAGGTTAAGGATTTTCACTACTTTCTTGGTTATTTGTCTGTTAGAGAGAGTGGGAAACTCTA
This sequence comes from Escallonia herrerae, assembly GCA_033070095.1. NCBI lineage: Eukaryota > Viridiplantae > Streptophyta > Magnoliopsida > Escalloniales > Escalloniaceae > Escallonia > Escallonia herrerae. The sequence goes on along the minus strand of JAVXUP010000032.1, from coordinate 458,783 downwards.
TTTTTAATCTAATAGAGTGATATATGACTAGAAGAATGTTGGGGAATCATTGGGAACATATACATGTACATAATACATACTATTATGTATGTACATATATGTATAGATATACATTTATGCATTGATTGTTTTTATTAAAGCTACTTTGCTGACATCTTTTTCAGTTAAAGATGCATAACGCCAATGTATTGAACATTTTCTTGTACCACGTTTACAGCGTGATCAAATGTTTAGGATTCAGTTTAAGTAGAGAAGATATGATGAAGTATCGCTGTATTGGTGATGTGAAATCTATTGTTTGCCGAGGCCAAAAAAAAAGAAAAAGAAACTAAGCATGTAATTTATAATCTCATAAGTAAGCCAGACTGCCCATCCTGCCTCAATGAGAGCAAGAAAAGGCTTTGGGGTTTCGGATAATGGGTTAGGCTGGATTTTAGGGTGTGAGGAAAATGTTTATGGAGAGTTGGGTGAATGTTAAGTTGCTGTCATTAGGTTTGAAGTTTGAATTTGGGGGTTCATAGGGGTGTTTGCATGCTTAAAAGCGCTGAGAAGAAGCAAATAGTTTAAGAAGCCTTGTGGATATAGCTGGATTTCAATCCTAGATGAATAAGACGGCTCTTTACTCCTGTATGGTATTGAAGGTAATATATATACGCAGCAGGAGTTGATATTATCATTACAAAAAGGGGTAACTGAGTCCATGAGGCAAAGATGTTATCATTTTTAAAGGGGATAACTGAGTCCATGAGGCTCCCGCCATTGCAAGGTCTAGGAAGTTTTGTATGTAACCAGCACCTCATCCTTGCTATTTTAGTAGGGTGTTCTGTGCAGAAAATGATTCTTGTAGCAACATCAATTAGTTTGAAGTTTGAACAGTTCATCCGTTGAGTTTGGTTAAAATGAAAGTACACTAAGTGAGCTACGTTGATGTCGACTTCATATGAATTTTGACTTTATAGTTTGGATATTGCACGCCTTAGAGAAAAAGGTGAAAAGCTTCTAAAGAACTTCATTTTTAGAGTAGATTTGGTGCCCTTGAAGTCTATGTGTGGTTGAAAGGCTTCGAAAGTACAAACGTAAAATGCTTTTTTGTTGACCTTTCGTCCGTATTTGAGTATATCACTTTTTTGCACGCATGGTAATCTCATTTCCTCTGTTGCTGTTGATGTTTATTGCAACTAAGACCAACTTCTTGTGTATGCTTGGAAAGAATAAGGGGTAGGAATAGAGTCTAAAACCCCTTCTACCTCAGAGTTAACTAATTTGCTGGGGACTCTAGTGTACTGGACACACCACCCCAAACACGGTGTTGTTTACGAATCAGGTACTCCAAAATGAACGTACCTAGAAAGAGAGCTGTGGAGTTGCAGGCTGCTTATTTTGTTCTATGATGGATTAGATGAAAGGTTTGGAGAAGGAGAAGCTAATGAAGGAAGGGCCTGTCAAATGATACCTACCGAGTTAAGGGGCATTTTTTACGCTTGTTAACATTTCCTTTTTCAATTAACTAACTTCAGCCCAACAAACAAAACTCTTGTGAGAAAGAGAGAGTACTAATTAGTTTTTTTTTTCATTTATCGTTTTGAATGTTTTGCTCGACTAGTTTTTTTTCTTGCTTCTGGCCATCTAGCGTATTGTGAACCCGAATAGCAAACTGACTAAGCCTACCCTCTATTACCGCGCACTGACACATCTGCGCACTGCCTTGTACCAGTACCACATACCCGAGCGAACCACACATTAGGTAGAACTGTTACATCCCATGTGCACATTTGAATTTGTTAGTGAAAATCTTTATCCTCCTAGAATGAGATTTCTACGATGAGAATCTCAGTTTCCAGTGTAAAAACATAAAATAACTGTATTTCGTATGTATTCATCAAATAATAAGAGTTAGGGTTGGAATGTTTTATTCTGGGGCCTCCAACCGTGGCCTATGGTGGGCAATTGCCCTCCTGAAGTTGTAGGAAAAGTGGTTTTGGTACGAGTAAAAGGCAGCTCAATGTTGATATACTCTTTCGTATACATTCTGCTCTTTTTATGAAAGGATAATTGCCAATTTTTTTGTTATATGCACTATAAAATAACTTAAGTATTTGTTACTAAGAGAATATATTGTGTCCTTCATTCTTCATGCACCTTGAAGAAAATTTGAGGCCCCGCCACTGGATCACAAATTGTTTTATGTAGAACACATCACTTTTTAGCGGGCCCTGTAAGTGTAGGACAGATATCTTTGATTAACAGCAGCCTGGGGAGTTTGCACTTGAAGAATCTTGAAGTTGATCAGAAGAAGCTGAGAGAAGTGATACCCTAAGAAGCACTGATCTCGTATGAATTTGGATAAGTACATACGTCAATTTCTGAAGAAATACAGGATTCAGTTGCGGCAGGGATACGTCGATAATTGAGTACACAAATATGTAAATAGGAACTTATAAACATATAGGTCATCAATTAAATCTTAAAAAACAGAATAGAGAGATTAATATATAAAAAAAAATCAATATTTCAACCACAGCAGCTGTACAGCCGTGCAAACGGATTCTGCAGGTCACCACTCGCCGTGTCTCATTGCGGCTGCTGCCTTCAGTCTCAAGTGCTTCTCCCTCCCTCTCTCTCTCTCTCTCTCTCTCTCTCTCTCCCCCTCCCTCTCTCCCTCCCTCTCTCCCCCTTCACATTATCTTGTTGCTATTGTTTAATAAGTATGAACTGCATTTGGACCTCAGAGGAACTCCTTTACAAGAAAATATACTTTGAAATGCACCCATTTCTCACCAGCCGCATTGATACCCGATCTGCACCCGATGCTGATATTTTGGCCTAAATGAATCACCTGTGCTTCATAAATGATATGATATGTGTAATTCAACGTATTTATTGTTCTTGCTTATACATTGGTGGTAGTGGTGGTTTCAGTTTCTGATTTTTGGCATGGACTTTTATCGCTATATTTCTTGCATAGAGCTTGTTATATATTTGTATTTAAACGCTTTTGATGCCTTGTTTTTTTCCCAAGCACAGGTACATGGAAGAGAGTGGGTATTCCTCCCCAAACAATGATCGGGCTTCTCATAGCATTGGACGATTGGGGAGTGCAATTCGAGTAATATATACTTTCCCTTTCATTTTTGTGCCGTTACATTTGTTTGTTTTTTTTATATTTTATTTTTGTCACATATTCTAGCATGTTCTCCAAAATTTTCTTTAGGTAAATACTAGGATTCCATTTTCGGTGATATTCTAGTATCTATTCCTACCCTTAGATTTCTGCCTTTCTTTTGCAGGAGAACGATGAATTCTTTGAATTGATATCCTTGAAGTTTCTGTCTGAAAGTAGATATCCATTATCTGTCCAGGCAGCTGCTGTAAGGCTTCTATTCAGCTGTTCGCTAACTTGGATGGTATGATCATCGTCTAAGCTGATTTAGTTCGCTTATCTTTTCTTATATTAGTATTCTAGGATGGCTTTACTGATTTGTGCGTGGGAAACAGTTTCCACATGTTTTTGAAGAGTCTGTCTTAGAGAACATAAAAGGCTGGACGGTGGATGAGAGAACTAGATCTTCCGGTGAAGATAACAACTGCAAGAATGAGTTTGAAGGGATGAAGTCCTCGGACTCTGAAATGTTGAAGACCTATTCTACTGGACTTCTTGCTGTATGTTTGGCCGGGTATGCTACTACGCTTCTTCCGAGTTTCGGTATTTTTGTAAATTTGCACATGTGAATATTCATCTGTATATGTGTCTTGCTTACTGCAGTGATGCTAAGGTAGTGGAAGATGTGTTAACGTCTGGATTGCCAGCGAAGCTAATGCGATTCCTTCGTATCCGGGTACTTGGGGATACAAGTGCAAGTCAGAAAGAACCTAACCAGAAAAGTGCATCTGCTGCTACTGTCATAAGAGGTAGAGAAGAAGGCCGTGGAAGATTTCGGCAAACTGTGGAGACTTCTCTTCTGGATTCTCCAAGGATAATAGAGGAGGGACATTCTTATGATCAAGATGAACGATGGGAGGGTAGTGGTCAACCACCTGATAGTTTGGCTGAATATAGTGCTGATTATGAGGCAGATGCAGATGGTGAAGAAAAATGGCATGTTCGAGATTTACGTGACGCAAAGATGAAGTCAAGTAACAGAAATATGCAGGGCAGAGCTGTGCAGGAAGAAGATTTTGATGGAAGTGCTAGAGATGACCCCACGAGGCGCAGAGCAAATCGTGGATGGCTAAGAGCTAGAGGAAAGGGCAGGGCTAATGATGGTGCCACAGAGAATGAACAGGCTTTGACCTCCCCTGTGTCTGGAAGCAGATTAGGAGCACCTGGGGGCCGGAACATCAAGGACCGTAGTCTGATAAGGAATCTGGATCCAAGAAAAGTATCAGACACCAAGAAGTTTCTGGGAAGGATTGACCCTGATGGACTTTCGGTGGAAAGAGATAATAACGATGAATGCTTCCAAGACTGCAAAGTTGGTTTGAAGGATATATCTGATTTGGTAAAAAAAGCAGTTAGAGCTGCTGAAGCTGAAGCCAGAGCAGCCAATGCTCCCGCAGAAGCCATAAAAGCAGCTGGTGATGCTGCTGCGGAAAATGTCAAAACTGCTGCTTTCGAGGTTAGCATTTTTTTACCTTCATTTATATTTCCTTCAGGTCACTTCTTAGTTGTGTGTTATTATTTGTTCTTAGGAGTTTAAAAATACAAATGATGAAGAAGCTGCTTTTTTGGCTGCATCCAGAGCTGCAAATACAGTCATTGATGCTGGTAGTGCGGTTGAAGTCTCAAGGTTGGTATATACAAACGTTAGTGAACAATTGCGCTGGAGTTTGTGTTTTCTATGGCTGGTGCTTGTCGCTGGTCTTTGTGCGTATGTCTAATGGGCTTGTTGTAGGAACTTAATTGTCGTCAATGGTGATACAAGGAACCCAATAGCCTCAGAACCAGAAGTAAATGAGGAAGCTCATGAGTTTTTCATTCTGGATAGTGCCACCCTCTCGAAGTTGCGAGAAAAATTCTGCATTCAGTGTCTAGAGTTACTGGGAGAATATGTTGAGGTTCTTGGTCCTGTGCTGCACGAAAGAGGAGTAGATGTCTGTCTAGCATTACTGCAAACGAGTTGCAAAAATGAAGAAAAACCTAAGGTAGCGTGGCTCTTGCCTGATGTGCTCAAGATGATCTGTGCTCTAGCTGCTCACCGGAAGTTTGCTGCACTGTTTGTGGATCGCGGTGGCATGCAAAAACTTCTTGCAGTCCCAAGAATTTCTGAGACATTCTCTGGTCTTTCTTCCTGCTTATTTACAATTGGTTCAATTCAGGTAATGCACCCTATGACATTAATGTTTTCGTAGATCACCAGAAATCATTGCTTTCTTACTTTGAGAATTTTGTTGCACTTTTGTCCCCCCCCCCCCCTCTCCCCTCTCTCCAAAAGAGTCCTCTTCTGAGCTAAATTATTGTTTATTTAAATAGTTATCATCTTTTTTATGCGGCATACTATCGTTGGTGTTACAGGGGATAATGGAACGCGTATGCGCCCTCCCTTCAGATGTGATCCATCAGGTGATTGGGTTAGCGCTTCAACTTCTTCACTGCCCCCAAGATCAAGGCAGGAAGAATGCAGCTTTATTTTTTGGTGCTGCATTTGTCTTTAGAGCAGTCCTGGATGCTTTTGATGCTCAGGATGGTTTACAAAAAGTACTGAATCTTTTACGTGATGCTGCATCAGTAAGATCTGGGGTCAATACGGGGGCAATGGGACCATCTTCCTTTGGTTCAATTCGAAATGATCGTTCTCATCCAGAAGTATTAACCTCGTCGGAGAAGCAAATTGCATTTCACACCTGTGTTGCACTGCGACAATATTTTAGGGCTCATCTTCTCCTGCTTGTGGACTCAATTCGTCCCAGTAAAAACAATAGAAGTGTAGCCCGAAATATACCAAGTCTTAGGTCAGCCTATAAACCACTTGACATTAGTAAGGAGGCAATTGATGCAGTATTCCGCCAGATACAGAAGGATCGAAAACTTGGTCCTGCACTTGTTAGAGCCCGTTGGCCTGCAGTTGACAAGTTCTTGAGCTCCAACGGGCATATCGTCTTGTTGGAGTTGTGTCATGTATGCTCTCTCTCTCTCTCTCTCTCTCTCTCTGTGATCTTACTTTTTGTGTTCTCTTGGATTTCAAGTTCTTATTTTGCTTGTTGTAGGCTTTACCTGACGACCGCTACTTGCATGACTTGCTGCAATATGCACTGGGTGTTCTGCACATTGTTACCCTCGTACCATACAGCCGCAAACTGATTGTAAGTGCCCCGTTGAGCAATGATCGCGTCGGTATAGCAGTCATTTTGGATGCTGCAAATTGTGCTGGTTATGTTGACCCTGAGGTAAATTCTTCACCTATGGATTTACCTTTTCTAATTCTTACATCCTGTTGAGCAGATCCACAATATGCAGTTTTATGCAGATCTCTCTCTCTCTCTCTCTCTCTCTCTCTCTCTCTCTCTCTACCCCTCCCTCTGTGTGTGTGTGTGTGTGTTAATGCTAGTTTATATTTGGTAATTATGTCAGATTATTCAGCCAGCTTTGAACGTATTGGTCAATCTTGTATGTCCTCCGCCTTCAATAAGCAATAAACCAACACTTGTTGCTCAAGGCCAGCAGTCGGCTGTCCAAACTTTGAATGTTACAGCTGTGGAGGCTAGAGACAAAAATACAGAACGAAAATTTCCAGAACGAACTGTTAGTAACATCATCAGCCAGAATGAACCTCGAGAGCGGAACGGGGAATATGGCTTGGATCGAGGCAGCGCAGCTGCAGTTAGTACATCACATGCCAGTAATCCTTCTCAAACACCAGTTTCAACAGTGACTTCTGGCTTAGTTGGAGACCGTCGGATATCTTTAGGTGCTGGAGCTGGTTGTGCTGGCCTTGCTGCACAAGTAGAACAAGCATACCGTCAAGCGAGAGAAGCTGTGCGTGCCAACAATGGTATTAAGGTTCTTCTTCAATTTCTGCAACCACGAATAGTTACCCCTCCTGCAGCACTTGACTGCCTTCGGGCTCTTGCATGCCGTGTACTGCTTGGTCTAGCTAGAGATGATACAATTGCTCACATATTGACAAAGCTTCAGGTAAATGGATTCTGTATAAGAAGTGACATTGGAGCTAGCTTTTAGTTTTCTGTTTCTGATAATGCTTAATTTTGACACATAACATTAAATAGCTAGATTTTGAATGAGAGTGATCAGGATTTTTATTTTAGCCATTTGATAGATGATATTGATTTGTAATTCAGTTTTAGGGTACTTTTGACTTGATGAAGTTTTAGCAATACTTCTCAATTATTAACTTCATGTAGGTTGGGAAGAAACTCTCAGAACTTATTCGAGATCCAAGCAGCCAGACACCTGGAAGTGAGCAGGGTAGGTGGCAAGCAGAACTAGCTCAGGTGGCAATAGAGCTGATAGCGGTAAGATCTCTACCTATGATATAGGATGGTACTTTGGGCTGGAGGCTGCTACTTAACGTCAGCAGCTTCTAGGCCGCCTTGTGACTTCTTTCTTGTAATTTTGCCGTTTTTCTTGAAGGCGTGGACTTGTGGCTAATTCCTTATCTTCTGTATATGCATTGCCATTTTTATACCCTTGAGTAATATTTTTGATGTACGAACAGTATCTGCTGAGAAGAAAGAGTTAAGGACACATGACTGAGGAAGCCAAATGGGCCAGTGGGGTGGCTTTGGGTGGGTTCAGTAGGGTTGGTATACATTGGCTTCTAACCCGCAGTGACCCATTAATTAGTTGTGGGTGGCATGGTTTTTGCATTTTTTTCTGCAGCTTTATGGTACTAAGTTGTGAACTAGGTTTACTTGAATTTCATCGAACAAAAAGGAAAATTGACTCGGAAGAATGACAAAAGGCTACCTGAAAAAAAAAGAAAATAAAACATTCTAGGCCCACAATTTGCTGGTGCCCCTTTCCTCATCTGAGAAAATCCCTCCACCCTCTTCCCTCCCTCCTTTAATTTCTTTATTCCCTACTGAAAAGATTGTTTAGGAAAATCAAACAATTTACCCCTTTCCACTAAATGGCTTGGTTTTGGGTATCTATGGGTTCCTAACCTCTAGACACCTATCGTTAAGTTTTTAAATGGCTTGGTTTTGGGTCATGTAAAATTGTTAAATATGACCACTCTTCTTGTTGACTAATTGTAGGCGTTTATCGTAAAAACTAAAGAATTAGAATGAAAAGGAAAACCAACGCACAAGAAAGATAATGACCTAATACGATTAGATGATCATGCTGATAGGCACGATTTTGAACTTTTACGTCTTAGAGAACTTCCCCGCTTTCCACTATGATACGCCGCTGCTACCTGAAGGCTTGGGCATTGCTTGTCATGAAAGAGCCTTTAGGTATTTTGAAGAGAGTTTGGATCTCTATTATGCAAAAATTTTCTGAAATTTTAAGGAGAATAGAACAAACTCTTACTGGTGCTGAAAGAGATAAGAAAGTAAAAGCGATAAGAATTCATAGTTCCAAGCTGACCCACGTGAGCTAACACTGGGCACTAGGTGCGGTCTTCCTTGTAATATAGTAAATTTTGGAAAGTTGTTTTAAGATCAATCGTTACTCTGTGCTTGTCAATTTCATTTTTCCGTGTCATTGGGGGGTTGGTGTAGAAATTTAGTTCACATGATCGTACTTTGGCCAATCACTTGTATTGCCCATCATCCCATGCCTAAGTTCAGAGACTACATAAAAGACTGACATACAAATAATTTGAAGGGGACCTTGCTAGAGCCTTGTTTAGAAATCCAACAACTACAATAGCATATGTTTTTTTGTTTGCATATTCATGACATTCTATTAGTTTCTGAAGAGGTAGAAAAACTACATTGTTGGTCAATTTCTCTGGAAAATGAACGTTATATAGGTATCGACATTGCTTATCAATAAAAATTTCTCGGCTCAGCCTGCCCATATGGAATTTGTTATAGTTCACAAGATGATGTTGTAGTAATATGTATGCTGTAGATTGTAACTAATTCCGGGCGTGCAAGTACATTAGCAGCTACTGATGCTGCAACCCCTACTTTGAGGCGCATAGAGAGAGCTGCTATAGCTGCTGCCACTCCTATTTCTTACCATTCCAGGTATGTCGTGGCTATCATTATTATGAGCCTTATATACAAACTTTTTCACTCTTGCTCTTTTTCTTCTACTTTTCTTTTTGGTTGCCTTCATGTGTGTTTACTTTGTATTTCAGGGAACTTCTACTGCTCATCCATGAGCACCTACAGTTATCTGGCTTGTCAACAGCTGCGGATATACTTCTGAAAGAGGCTCAATTAACGCCTTTGCCATCATTGGCAGCGCCATCATCTCTAACACATCAAATGTGTGGGCAGGATAATCCACCAGCACATATGCTATGGCCGTCAGGACGCACCACTTGTGGATTTTCAGCTGAAAAGTCAAAACCCGTCTCCTATGATGAAGATTCCAAGTGCGATTCAGCAGTGTTTTGTTTCAAGAATAGGCCACTGCCTCTCTCATCGGCAGGTTCAAAGTCTAAGTCACAGCCCCAATATCATGATTCATGCACACTTCCAAGCAATAAAATCAGCAGTAATTTGAAAAAGGCATCTGTGCCTGCAGGCGCACCAGAAACTCCATCAATATTTGGAGGAAAACCTAGTGCAGATGCAGACCTTCATTTCAAAACTCCAATTGTATTGCCAATGAAACGGAAATTAAATGACACAAAGGATATGGGGCCTTCACCGTCAGGGAAACGGTTAAACACAAATGAGCAAGGACTTCGTTCTCCTGTTTGTCCAACACCTAATACGGTTCGCAGAGGCAGTTTACTTACAGACACAAATGTGTTTTCTACATCAAGTTCCTGTAAAGAGCATCATGTTCGGTTAGTGCCAAACAGTGCAATTGACACTCAAGAGGATAACCAACAAAGTAACACTCATTTACTGACACCTTCGGTCCAACATGGACTTCTCAACGACCAACAACCTACAAACACAGAACGGTTAACTTTGGATTCCGTTGTTCTTCAGTATTTGAAGCACCAGCATCGGCAATGCCCAGCTCCTATTACTACATTACCACCGCTTTCCCTCTTGCATCCGCATGTCTGTCCAGAACCAAAGCGAAGCCTTGATGCCCCATCAAATGTGACTGCACGACTGAGTACCCGTGAATTTAGAAGTAAGTATGGTGGGATCCATGGAAGTCGAAGGGACCGGCAATTTATCTATAGCAGATTCAGGCCATGGCGAAGTTGCCGGGATGACGGTGGGGCCCTCCTGACATGCATGACTTTTCTTGGAGATTCCTCTCAGATTGCTGTTGGCAGCCACTCTGGCGAGCTCAAAATTTTTGACTATAACAGCAATAGTATGCTGGATAGCTGTACAAGCCACCAATATCCTTTGACTATCGTTCAGTCATACTTTTCTGCAGAGACCCAGTTAGTTCTTTCTTCAAGTGCACATGATGTGCGATTGTGGGATGCTTCTTCAGTCTCAGCTGGGCCTAGGCATCCATTTGATGGGTGCAAGGCTGCAAGGTTTAGCAATTCTGGGACAATGTTTGCGGCACTATCATCAGAGTCATCCCAGCGAGAAATTCTCTTGTATGATATCCAGACTTGTAATTTGGACCTGAAGCTCACCGATACAAGTGCTGGACCATCTGGTCGGGGATATATGTATTCTCTCGTTCACTTTAGCCCATCTGATGCTATGCTGCTTTGGAACGGGGTCTTATGGGACCGTCGGGGTTCTGGCCCTGTCCATCGCTTTGACCAGTTTTCAGACTATGGGGGTGGTGGATTCCATCCTGCTGGGAATGAGGTATGGAGAACATGCCTCTTTTATTCTATCTTAAAGCATTTTCACTCGCACATGACAATCATTTTAGTCTATGTAAAAGAGGTCATGACATCCTGGCAAAGCTTCGAGTATTCAAAAATGTCCATCAGTTTGATTTCATATCAAATAATTTGTCTTTGTTTGGGATCAGATCATATATAAAAATTTGTAGGACGCAATTGAGTTAAAAAGGGAGAAGGTTTCCATTTTTAGATATTCCTTGATGACCTTATCCTGTTGAATCTTGCACTCGTTTCTTCTGGCTTAGCTTGCTGCATTAGACTATTTAGTCTGCTGCCATCAACTGCTGTTTCTATACATTTTTCCCCCTTTTCCCTTCTGCTGCAAATTAATATCTTTTTTAACAGGTGATTATCAACTCCGAAGTCTGGGATCTCCGGAACTTTAGGCTTCTCCGTAGTGTACCTTCCTTGGACCAGACAGTAATAACATTCAATGGTAGTGGTGATGTTATATACGCAAACCTGAGGAGAAATCTCGAGGATGTTACTTCTTCATTTAATGCCCGGCGTGCAAAGCACCCTCTTTATTCAGCTTTTCGAACTGTGGATGCTGTCAACTATTCTGACATTGCCAATATCCCTGTAGACCGTTGTGTCCTCAACTTTGCAACTGAGCCAACAGATTCTTTTGTTGGGTTGGTTACAATGGATGACCAAGAAGAAATGTATTCTTCGGCTAGGCTGTGTGAAATTGGCCGCCGAAGACCAACAGACGATGACTCTGACCCCGATGACGCCGAGAGCGAGGAGGAAGAAGAAGATGACGATTTAGACGAGGATCCAATATTGGGGCAGGATGATGATGAAAGTGATCCTGATATGAGCAACGATGATGATAGTGTGAGTGATCTTGATGGCGATGACGATGAGGATGTGGATTTCCTCATGGATGACGATGATGATTTTGAGGGTACGGGTGGAATATTGGAGATTGTGACCGAGGGTGATGAAGATGATGACAGCCAGGTGGTTGAATCGCTTAGTAGTGGGGATGAGGAGGATTTTGTAGGTGGCTTCTAAGCGTGAGGTTATTTACTCTCTGTATCAATAGTAATTGACATTATGTAATTATTGCCTGTGGGTTTTTAGGAAAGGAAAGAAAAGGAAGGGAAAGATGATTCTTTCAAATTTTGATTTCAGTTTACCTGATAAATTTTGATGTAGTTGTTGTGCAACTCAAAGCTGGGATGAAGAGAAATCTGTCCATATGCATCAGAATATTCATTTCGGAGAAGTTGCCGTCTATGTTGTTGTGTTGTCTACATGGTTACAATTACATATAAGCAGCTGCAGCAGCTGCATATGAAACCCTTTCTTCATTGTCCTTTATGTATTTTCTAGGAGGAGGGAACAGGTATTGCTCTCCTTGGCCTTTCAGCCAGGAGTTTTTCTGTTTTTTCCTGGAACAGCATGAGGTAGGCAGATTTAGTAGAGTAAATCCCAGATGGTGTATACTTCCATCACTGATTGTATGCTCTCTTGGCTTCCTCGCCCGAAAAAGGCTTAGATAGACAGGCCACTTAATTTGGGAGAAGCAAAGAAGAATTGTCACTAAAAGTTGGCAAAGGCTGTTGATCCTCTCCTGTTCCCCCTGGAGAATAGAAAAGTGATTTGAAGTTGTTGTATATTTGCGACGTTCCCAGATTCTCTTAGTGGAGTAGATATGTCAACATGGTTGTGAATCTGTATAAGTAAGTCCTAATTTAGAGTAACCAAGTTGTGAGGTATGGAAGAAGATGAGGCCTGGTATATAGTGAGAGCCATGGCTAACTAAAGCATTTGGGTTCAGCTGAGAAGTTGCAGGCATTTATGGTTGATGGGCTACGAGTAGAAAGCCTGGAGAAACTGGGTTTGTATTTTCCGTAGAAGGCCCGGAGTGGTTTAAGTCATTTGCAGCAGGGTATAAAGTTTTGATTCTTTTGGTTAAAGGGCCCATGTTGTGAGTAAAGGTGGTGGTTGATGGGATTTGCAAGGAGAGATAGTCCAAAATCAGATGGGGCAGATTGATAGGTGTGGTGGGTTATGGGCCATGTTCCATCTCATTTGTTAGTTGCCTATTCTGGTAAGTAGAGAGAGTTATCTGTTTAAGTGGGAAAAGTGATGTGTCTATATTAAGTGCAGAAGAGGCCGAAGCCAAGCATCCACTTGCAGGATCCCCAAGGATTTGGTCTGGCAGATTTGGATAATCTAAATCCAAGATATTATCTTCAGTACTTGAGTGCAAATACATCCCAGCTTATAGACGTGGCCACCTCTAGGTGAGTTTGTGTAGATTTTTGCTCCAAGTGGATAGGATTTTACTTTTGTCAGCGAACATTTGTGGGGATTTGGTATCTGATTTTCGGTCAGTTCATGTGGGCCATCAGTGGGCCTTATTGCATCTCCTTCACTATATGCCTTAATCGGAATGATGACGTCAATTTTTGACAAAGTCTCCTTATCCATTTTCAGGGAAACATCAATTTCTTCGGGATCAGTTTCAATCGAGTCTGAATTGCCTTCTGGTCTTCGTTTTTAGGTGTGGGATCCTCTGCAATTTCTATATCATCCAGTTGTTGCTCTTCATTACCTTGTAGCTCAGTAAAGGAAATTCACCAGGTTCTACATTTTTTATGTTTAGGTCCCCTACATGCACCCCGATTTCCATCATCTCTAGTGGAATTTCCATGCCACCAGGTATATGGGAAAATCCTCCATTTAGGCATCTTGGTTAATTGAGACCCCACATTATCATCAGCCGCCGAAATAGGAGAGTTGGGAGCTGTTACAAAAATATCATCCATGTTGGGTTTAGGGGAATGGTTTGGTGAGAATGCCTCGTATAGGTGTGTTAAGAACAATCCAGTTGTGTCTCGAGAGATTATGATGCGAGAAGTGCAGTTCTAGTCAGAGTTCGGGAAGGCATGAAGAGTTTTTCCAAACATGGGATATCTATCAAGAATAAAAGTTTCATATAGATTGGGTCCTGGGATATGTGCAGTACAGCGTTTAAGAGAATCCACCACTTCTAGAAGGGAAGCAGAGCAATGAGTATTTTCGTGGCCTATGCGTCCACATCGGAAACATGCCATGAAAATTCTTTCGTACGTGCAACGCAAAAGTTGAACGCCCATGTTATCAAGCAGGTTAGAAAGATCCCAGGATGCAATGGTGCATCCAATAAAACCCGTACTTTAATGCGAAAATAGTCACAATATGTGGTATGTATGTCTGACCCGTCAATGTCGAGGAGAATACTTGTCGCATGCCCAATCATCTCGGCCAGATAATAATTGTAACAGTTGCTTGGTATTTCGTGACATGCATCCATAGATCCACCGTATGGAAAGTAAATGTACGGTATATGACATGTAGGTACCATTCATGGAGAACAAGCAGGGCGTCGAAGATGTTCCATGGCCCATCTGAAAGGACAAGGCATGCATTAGAAGCAAAAGTAAATTTGAAGAGAAAGAGATTGGGTACCTCAATGACCTCAACTGGTCCTTGAAGTGCCAAACATTCATTGACACTTTGTTTGGGAGAAAAACCTTTAGTCTTGGAATTCGCCAAGGAGGACAAGTTCCTTACCTATCCGTTCGTTTCGTACCTGATGTTCCTGAAGGTGGAGCAAGTAGGTCCTCATATCCAGTACGTTATCCTCTGTGCTGTTACCATCTCTAAAGAAAGGGTCTTCCATGTTCTGTGGGCAGGCAAAGAGAATAAAGGTGGTGTGGGGTGTGTTGGCAGTGCCGTGGAATAGTTTGATGTTAATGCAGTGGTCCCAAAGATAGATCTTCTTTGGTTAGTTCAGGGTTTTGTGTAAAAAAGTGGTTGACCTAAGGAAGGCATTGGAATGAAGATCGTGGTTTGGTTTTTATGGATGTTAAGGTAGGTACGTATACATAGGAGAGCGGGAGACATGAAGCAGGTGGTAGTTTAGGGGAGAATGGAGAGAGAAAGATAGCTAGAGAGAAAACGAAACAACTGCTCGAGATTGTGTTACACATACTGGTTTGATACCCATGTTGGAACTATTGACCTCACGTAATCACCAAAGGGAAAACAACTTCATGTTGCAAGCACTAAACAGGTTGTACTGTGCTTCTAGAACCTAAAGAAACATCTGCCAAAATTTTGCCCAAACTTTGCAATTTTAGTAGTCAGTTTTGATGACATATTGCATATCCTCGTACCACTAAATGTAGCGGTCAAAAAAATGTTATAAAAGTGGTATGATTATCAGTCTGGAATGAACCAAAGTCGAGTAAATCAGATTGTATTACACGCGAGTTACAATCATAGCTGAGATCTCAACCTACTTGACTAAGTTGCAATTCTCCATTCAATCATGCCTAGCCGGTGAAAACCGATAAAGCAACCCTAAAGGGGAGATATGGGGTGAACCATGCAATTATAGTATGCTATCAAAACTATTTCACAACAAGTAAATGAAAATGAAGTAAATCAATGGAGTTTAGAGATACTTGACACAAAGATTTAAATAGTAGAACAGATATACAAGTACGTTTTTAATGACCCTTGAACGAGTCTTTCTTCAATTTCGACAAGGCGCTTCTATGAGAGTACAAAAGGTGGGTTTGTGCTCTAGAGGCATTTTTGAAGACTTATTAAAATACATAAGAACTCATCAGAATTATCCATCAGCCATAACGCTAAATTCATTTGCCAAACATGCAACTGATTCTCTTTGATAGTAATCAATGCTTAAACAATTTTTCTCAAAGAACCGTACTGCTCAATGGTTCAAGATACTAATTCTACTATGAATATCTATGCATCATAAATGGAGTACCATGTCTGTCTTTGCAGCAAGCAACTAAACTGTCGCTAGCCCATCCTGCCCATGTCCACAAGTATTCAACAGTCAAAGTTCAACGCTACCAAGCCGATCAAGCCAAGGTGCAAGCTCAAGTCAAGTATCGCGTCTCTGACACAAAATTATTCTAGGTGTTGGAATTGACTATCTGCCTTCCCACAACGGGATCGGCCTCGACTTTCTCCTCAAAAGGGTCGGCCTTCCCCCAAAAGGGTCGGCCCAAGCTCCCTTATTGGGGGTTGCCTCTCATAACCCCTTGTGGGCTCTTCTCCTCACCCCTTGGGGGCTCCTTTGCATGAAACCCTAGGGACTCCTCTCCTTTACCTTTTTGGGGCTCCCTTCCTCACTCCTTGTTCTCTTCTGCCCTTGGGATCTCCAGCTCCCGACAACCATTGTGAAACCAGTCACATAATAGCTCTTGTCATCGCACCCAAGCATTGTCTCCTTGTCACATGCCCCCCGCACGATGCCCATCTTCTGACACCCATTGCTCAGGCCGGTCGTCAGGTCACTTGCTTCTGGCACAATGCCACTCTTCCTGACGCCTATCACTGTGCCTGAGCATCGTTGCCACATGATGTGCCCCCAGCATGACGTCAGTCTCATTGACACCCATCACTGTGCCCGAGTGTCATCGTCGTGTGATGTGCCCCCTGCACGACACTCCTCTCCGTGACACCCGTCGCCATGTTCGAGCATCGTCACTGCATCATGTGCCCTCTACACAACGCCTATCGTGAGAAGATGTTAGAACATCATCTTTGCATCACGTGTCCTTGGCATGATGCCTATCTCCACGATACCCATTGTTGGTCCATGCACCATCTCCGTTTCACGTGCCCCTGCTAGGACGCCTTTCTCCACAACACACGTTGCACCGTCTCCATTTATTGTGGCACACACACCCGCTGCGCCCGTGCATCACTCCACTAATGCAGTCACGCCTGCTAACACCTTATTATAGTGCAATGTCCCTGGCACCGGTCCACTTTTTCACCAAACTGTGCCAACCTTGCCTTGGTCGTGGAACATACTTCGACCTACTCTCTGGAGTGTGCAGCATCCTTTAGAGCAGGCGACTCATCTGGAATACTACCTTAGAGAGCTCTAAGTGCTCCAGCATGAGTACTCCTTTCCTGTTAGATAAGCGACTCCTCCAGAACACTACCTCCACCTCTTGGGTAAATGACTCTTCCGAGACACTAATTTGCCATGCTCTGAGTGCTTTAGCACAAAGACTTACCCATGGGATATGCGACTCCTCTGGGACACTATCTCTGTCAGGGAACTCTTACTGATCCCGCATGAAAACTCCCCTCCCGCCAGACATGTGACTCCTCTTAGGTTGTACCTTGGCCCATGGGGTATATGACTCCTCTAATACAGTACCTTGGAGCTTTTTGAGTGCTCCAGCATAAGGACTCGTCATGGGAATGGCAACTTCTGCCAGGACAGTATCTATGTTAAGGAGCTCCGAATGCTCCAGCATGAAGGCTTCTCTCCCGCTAGATAGTTGGCTTCTTCGGGACATTGTCTTGACTCGTTGAGTAGGCGACTCCTCCGTGACACTACCTCGATGTGTCGCGTCGAGCATGCAACTCCTTTCTAGCACTGCCTTGGCCCTCAGGGAGAAAAAGAATAAGCTTAGGGTATTCGTTATTATTATATATGTATATTACAACATTTTTTTGGGGCATGGTCAAAATTATATTTTAAAATGCAACAAAAAAACTGCCGGCTATGCAAAATATGGAGTCCTAACCAACATGTCCACATTGAAAAAGGCGTATGACCAATTGGATCCGTGTTACACATGGATAGAAAGCAATTATCAGGCCAATAGAAAAGCCAAAAGGGTATGCACTGTGTGAGTTTTCAAACTCTAGAATAAGTTTGAAACTAGGACCTCTGAGACTAATTATTTTCCCCATTCCACTTTAAATAAAAACCCTAATGCTGCTAAAGGTGTTGTATTAAATGTAAACAAACAATGCGATAACATGAAAGGCATGGTCATTAGATAATTTGAATAGTATAGGTCGTTACAGACTCTGTTATAAGCCCCGGGTACGGCTCTAGCATCAGAATGAATGGAAGCGACTTGGTAAAATTGGTAGAACAAGAATTGTGAAAACAAAAAAGCAACCGTTATGCTTACAATTTCAGAATTTCAAGAACGACAATAATAATTCAATTTTTTCACGCTATTGGATGGGACTTGACGGGGGTAAGCAAAAGTGAATTATAGTTATATACTCCACTAAAGTTACACCAACTAAAATTCGACTAAGCACACCCACAATTTCAATTTACCGCTTTATATGGGGAGGAATAATTATTATAGGGAGCAATGAAATGATACATCTTTGTAGTACAATTTCGCAAACTAATTGATTTAAAGAAATTTGGTTAAAAGAAACTTCCACGACCGCAAGATAACAAAGATATTGAATTGGTAATTAAGACCTTCATGATTGAGATACTAAACATGCATCTTGTATCAATTTAAACTTTTTAACTCGTTCAATTTTTTATTATATGAGACAATGTTCTGTTCTCCCCCCCCCCCCCCCCATTAGCTTAGCAACCCCAACACTATGCTTTATAGTTCTTGAACCACTTTTAGAACTCATTACAATGGTTTCCCGGTTGGGGATGGACCCTTGTGGTAAATTTATTTGCGCCAACACTTATTTTTTCACTAATGACTTAACTTTAATTAAATATCATTAAATTTGTTTTCACCAACGCATGTCGCCCCGTGAAAGGAACTGTGGGACATGCTAGCAGGACTTTCCCTGCCCATTGAACACCTTAAATTTGGGCTGAATAGATTCTGGCCAAAAAGGGACTTTATGAACCCAAGAAGTATATGTCTTGACTACTAACATTTGCAATATAGTTTTCATCAGACATGTTTATATGCGTTTGCTTCCTCACTGTGTCACTGATGAAGACCAAGAGGTTAGGATCTAGATTTTCCCCTTTTCAATAGACATATTGTTGGAATACATTGCTTCCAAATGATGTTTGCCCCCAAAATCTGGATTATCAGAAGGATATGCGCTACAACTTGCGTGCCCATTCCCGCAAGACTTAAGTTGGCCACAATGTTGGGCCTTCAGCGGCATAGGTTATTTGCTTGGGTGGCTGAGTGTGAGTGTATCTTATTAGTTTAGTCTTGAGACCTTCTACTTGGCTCATCACGATGGCTATCCATTGGGCCGTTTGTGCCTCAAGAATTGCAATCTTCGCAGCAATATCTTTGTATTTGACTCCTTTTTTTGTCAACCTTCATATATCACCGTGTTTTATTGCCTTGTTTGGCATAGAAGACACATTTGTGAAGTGTAGATCTTTTTTTTTCCTCATAAAAATCACCTAGGTTTAACCACTGATTAAACAGCCTGGCCCACCTTTAGGATCTTTCCATGCATTTTTGTCCCTTTTTTTTAGATCTACCTTTTGGAGTTTTTAGTTTTTTTTTTCCTTTTGAGATCTACCTTTTGACTTTTGTTGGAAGCATTTTATATCTCTTCTACCCTTCAATATTCATCACCAAACCCAGCATCCAAGAACACCAAACCACAAACATTGCCAATCACCATATCCATTGACTGTTACCACCACCACTACCTCCACCCCTGACTAACACCCCTTTTAACACCAAACTATAAACACTGATTAAAAGGCCTGGCCCACCTTTAGGATCTTTCCATGCATTTTTGTCCTTTTCTTTTTGAGATCTACCTTTTGGAGTTTTCAGTTTTAGTTTTTCCTTTTTGAGATCTACCTTTTGAATTTCGTTGGAAGCATTTTATATCTCTTCTACCCTTCAATATTCATCACCAAACCTAGCATCCAAGGACACCAAACCGCCAACATTGCCAATCACCATATCCATTAACTGTTACCACCACCACCACTGGCACTACCTCCACCCCTGACTAACACCCCTTTTAACACCAAACTATAAACACTGCCAACTGACCACAATCACTTACCACCGATCTGCTACCAATGAACAACACCCATGAACACCAAAACCCACGAACACCGCCAACCACCATAGCCACGATAACCATCACCACCACTGACCAACACCGTCGAACACTAAACCCTCTAACAGTGATCACCATCACAGGCACAACCACTCCTCTAAATCCAGGTACACCATCATACTGATCACCATTGTTCCTGCAAAAAGCACCATAAAAAGATTTCATCCATTGATTAACCATAGTACCTTCGATCTGCTTACGTAAATTCTAAGCCATTTAAATCTATTCACCCAATCAAACCAAATAAAGTCCTAATTTGGAAGCTAGTTTATGAATGTCATAGTAGTAGTTAGACAATGGCAGAGGAGATGTGCTGGACGTGGTGGGGGCGCTTCTTCTTGTTGAACATAGGAGTTTAGAGGAAGCTCTCAAGTATTGAAAAATGAAAGAAAAGAGAAGACGAAGAATTAAAAAAGAGAACATAGCAAAAATAGACAAAGAAAAACAAAAGTGTATAACCAATCTTACAAAACTGATATCAAACAATCCATTTGTTTTGTAAAAAAAGAAAAAAAACTCAAAGAGATTTTGATTTTGATTTTTCAGAAAATAAAAATTAAAAACTAAAATGAGTCTCAAACACACCCATCTATTGGAGTATTTTAAGAAGAAAAAGATTAATAGTTAAATATACTTCATTATTGACTATATCCCTTCATTTTGGAAGTTACATATCAAAAGAATAGTGTGCTTATTTATCTTTATTAGTCACTAAGTGTAAATGATTACATGGGTTTTAGAAAATTTATTTCGAACCATAATGTTTTATTATTATAATTTCTTTTGGTCAAAAGAAAAATATATACCATGAGAAAGTATTTTGATACAACAAATTGACATGCTAATAGAAACAACCTAGAGGACAGGCCCTTCCAGGGGTAATGAAACAAAAGCACAAACCCAACTAGATACAAAGCAAGCAAACCTGCTATCAAAATGCCACAGGGGAGATATAATCTTGTATTAACAAAATTTAGGTTAACGCAATAGCATCCTGTACCAAACCAAACCATCGCTGCTGTAAACCATCGTGAATGATTCATAAAATAAGCTAATACAAATGGTAGAACCAAAATACTTTCTTTTTGGCAAGCAATATGTACAGGGTGCAATTTATTGCAGCAAGTTAGCAAACTAGGTAGAGCACCAGCAATATTTACTTCGTTGAAAGATCGACGAGTCATACGTGTCAGCAAATTAGGGCAAGGAAGCAGAAAGATAATATAGAAGTAACAAAGAATATGTAACCAGTTCAGAGCCAAATGCAAGCATGATCTTGTAGCTTGGAAAAGATCTACCGCAATCAACGGGTTAACGCGAGCACCAAAGGGAGTCCAACTAGGTTTGAAAAGAACTAATCCTATAACAAATTTGGAATCACTTCCCAAGTCTTGTACAGACAGCACATATGACAGGAGCTGAAGTAATTGACCAGGGCAAGCTTCAAAAAAATGGATAGGATAGAGAGGAGGGTAAAAGTGGTGGAAGCCAATATGGGCAACAGAATCAGACACTTGAGGTTTCTGCATAATGTGTTCCACCCTTTGGTTAAACTGTTTTGTTCCTCTCACACTGTTAAAAGTATTGCTAATCTTAGTACAGACACAAGTCAAAGAGAATCCTAAATCCCGAAAGATAGAGTCATTGCTAGCTTCCTAAATATGCCATAGTAATACAGAAATCCAAAGTACACATGTAAATCTCCCAAGTTTTTATGAACAGGCAACGCCAGCCAAAAATAACCATTGGGATATCATAAGAGTACAGCAAGAAATCAATCGGTCCCGAAGCAATTGAACTTGCCACCGAATAAAATGACAGTCAAAGAATAAATTCATGTGTGTTTCTGATTCAGAAGAACATAAAGCACATACATCCAAAGTAGTGTAGTTCCTCTTAACTAATGTAGTACACAACAGAAGACGCTGATGTACAGTTGCGACATGGAGAACTTGATTTTTTCAAGAAGCGACAGTGCCTACAATGTTTTCCACTGCTTAGGAGGCACTAATGGTCCTCAAGGAGAACATACGATGTCTTGAAGAAATGCATAAGTTTTACTGACCGAAAATTTCTCATACTTAACAAGTGGCCGAAAAACTTCATCAGTAGAACTGGGCAGGAGCAAATTAAGTTGTAAAATTTGGAAAGAAATGTTCTTAGGGAATAGGCTGAGGATAGATGTCACATTTCATATGCATGTATTCAGAATAAATAAATCTCAAACACGAATCTGAGTATTGTTACTAGTAAGATAAGAGAGCAACTCAGAAGGTGGAAGGTGTGGTAGCCACCAATCCATCCAAACATAAATGGAACGTCCATCCCCTATATGCCATTGAACACCTTGCTTCGAGACTAGTTGTCCGACTAAGATACTGTGCTAAACCCATGAACTAACCCTTGATAGCCCAATATGAAGAAAATGTTGACTTTAAATTTGCCATTATTATAATTTAAAAGTGCCACATATCTACACTTTTATTGTGTTTAAATGATGTTTAGTATTTTCTTTAAACTCTACCGATCAATGGCACATTAGTTACATTTTCCATTAGATTACATATATATAAAAAGGCTTGGATGAGTTTCCTATCATCCTTTTAACAAAATGAAGAACCACGGGTGACTTAGTCTGGCTAGATTGGAAAATGTCTCCCTTTTGTTTTCAGCTTATGCCTTTGTTTGAGCCTTCCTCACCACACATCATTCATATATATTTATACTAGAATACACTAGTGTGATCATTTTCAGGAAAAGATATATTTTCCTATATACCGTGATGTCTTGGTTTTTGGTCATATAATCCTAGTAATGTTTTGGGCAAAAAAAGGTGTTGTGTGAAGCTTCCGCTTCTCTAGTAGTGCAAATTGAGAGAAGTTACAATACAAACAAAGAGCTGGGCTGAATTATCCTGGAGGCGGCGTACTGAATCCTATTGCACCAGTAATGTACCATAAGGACGCCGCGAACCGTCTTAAAGAAAGCGAACTAATCCATGCCTCATCCCAGCCGGTAATTGTACTAATTCAAAAGGTCTGAAACCAAAATGCTTGTCCCGTGGTGGTACTACCTTTGGTAAGAGTAATGCATATCTTGATATATTTTCATACTAGCAATTAGCAGACGAAAAGCATAATTTAGGTTTTGATATTATTTCCAACATAATATCCGCACTTTCTTTGATAGTAGGCTTTTTAGGACGATTGATCTCACCAAACGGATGTAGAACCGGGTGAATTGATGACTGTAGTCGAAGCTCTTTTCGTTTCGACCATCATTATTACCACTCGAACTTATGAAGAGTGAGTACTTCGTGGCTTGTGGCCGTGTACAACATTTTTCATCGTTAATGTGGTACACCTTTCCAAGTTGAATTGATATTAGATTAAACCATGATAGTGGATTGCCAGGTAAACCTCTTATTTGGGACTTAAGACAAATCTCGTTCAAAATATGATTGCCTTTATTTTTTTAATTTTTTTTGATAGAAAAGAGAATTGCATTTAAAGATAAATAAAGTTTTACAGTCTAGCCCCTATGGCTATACATAATAAGTCATGACTATAACTGTCATGCTAATAGCTAAAGTAGAGATAAAATGGGTCAAAAAAGCCTATACGGCATACAACACTACAAAATCAAAAGAAAGGAAAATGAGATCAAATACAACAAAATTCAGAAACCCAATCCAGATGAACGGCTATGCGGGCCTGATAAGCAAAAGCTGCTAGTGATCTCGCCTCCTTGAGCTCTAACCGTCTGGCCTGTCCCACACTGTACTGATGCATACTGGCTATTATCTGGCAGAAGTCATACATTATAGGGGCCATTGTATTCAAAAGATCTTCAGAATTTGTTAGCTGAGACAAGAGAAAATTAGAGTCAGTCATGAGAATAAGATAAGAAAAGTGATGTTGTGCGGCCCATGTAGTTGCAACAAGGAGACCCTTGGCTTGAGCCGAGAACCAATCAGAAGCCTTGGAGGAGAGTGCTGATGCACATCGCATGCCATGGTGATTAGTGCAAGATATCTCGATCCCTATTTTTTGTCAGCCTTTATCGAAAAGAATGGACAAAAACAAAGATATAGGTTGGTAAGGTACTACAGGCGCATAAGGAGGAGTTAGGTGAGGGGAAGGTAAAGTATGATGGAGGGTGGATAAGCTTTTCTTGTTGGGCTGAAAGGAATGGACTTTTAGGATTTTGCTTTGCAAAGCTAAGATATCGCTGATAATGGTTTGAGGTTTAAAATCACTAAGGTGAAAAATGCATTGGTTTTTGTGTAACCAAATGCACCAAATAGTAGAGATAATAGAAGAGGTTTGATGTCTAAACTTGCTTTTATTTTTGTTTGTGGTGAGCCAAGCAATAACCTATTCTCGGAATGGCCTAATAATGTTCTTTGTTCGGAGCCCTGCTTGTCCTCCAAACCATGTAGGTCTCACCAAAGGACATCGAAAGAAGAGGTGTTCCGCAGTCTCCTGGTCGGCGTGGCAAAGCGGACATACAAAGGTAGGGTGATGTGGAATCGAAAGAGATCAGTTTGAAGAGGAAGTCGATCCCACATAAGCTGCCATAAAATAAATTTGATTTTTTTTGTAGGATTGGCAAAGACCAAAGGATCGACCATAATTGTTATTGCCAAGAATATTGGTTCCCCAACGATTCTGACATTGTTCGGCTGATAATGACTGAAAGAGTGCATCATACGCTGAGTGGACTGTGAAAATACCCGGGGGAGTGTGTTTCCAAATCCGTTAGTCTTGAATATGATGAGGTGATAGATGAATAACAGTAATTTTCTGAATGATGGAGCAGTGAAAACACTGATTTAAGACCTGCTTATTCCATTTTCCATTTGAAATGAGATCACTGACCAAAGTCGGTGGCTGATGGAGTCGTGAATCGGATATGCTGGGTTTGAAATTAAGATGAATGATCCAATCATCGTGCTATATCAAAATTTGGGACCCCATGCCTATCTTCCATCTAAGACCATCAACAAGGATTTTTCGTCCAGCAAGAATACTGCGCCATCCCCAAGAAAAAATTACCCTGATCAGGGCTAGTAAGGAAGTTGGAAGAAGGGCAATATTTGCCAAAAAGATGAGTGACTATTAAAGAATGAGGATTCGTCCATAATCTCCAGCTAGTTTTGACTAGTAGGGCTTTGTTATAAAGGTGTGTATCTCGAAAGCCTAGACCACCTTGACTCTTAGGAGCACAAAGAGCATGCCAGTTAATTCAGTGTATTCCTTTATGTAGTTCAGCTCCTGACCAAAGGAATCTTCCAAGAATCGAATTAACTTTCTTAGTGACGTAAATCGGAAAGAGGCATACTTGCATGTGATAGGAGAGCAGGGAAGATAGTACGAGGAGATAAGTGTCGCACGTCCAGCTTTATTTAGCAGGAAGCCTTTCCAACCTGCGCAACGAGTTTGGATCTTATCAATAAGCTCTCAGAAGAATACTTTTTTGTTTGTGATGATATCAAGGGTGGTCCCCAGATATGTCCCAAATGTCCGAGCCATATTTATTCCCAGCCAGTCCATTGGAGTTTCTCTATCAGCCGGGGTAGCATTTGGGCTAAGAATAAGGGAAGATTTTGCATGATTGATCTGTTGTTCTGAGTCCGCGCAGTAATGGTGCAATAGGTTCCTTTGATGACCATTGGAAGCTTGATTTTATTTGGCAAAAATCATGATATGATCGGCAAAAAATAAATGATTTATAGGTGGGCATCTTCGCCGATCGAGATACCATGAATACGTCCAGAGTCTTGTGCCTCTTGAAGAGTTGAAGAAAGCTTATCTGCACAAAGAAGGAAAAGATAAGGGGAGAGAGGATCACCTTGCTGAAGACCGCATTTAGGTTGGAATATCTCTGAAGGGGAACCATTAATGAGAACCTCATAAGAAACCATGGTAACACTGGCCATAATAAGGTTGATGAAAAAATCCAGAAAACTTGCTTGTCTAAGAATAGTGTCCAGAAAATTCCAACTAACACGATCATAGGCTTTGCTCATGTCCATTTTGAGCATTCCATATATGGACTTTCTAGCGCATGTTCAGATCTTGTTAGCAATTTCTTGGCCCAAAAGGATATTATCAGTGATGTAACGACCATTCACGAAAGCATTCTAGTGTTTCAATATGAGGTAACTGAGTAAATGTTTGAGTCTATTGGCCAAGGTTTTGGCAATGATTTTATAGAGAGTGTTGCAGAGAGAAATTGGTCTGAAGTCGGCATGAACTTTAGGATTTGATATTTTAGGGATAAGGACAAGAAAAAATGTATTTGTTTCTCTGAGGAGATGCCCCGATCGGAGAAATGAGAGAACAGCTGAAGTTATCGGAGTCGCTAGGAAGCTCCAACAATGTCGGTATACAATGGCTGGGATGCCATCAGGTCCTAGAGCTTTGAGAGGTTAAAGATCGAAAAGAGCTTGTTCCACCTCCGTAGCAGTAAAAGGTTTAGAAAGCCAGTTAACTTGATCTGGTAGAAGGCACTTAATCGAATCGAACCGAACTGTCCATCCATTGACCTTTCAGTTGCTGAAAGGGGGGGGGGGGGGGGGGGAGTGGGCAGAAAATACCCAAGAAGTGTTGTCTCAGGCATTCAGAAATAGAAGTGTGTGTGAAGAAGAGATTCCCAGTTTCATCCTCCAAATACAAAATTTTATTACTGTTGCGTCTAATGAGAGTAGATGTGTGAAAGCAACGAATATGTCTATCACCCAACTGGAGCCACTGAATAGATGATTTCTGTGCCCAAAAGGTTTTCTCACAGTCTAATAACCAATCCAGTTTTTTCCTTGTTTGTTGTTCCATAAATTGGGAGTCAGGGTTAGGAAGTTGACCTTGGAAAAGAATTATTTGATGTTTGGCATCTTCTATTTGTGCACCGAGATTTCCAAAATTATGCTTGCTCCATTCCTTCAATGTTTTAAGCAATACTTTCCCCCTAAAAGCAGCCTTAAACATCGGTGAACCATCGCAAGCTGTCGCTCAAGCACCTTGAATGATAGATAAACACTGGGGGGTGTTTCAATCACATAGCTTCAAATCTCAAAGGCCGGGGAAGCCTGACCTAACCCTCGAAAGTTCTAGCTAAGGATGTTCATTGACGGTGAAGGGGTTGCTTAGGGGCAACACCCGAAACCCGCTCAGCTTGTGAATAAGGAAAAGGTGGAAAGAGTGACAAGAAGGGGTTGTCTCTGACCCCTAAGCTCCTCTTCCAAAAACAATTTGTGGCACTATACTTATGGTACCAAAACAGATTAGTGCAGGTGATTCGAACCTGCCCGGAGCGATCCCCCCTTAGCACTTAAGTGTTGGACATTCACATGATACAGGTAGACGGAAAGCGATGGCTGGGAGGCGTAGCGATTAGCGGGGGAATAGCCTTAAGGCAATGGAGAGGAATCAACATAAGCCGAGACGGCACCAGCAAGGGCGCTTCCAATCGCAGTGGCGTTGACTGGACCTGTAGCGTGGAGGCGGTGCGCATCTTGATGGCAGTGATCCGGAGGGGCCGATGGTCGGAGGTCCCTGAAGGCGGTTGGTGATTGGATCTGGACCAACGACGGATTTGGTTAGGCGGGAGTTTGGGCAAAGACTTGACTGACGTCGGTTGTGGTGGACCGATCTGGATGAATGAGTGACGGCCGGACGTCGATCCGTGCACCTGGTCAAAATACGAGCGATGCTGGTGCTGGCTGTGACGCGTGCGTCGTCTGGGCTGGTAGCTGTGGCCATCGACGACGGTGCTTCACTTGGCCATCTCCATAGTTCTCTCTCTCTCTCTGGGTTTGATTGTTGTTTCCGATGTGTGGCTGATCCGGCAACTTAGCGGCGACGGTGGTGTTGGCGGTGATGGCCCCGCCTAATGCCGGTGGCTGTGATGGTGCACCGCTTGATCGGTGCAGAGTTGCTCGGTAGAGATATATGGGTAGGATTTGGTTAAAGGTAATGAGAACGCAAGATGAAAAATATGAAGGGGTTAGTCTCTAGTTTTGAGAGAGAAGATGGAAGGAGAGAAGGCGAAGAAATTGAGAGGCTTTGGGCATAGAGTTACGGCAAAATTATGAGAAGGATAAAAATGATATTTGACATAAATTTGTTACGTCGCATTAACTGTGCTTCTGTAACTGTGGGGAGTTTAGTATTTAAGTTTGAAATGGAGGGAGGCAAATCGCACGGTGTGTAAAGTAGATGGGATCATTAGCTATTTAATCCTTTTCATTATGGAACCCAAAATACCTTTATTTTGAACCCCTTTCTTACGTTTTTGGGTAAAAACATCCAAAATATTTTGCGCACGGCTGGTGTCTAAAGTCACAGAGAAGAAACAAAATTGAAAGAGGGTTTAAGCCCCATCAATGAGCAGAATATGAGTCCTCAATGGTACCTTTTGGTTTGACAGTGAGGAGTACCCCATATATAGAGGTTTAATTTCAAGACGAAGCTACTTCAAGCAAAATATTTCAGATGGTGCATATTAAAAGATTGTGAAATAATGCAAAGGCCTATTAAAAGTCAACGTTCGTAAGCAAGCATATAGTCCTTTTATATTAGGTCCATAAAGTACTTTATCTCTCTACATTAAAAGTCTAAGGTGTTTAATAGTGTTTCTAAACATTTTTATGACTAAAATGCCCTTTAACTTGCAACATATTACAAACTTACTGGCCAAGTGGTTCACGCCTATAAGAACCGTCGTGAACATCAAGCGAAAGAAAAAACGACCAAAGGAAGAAACAAGTTCCTCCTGCCCTTCAAATGATCATGATGCCCTTAAATAGCATGCCATACCCTGCACCACCAGCAAGTTCTCCAATCCCCAATTTGTCATGCTGCTTTAGCAAAAGATGCTACACTTCTACTCCCGAAACACCATTACAAAAAAGAGCACTTTCTCTGATTCAACAACACTTCACAAATGTTGGTTTTCATAATCTGATTCAACTTTCTCTCTTGATTGTTGAAGCACTTCTAGGGAGATACATAATCAGTGTTCTGCAGAGGTTGCTTTAAAAAACCTCAAGAAGGTAATATTTCATAACGATATACATGGATTTAAAGACTTCTTTATTCATAATATCAATTGCACATATGCCTATGTAAAATTTTCCAATACGGTTGGCATGCAAAAGAGTCACAAAGTAATATCATGTCACTCTTATTTGTTCTCATTTTATCCTGATATTTGCCGAACAGAAAATCATCCGGAGAGTCGCTATATAGTGAGTAATCACAAACCCACATGCAATGGGTGGGAAAGTGTCTAAAATGGCTGAGTTATTTGGAAAGTAGACGAAAGCGAGTCTGTGAGTCTTTCAAATTTCTGTTTTCATCATGCATTGCCTTTCAGTTGTGTATCAAGCCCTCATATTATGAATTATACGTGCTACCACTGATGATCTTTCTGGGCTAACAATACGACTTCCACAAGTGTTTGTTGAAGTGGTGTTTAGTTATATAAAAACAAGCAAACGAAGTAGATTCTTTTGTGCTGCACAATTCAATATCATGATTTATGTGTTTGTGTTAGCACATGACGCGACGTTTATAGGTGGGTTTAATCTACTCAACTATGGAAGAAATAGTGTTTTTCACATGGGGGCTGATCCGGTTGAATTTTCCATAACCAATCTTTCCTCTTAACACTCCAAAATGGCACGCAGTAGATAGAAATGATGTCTTTAGAAGTCCTTTTAGATCACCACTGGTTTTACAAGATTTTTGGATTTAATTAAGGCTGTAGTTATTGGACGAGATAAAAGTTATTCAACTGACCCAAATACACGCCACTAATCGACATATTTTAAATTTGACATAAAAGAATTTGGATTTACGGTTTTGATGGAAAATGATTAATTTAGTGGATTCGTCCATTTTGGCACACTCTTCCTAGCAGATAGAAAACATTAATTTGCACTAATTTAGAAACTTGAACACCTAAGTTCTACCGAAAGTTGCCGAAATTCTCTGCAAAAGAAAACTGCATCATTTCGTGTTGTTTTAACTGTATGTGGAGAAGATATATCTTTTACAGATGAATAGGTCACAGCATCAGTAGTGAATGGTGTATCTAAGGCAGCTTGGGCTTGGATGTTACGTAGAGAATCTGTTTGACTTTAATAGGAGGAGCTGTTTATATGAATCTTGTTGCCAAAAATCTTGGGTGTGTCATGCGTTGGAAATACTTAGGGTAGCAAGACAACTGATCTGAATGCTTGAGATTCGTTGGAATATGCCCAGATAGAATCCAATAGGAACCTACCTTTTCTTTTGATAATGAATTTCAGGCTTAATCACACAATTCTCCGCAGAAGGATGCTAACTTCTTGTTTAGAGTAGATCTTGAATTTGTACCTTTGAGATGTTTTAATTATCCTTGAATTGGAAACATCAGCTGCATCAGTGAACTATTGTCATCAATTAATTTTAAAGGAATGAACATCTTAGAGTAGATATATTAGTGGGCAGAAGGATATAACTACATGCATTGCATTGTTTTTAATTATAATCTGACATGTTTTAGCTCAAGTGCATGACCTGTTTATGCTTAAAACACACCTAGTAAGGGGGAAAATGAGATTAATTACACATCGATTTTTTAATGAAAGGATGACAACAATCTACTTTTTCAGCGATACCTTTTGTTTAAGTATAGTATTTAAAAGAAAGGTTTATTAAAATGGATTTTATTTCTGTAGAAGCCTTGTTAAAAGATACTCCGTGTATGGTTGTTTGGTAGAATGTTTGTGAGAACTAAACTCCATTTACTTCCCAAGCATGTTAGCAGAAAGTTGGAAGGATGTATCCACCCGAAAACAGATTATTAATCTAAATTTTACATTTTGAGATATTTTTTTCAAAAAATAATAAAAATAGCGTGTTAGAAAGCCCTCCCATTATGAATAGAAATTTATTATATGTAGTTGTAAGGACTTTTTTTTTTTCCTTAACAGATTACTCTGTTGCATGTATAAACATGATAAAAAGAAGATACTTTTTCATGTCTCCAGACACATGATATGTTCTGCATTCATCTTTAATTGATAGTTTGATCTTTTGTGATGATCCAGCACCATGTACTTGCTCTCTTTAAGTTTTCAAAAATAGCTACAACAGCCGCAAATGTAAATATAATTAATTGTGATACATGATTCTATGGATTCAACTACTTGACAATTATCTTTATGAAAAATGTTTTTTTTTTTAGAATCTTCGAATGAACCTTTGGTACCTGACCATGATGTTAACTTTAATAGAGTAGCGCTCACGTTCAAGTCAAAACTGCAGCCTTTAATTTCATATGGGAACACAAGGGAATCAGAACTAAATTGAAAACTAATTATACTTTTTTAACAATATAATTACTTAATCTGGGACATTATCACTAAAAAAGCGAATTTAGTATTTTTTTTTTTGTGTGGGGTTCTGTCCACCCCCTGCTACTTGGTTCACACTCATTTATCTTATGCATATGTATAAGCTATGACTTTCATCAATTTCCTCACCCCTTGTATGTACCTGATTGAAATTTTGGCTCTTCGAAGTGGTAAAAGGAGTTTAAAAAATGGGCATACGTACTGTGCTCAGCAAAAATATTAAATTATCAAAAATACAATTTCACGTGTTAGACATTATTTATCCGTACCAAATGAGCCTGTCATGAATCCAAACACAAAATGGTTAGTGCAGTGGGTAAACTTCTTGACCTTGAATAACAGCGTTCCCTGTTTTAGGTCCTTTTTTGCTTTCTGTTTAAAGTTTTTTTTACAAGTTCCAACTACATAATTTGCGCATTTTTGGTAGTTAGTTTCTAAGTTTGATAAGTGTATCCATATGGCAACTTGCCATGTCATTCATGTAAAAGGATCGTTACATAACTTTCATCATTATTTGTGTGCTTTATACATACGAGTCACCGCAGCACACGCGATACATGTGCGAAAAATAAAATTAATATTACAAATTTTGTTATAAAAATAATTAAACATCATGCATACGTGTTTGTTGTCATATTCAATAAATTAAATCTTAAATAATAGAAAAATAAGTTAGCCGTACGTGTCCAAAAATAAGTTAGCAAAATATTATTATCACATCAAACTTAGCCTTTAAATTTATTTTAACTATATTTTCTGATGAATTTTAACTTGTATAAACTAAACATATTTTTATAGATAGTTACTTGCCATTAAGATTTTTATTTTGTGTCACTTTTTAAAGATGTTCTTGGAATGCCACTGGTCACCATTGTGAATAGGTTGTTATGTAACATCAAGAAGTATTTACAATGTTATTCTCATTTTTGACCCGTGTCATTGTCAGAATTACTTTTATTGTAACACCAAAAGGGTATTACACCAAAGATTAAAAATGTGTTCTCATTATAAGTAGTATAGATATAGATTTTCTGTCTGTTTTGGATATAGAAATGGGGCAACAACATGGTCATAAGCTACTCGAAATCTCATTCACAATCTCCGTCTTGGCATGGCCGTTGGCTTGAAGTGCACCATAGTTTTTTGAAGTTCATGTTTAGAGGTGATTAATGTTGTCAAGAAATGTTGATTCTTGTTACTCGTAAATGTCTATGACTAATATCAAAAGGGTATCCAAAATTGATTTATATGTAATCTCATTGTACCATTAAGTGATTTTCATTCTGATATCACAGTATGCCGTGATCATATGGTATTGAAAAAACTTAGTAAACACTAGAATGAAGCTTTTCTACAATATAACTACATGACACAAGACCATCTATGCAGAAAATTCGGTGGAATTTTGCCATATGGTTAAGAAGAAAGTTCGGTGGAATTTTGATTTTGAGAAGAAGGTTCCGTATGATTTTCAAGTCAAATTATGAAAAGAAAGAAAACAAAAAAATTTCAATTGACAGACCATATGACACGAGATCGCTTGAACAATCCAACCACATAGATGGCAAAAAGATATTCTATCAAGTGAATTTTTTTTGTTTTCTTTCTTTTTCATAATGTGACTTGAAAATCATACGAAACTTTCTTCTTAAAATCAAATTTCCACCGACACTTGTGTAATGCTGGTGAGAAGACCAGTTGGACAACTCTTCATGTGCAGCACACGTGAAAACTTACTAGTACATCAAAAAATGCAACTAAAGTTTACCTGATAAAAGACATATTTAGAGAGAGAAACATGGTAGGGTTAACTTTTCAGAGATCCAGGTCAGATGGAAGATAGGATTTAGCTTTTGGTTTGGAATGCCAAGCGGTCCACGCGAACCATTTTACGTATCAGGGGTGGTGGAATACATTAATAGTCTATCCCTGATGAATGTTTAGTAGCTATGTTGTTTTCGGGGGTGGATTCTGTATCTTAGCATGACATAAGAGTTTTTTTTGTATAATTTTCTTTTTGGCACGTGGTTCTTGACATGTGTTCCCAACCTATTCTGGTCGCACCCAAAAGCCTATTGAGGGTCCCATTTTGCATGACACGTCGGCACAAATATTCAACGCTTCCAACCAGTCAAAACATGCATGCTCAAGTCACGTGTACTTCCCACTTTTTCTAAGTGACTTTGTCACCAAGAACCTCATCCTTGCGATAGTGCTCATCACGCACCGACCGTTGCACATCGCCAATCGCCCGTTGGCACACCTTGACGCTTGCCCAAGGAAGTGGGCCTTAGCCTTCCCCATGGGGTCGGCCTCGGCCTTGGCCAGCCCTTGGGGGTCGGCCTCGGCCTCCCCTCAAGGTTGGCAATGGACTTTCCCCAAGGGTTGGCCTTTGGCCTATCTCCTTAGCATCTGCACTACTCTTCAGGAGAAGGGACCGGACGTCACTCCGCTACCCCCGTTGCCCGGAAGTCACTCTGTGACCCTCGTCGCCTGGACGTCACTCAGTGACTCCCGTCACTTAGACGTCACTTCGAGACTCCCGTCGCGCCGAACATCACTCCGCGACCCTCGTCGAGCCGGACGTCACCCTGCCACCCCCGTCGCGCCTGACGTCACTCAGTGACCCATGTTGCCCGAGTCACTCTGAGACCCCCGTCGCACCAGACGTCACTCCGTAACCCCCGTCGCGCCGGACATCACTCCACGACCCCCGTCACCTGGACGTCACTCTGCGATCCCTGTCATTGGCATCCCGGTGCCTCACTCAAACACTTCGCCGTACCATGCGCTGTGCCACGGATATAGTCGCACCCCCAACTCCTTGTCACATTACCGTGCCCCCGGCACAGCACCTCACTCACCCTGCTGCACCATGTGCCAGACCACTGATACAGTCGTGCCTCCAGGCTCTCTGTCACAAACTCGTGCCCTCGGCACCACTTCATTTCGTCCATGTGCCATAATCATGTTCCTTGTCCCCCAGGCATCACACTCATTCCCCACACCATGCACCCCCGCCATGGATGTCGAACATGCTTCGACCCACTCTCCGGAGTGTGTAGCATCTTGCGGGGATAGGCGAATCCTTCGGGACATTATCTCCGCCAGGGAGCTCTTTAACTCTTCTTCTGCCAGGTAGACGGCTCCTCCGGGATGCTACCTTGGCCAGTGTGTAGACGGCTCCTCCGGGATGCTACCTTGATGCGCTTCGAGTGCTTCGGCACAAGAACTCACCTCATCGCCGTCACCCGGGTGCTCTTGTGTTAACTCCTAACCATACTCAGGCTTCAGTAGGTGGTGAGCGGGGTGGCTCAAGCTACCTACTCTTCATCCTAATCAGACAGTGATGATGTCAACAACTCTCAAACCAACAAACATCAGAAATTTTTTTTTAAGTGTAAACTTATGAATATGAGTGCGGCCCAACCTATTCTGGTCGCACCCAAAGGTCCGCTGAGGGTCCTATTTTGCATGACATGTCAGCACGAATATTCAACGCTTCCAACCGGTCAAAACGTGCATGCTCAAGTCACGTGTACTTCTCACTTTTTCTACGTGACTTCATCACCAAGAAACTCATCCTTGTGCAACTGCTCATCACGCACCGACCGTCGTACATCGCCCGTAGGCGCACCATGATGCTTGCCCAAGGAAGTGGGCCTTGGCCTTCCCCATGGGGTTGGCCTTGGCCTAAGCCTCCCTTTTGGGGGTCGGTCTTGACCTCCCCTCAAGGTTGGCCTTGGCCTTTCCCCAAGGGTTGACCTTTGGCCTATCTCCTTAGCATCTGACTACTCTTTAAGGGACTGGATGTCACTCCATGACTCCCATCGCACCGGACGTCACTCCGCGACCCTTGTCGCCCCAGACGTCACCCAGCGACCCCTGTCGCGCTGGACGTCACTTAAAGACCCCTGTAGCCTCGACGACACACTGCGACCCCCGTCGCAGGACCTCATCGCGACCCCCATCGCCAAGACCTCACTTCGCAACCCCCGTCGCCCGGACCTCACTTTGCGATCCCTGTCTCGTCAGACATCACTCAGGGACCCCTATCACTCTAGACGTCACTCTGTAACCCCCGTCGCGCTGGACCTCACTCTATGACCCCCGTTGCTTGAACGTCACTTAGTGACCCCCGTTACCAGGTCATCACTCCGCGACCCCTGTCGCCGGCGTCCGGGCGTCGCACTCCAACACTCCGTCGTGCCATGCACCGCACCACTGATACAGTCGTGCCCCCGGCTCCTTATCACATTTCTGTTCCCCTGACACAGCACCTCACTCATTCCACCGCGCCATGTGCCGCACCACTGATACAGTCTCTCCCCTGGCTCCTTGTCATATTACCCTGCCCCATGCACAGTACCTCACTCACCCTGCCACGCCATGCACCGAGCCACTGATACAGTTGTGCCCCAGGCTCTGTCACAAAGTCGTGCCCTCGACACCATATGCACTTCATCTCGCCCATGCACCACATCATGTTCCTTACACCCCGGGCGTCACACTCATTCACCACACCATGCGCGCCCGCCATGGACGTGGAACATGCTTTAACCCACTCTCCGGAGTGTGCAGCATCGTGCAGGGATAGACGAATACTCTGGGACACTATCTCCGTCATGGAGCTCTTCAACTCTTCTTCCGCCAGGTAGACGACTCTTTCGGGATGCTACCTCGGCTAGTCAGGTTGACGGCTCCTCCGAGATGCTACCATGATGCTCTGGCACAAGGACTCACCCACGGGGGTAGGCGGCTCCTCCAGGACACTATCTCTGCCAGGGAGCTCTTCAACTCCCCTTTCGCCAGGTAGGCGGCTCCACCGGAATGCTACCTCGGCCAGTGGGCAGACGACTCCTCTGGGATACTAGCTTGATGGGTTCTGAGTACTCCGGCACAGGGACTCACCCTCGGGGATAGGCAATTCCTCCGGGACACTATCTCTGCCAGGGAGCTCTTCAACTGCCCTTTCGTTAGGTAGAATGATCCTCTAGGATGCTACCTCGGCCAATCGGGTAAATGGCTCCTCCAGGGATCTTTCTCAACTGCCCTTCTGCCAGATAGACAACTTTTTTGGGATGCTACCTCAGCCCGTCTGGTTAACGGCTCCTCCGGGATGCTACCTTGATGTGCTCTGAGTGCTCCGGCATAAGGACTAACCCGCGGGATAGGCTATTCCTTTGGGACATTATCTTTGCCAGGGTGTCTTTGTGACTGGCCTACGTGCTCCGGTACTGGCGGCTTGCATTGGCACCCCTATAGACTATGACCCCCGGGTCACTCCGAGACGAGAGTAGGTCTTCAGAGGGCATCGCGCCTAGTCCGCCTGGCAGTTGGGAGTCGAGTCTTCCCCACCACTGCCAGGCCTGTGGGACTCTACAAGGGCTTGTATTGGTGGCTAGATCAAGGGGTTTCTCTGGCCACACTGACACTGTGGGAGCCAGTCTTTCCAGACAGACATAGCGACGCTGTGAGGAGTAAGCCGAGTGAATATGCGATCCGACAGCCGTGGGGCACCGACATCCTTGGACCCCCGGTGATGTATCACTCCCGGGAGCGCCATGTGTCAGTTATGACATCATCATCTTAACCTCTATAAATAGAAGTCTTGAGAATTCATTCAAGAGGGGGACGTTTTCTGACAGCTGGACATTCTCAAACTTCTTACTTTCTCACTCTAGAATCCTAGAGAGAGAAATATATCGAACCTTGACTCTGAACCTAAGCATCGAACTGTGACTATCGTTGTATATTCACCCTGCGCCATTGCCCTCGTAGCACTACCACCCTTAGGCTCTATCTAGGAAGCCCTTGGTATCTGCCCTTGCCCTGCCCTTGCTGTGTCTCACATCAACATACTTGGCATCTGACTTGGACTGCATTCCTTGTGGCACCTCCACGTAGACTACGAACCCACTTTTCTTGGCATCAACATGATTGTTATTTATCATGCATATATAATGAGGCTGTCATCCTATCTTACGTTAATAAATATTGCACATAATTTGGGATTTTAATTGAGAATAGAGCGTCCAAACAACAACAATTCTCAAGTCTTACTCTGAAACAAAGGGTTCAATGGCATATAGGTGATAGGCATTCTATTTCAGTCTGGATGGATTAGTGGTTAAAGAACGTCCCTTCTGCTCTATTAACGTGTTACCGAACCAGTCCTAATTCTTATTAGAGAGTCTGTGACTTGTTTCTTCCGAATACACGGATCTGGAACATTTCCTATGTCCTTAGCCTGTTCCTATACCTATTTCTTCACAAACTCTCCAACTTGCCGTACTTCCTTCTAGTACTAATGATGAAGTTTTCTGGGCTTCGGTGAAAGAAGGGAAATTTTTAATCAGTAAAACTTATACCTTGTTGCATTAAACTGAAATTGTTGCTTCCCATTAGGTCGCAATATCTGGAAAGCTTATGGCAATTGCCACTTCCAGAAAAAATTATTTTTTTTATGGCAGCTTTTGCATCAATGATTACCTCTTCGATCTGAATTAGCTAAGCGTAAATGCCCCACCTTTGATGTTCTTTTCCTTGGGTTCCTCTGCATCAGAAACTCATAAGCCCCTTTTCTTGGATTGTCCCACGGTTCAAGTACTCTGGCGAGTCTGATTGATTCGTGAGAGAATGCCTACGTGCCCTACAAGAAATAAGGCCTTTAGCGATCCGTCGCTAAAATTTTTAGCGACAGAAACACCATCGCTAAAAGTCCCTCGTATAAAAGTCCGTCACTAAAAATTTTG
Organism: Escallonia herrerae; assembly: GCA_033070095.1. Classification (NCBI taxonomy): domain Eukaryota; kingdom Viridiplantae; phylum Streptophyta; class Magnoliopsida; order Escalloniales; family Escalloniaceae; genus Escallonia; species Escallonia herrerae. The sequence goes on along the minus strand of JAVXUP010000032.1, from coordinate 420,828 downwards.
CGAGGGAATTTCAAAAATCCGTTGTCTAATATTGGACTTTAAGCGACGGGATTCTTTACATTAGCGACAGAAATTCCATCGCTAATTGTATTTTTTGTATTTTAAAATTTTTTTAGAAAATAATTTATTCGATAAATATTTTGCGAAGGAATAAACTTTTAAGCAACGGAAGATCCGTCACTAAATACCCTTTTTACTGACGGAATATTCCATCGTTAAAAGTTGAGATTTGAGAACCTCTTTAGCGACGAAATGAATTCGTCGCTAAAAGTTAATTTTTTTATATTTTTTTAATGCACAAACCTATACTCAAATTCGAGTCTCAACAACAAGGCACAATCCCCCAAATGCACATTAGGGTTAACTAATTGTTGATCGGTCAACAAATATTTAACCCTACAACATACACAAAACAACTATATATAATTGTTCCCAACCTATTCTGGTTGCACACAAAGGTCCACTGGGGGTCCTATTTCTCATGACACGTCCGCACAAGCAATAGGCAATATTCAACAATTCCAACCGGTCAAAGATGCACGCTCAAGTCACGTGCACTTCTCACTTTTTCTATATGACTTCATCACCAAGAAACTCATCCTTGCGCGACTGCTCATCACGCTCTGACTGTTGCACTTCGCCCCTCGGTGCACCTTGGCGTTTACCGAAGGAAGTCGACCTTGGCCTCCCCCTTGGGATCAGCTTTGGCCTTGGCCTCCCCCTTGGGGTCGGCCGAGGCCTTCCTCTGGGATTGGCCTTGGCCTTGGCCTCCCCCAATGGTTGGCCTTGGCCTTCCCCCAAAAGGGTTGGCCTTTGGCTTCCATACTTAGCATCTTTGCTACTCTTCAAGGGGTCAGACGTCACTCCGCGACCCTCATCGCCCAGACGTCACTCCGTGACCCCAGTCGCTCGGATGCCACTCTACGACCCTCGTCGCCCATACACACTCGCCGCGCTACTAATACAGTTGTGCCCCCAGGCTCCCTGTCACACTATAGTGCCCTTGGCACCATACGCACTCCATCGTGCCCATGCGCTGCCCCATTTCCATGACATGTGCCCAGGGAACAATACATGCGCACCTTGCCTTGGTCGTGGAACATGCTTCGACCCACTCTCCGGAGTGTTCAACATCCTTCAGGGATAGGCGACTCTTCCGGGACACTATCTCCGCCAGGGAGCACTTCAAGTCCCCTTCCACTAGGTAGACGGCTCCTCCGAGACGCTACCTTGATGAGCTCTGAGTGCTCTGGCACTAGGACTTACCGCGGGGATAGGTGACTCCTCCGGGACACTATATCCGCCAGGGAGCTCTTCAACTCCCCTTCCACCAGGTAGACGGCTTCTCCGGGATGCTTCCTTGGCCAGTCGAGTAGACGGCTCCTCCGGGATGCTACCTAGACGCGATTCGAGTGCTCCAGCACAAGGACTCACCGTGGGGATAGGGGACTCCTCCGGGATATTATCTTCACCAGGGAGCTCTTTAACTCCCCTTCTGCCAGGTAGACGGCTCCTCCGGGATGCTACCTCGGCCAGTCGGGTAGACGGCTCCTCCGGGATGCTACCTTGACACGTTCCGAGTGCTCCCGTACAAGGACTCACCCACGGGGATAGGCGATTCCTCCAGGACACTATCTTCGCCAGGGAGCTTTTCAACTCCCCTTCTACCAGGTAGATGGCTCCTTCGGGATGCTACCTCGGCCGGCCAGGTAGACAGCTCCCCCGGGATGCTACCTCGGCCTGTGAAATAGGCGACTCCTCCGGGACACTATCTTCGTCAGGGAGCTCTTCAACTCCCCTTCCGCCAGGTAGACGGCTCCTCTAGGATGCTACCTGGCCCGTCGGGTAGACGGCTTCTCCAGGATGCTACCTTGATGTGCTCCGGCACAAGAACTCACCTGCGGGATAGGCGACTCCTCCGGGACACTATCTCCACCAGGGTGTCTTTGTGACTGGCCTACGTGCTTAGTCCACCTGGCAGCTGGGCGTCGGGTCTTCCTCGCCGCTGCCAGGCCTGTGGGACTCTACAAGAGCTTGGATTGGTGGCTAGATCAAGGGGGTTCTCTGGCCACACCGACACTGTGGGAGCAAGTCTTTTCAAACAGACAAAGCGACATTGTGCAGGGCAGGCTGGGTGAATATGTAATTTGACAGTCCGTGGAGCACCGGCAGCTGTGGACCCCTCGGTGACGTGTCACTCCCGGAGAGCGCCACGTGTCACGTGATGACATCATCATCTCAACCTCTACAAATAGAGGTCTTGATTATTCATTTGGAAGGTTAGACATTTACTTTCACTTTCTCACTCTAGAATCCTGGAGAGAGAAACATACAGGACCCTAACTCTGGACCTAAGCATCAGACTATGACTGTCGTCGTGTATTCACCATGCGCCATCGCCCTCGCAGTACTGCCACCCTCAGGCTCTGTCTAGGAAGCCCTTGGTCTTTGCCCTTACTCCGCCCTTGCTGTGTCCCACATTAGCGCACTTGGCATCTGACTCGGACTGCATTCCTTGTGGCACCTCCACGTCGATTACGAACCCACATTCCTTGGCATCATTAACTTAAAAAAATGTTTACTATAATGAAAAATAAAATATACAAGCCAAGAACTGGATACAATCAGTTAGAGGAGGGGCACAAGAGCTGGAGGGGGTACAAGCTGGGAGGGCACAAGAGCGGGAGGGGGTACAAGCTGAGAGGGCACGAGAGGGGGCTCATCAGGGGTTGCCAAGTCCTGGATCGGGATCCTACTAATCCGGAGCCGGCTCGGCATGTCCAGCAGCAGTGCCTTGCTAATCCTGCTCCCTGATCATCCTAAACACCACCGTAGCAATGCGGTGGATCTCCTCATTATCCAACGGAGGCTATAGCCAGTGTTTATGGAGAGGCAGCGAGGGGTGGGGATGCTCCTACCACGGCACATACAGTCGTGCTAGGCAGGCCGCGTATACGGCTTTTTGGCAGATTGACGACCTCTGGTGTATCCAGCAATCGCTTCAATGCCCCAGTACTCGTACCCGTACTTGTGGACACTAATGGTTGTCCGGACTGCTGCTCGAACCCTCTAAGCTGTTCATACGAGACTTGCAAAAACAGTAATTTATAGATATGTTGGGGCATTAATGCAACAAACATTGAATATAAAAACAAAAATTAAACAAATTGACTCGAACTTACATCGATCCGCCGGGCAATATCTGAAATATAGTCCCTCGCATGGTGTGCCTCGTCTTTGTCCTTCTTTCTCATGTACGTCTGATTATACGCCAGAGTTATGACCTCATCCTCGTCCAGGTGGGTGCTCGACTGCATTCTTGTGTCGGATGACGTTGTGTGCCACCGACCTCCCAATGTGCATTGGATCTTTCTCACGTCTGTTCTCTGTCCCGCTCTTAGTCTTAGTGTCAGAACCTGGATCTGCAACCCACCGATAAATCATCTGCCCCCCATACAGTCAAAAATATCCAATGTGGGGGACATTTCTTCAACTCTGTCATCGAGGCACCCTCGGGCAGCATCTTCTTTACCAGGTCCCTTGCGTCGTGCAGCCATCAGAGGTAATTCTTATAAATATATGCAAAAAAGGCCTGCCACCCCAGTGCCTGCTGATCAGGCTAGTCAAATGAACCCCTCCTGCAAGGCATCCATTTACATAAATTAATTTAAATATAAAAATTCTAATTAAACAAATACTATCGCAGAAAAAATAGTTCACCGTACCAGTCACTTCTCCCATAGGGACTTCCTTGTCCCGGCATTCCAGTCCTTCTAGTACAGCTGCAGAGGCTTGAAGAATTGGCCCTTCACAAGAACGTCGATCTTTGGCCTCGCCTGATTCTTCAGGATCCTGCCAAAGAAGTAAAAAATACATTGATACCCACCCCGGCCACGAATAGCCCGTATTCTATCCATAACTGACTTTGTATATATAAATTACGAAAAAATTAATACATTAAAAACAATAATTTGGCAGAAAATTTCATCAGCACTATATATATATATATATATATATATATATATATATATATATATATATATATATATATATATATATATATATATATATATATGAAAACGAGTATAAAAACACAATATGAACCAAGTACTAAAATGTTACTACATATTTTTTTTGTGATGTTACAACATTACAAGTCAATCATTTTCAGTTTGGGAATCATCATCATCGCTAGACTCATCATCCTCTTCTTCGTGGGACTCGTCATCCTCTTCATCTTCTAATTCATCCTCTTCATCAGTAGACTCAATCACGTCATCTTCAATACTTTTCACGTCTTCCGCATCATCATCTACGACTTCTTTTCCTACATATGAAGTGTTGTTGGAAGAGGAAGATCGTCCTCCTCGTTGTTCACCTCAATAGGTAACAAGATAGGTGGTTGGTCGCCTTGAAAGGTATCTAGCTCACTGTCATATGTCACGGGCAATTTTCGCTGTAATTAGGGTTAATTACAGCTAATTGGAGTTCATTGGGTTCTTAGGATTAATTAAAACTAATTAGAGCTAATTAGGTCTAATTGGGTTCATTAGGGTTAATCGGGATTAATTAGGGCTAATTATAGCCGATGGTGGAGTCACGATGAGATTTTAGGGGGAGCTAAAAATATCGCGTTAACCTAATTAATCTAAATTCAACAACTAACCATTCAACTAAATCATAGATATCTCAATCCAATTGTGTCCCATCCTCCGTCAACAATCTCAATTCTCAAATGCTCAATGCACAGTTAATAAAATTATATAAAGAATGAAAAATGATATAAAAAAGTATAACAATTACAACTGAATCACAAATATCCTAGAAAGCATCGACACCTCGTATAGGGTGTCGGTATGGTGTCCGAAACCTCCAGACACGTGTCCAACACCTCTTAGCGATGTTCGAAAATATTGATTTATTTTTTTATTGCCGGACACCTTGTCGGACACCCTTTGAAGAGGTGCCGAACACCTCTTGAAGAAGTGTCCATAAGTATAAAGCCAAAATATGACATTTCGGTGTCAGTGTCGATTGGACGCGATGTCCGTGTTCGTGCTACCTAACAGATATCTCAATCCAATTGGATCTCATACAACGTTAACAATCTCAATTCTCAAATACTCAATGCACAGTTAACAAATTTATATAAAGAATGAAAATTGATATAAAGAAGTCTAACAATTACAACTAAATCACATATATCCTAGAAAGCACTGACACCTCATATAGGGTGTCGGTATTTGTTCTAAATTCCATCTAGATATAGGATGATTATCATATTTTTTTCATGCAAAATAGAGTTCATTTTGAAATGCAATCAAGCCAACAAAAGCTTATATTTAAGATTGAGAAAGTACACATTGTAAGCTATTAAATTAGCAGGTTTCAACGGAGATATTGAACCTTCTATTAGTTACGTATTTGTGGGTAGAGCTTAAAGCTGAGACGAATGCTAAGTAGTTGAGATGTCATCCCTTTAGGTTTAATATCGGGTGTGTAGTCTAGAGGACAAAGAAGTTTTTGAAATTTGTGGATCTTCCCTTGCAGAATTTTAAGAGAGTGGGTTTAGGTAATTTACGATTATCCTCGTGGAGTCATTCATTATATTGGTCTACCATTAGATAAAGACCCCAACAACTAGTCTTTGACAATCTCAAAGCTTGACGGACTCAAACTATGTTACCGAAAGAAATATTACAATTTTTTTTTACAAGTTGCCTCTATAGAAGTTTACAAAACAAAGCTCAAGTGATTAAGAGAATAGCATATTGATGACAAGTTAATTATTAGTCTCAAATCAAATTGGCAGAGAATAATCTTTCAGCAAATGGTTTCTTAGAGAAATCATTGAGTTTGGATAGTTGCCTCGAGCTATATGAGTGATGTGAATATTGGCTTGAACAAATTTGGGTTGAGCGAATCTTCAACCGAAATTCTATACGTTAAGGGTAAGGAAAATTTATGGTGGTATTGAAGTTGTTTGACTAATAAATGCACTAATTTGTTTCCATCGACCAAAGTCCTTGAGATTCTAAGGCTTGTGTATGAGTTTAAGATATGTACATATTGATGCCAACGTAGGATGGGCTAGCAACACATACATATGTACCTCTATAGGTACTAAGAATAGTTCGTAATTTACTTGTTTGAATCCACTGACAAACCTAATTGATTCTAGACGTCCGCATTTCCGTCCCCTCTCCTACCCTTTCTATGGCGCAACTAAGCTCTGGAGGCTTTCAATAATCCCATTATGATCCTTTCTTCATAAGGTTGCAGGTTTAATCTTCTATCAGTAAAACATGGGCCATTTGCATCGGCAAAGATGCTTCTAATTGTTTGATATTCTTCCAAATATTAAGAGCATGGTTAACACTAATACGTCATATGGTCGTGATTGTCAGCAACTTACATATTACCAATTATGATACTTCAACACAGATAACTTTCATAAAAAACTCCGAGTAAGTTGCACATATTTACTTGAAGTTGCACAGCTCTGAAAATAACACTCTATCAAGAGCTCTTTTCTTTTTTGGTAGTCACTCTCTATCAGGAGTTATGAGCAAATACAGAGAACCTATGGAAAAACTTGAGGTCAAAACTACTTGGAACCACTTCAAGCAACAAGTGAACCAAAAACTATTGCTAGTGCTGATCATTTCGTTTTCATGTCTTGGAAGTACTGACCTGTAGCTTTAATTTTAAACCTAAACAGACATTTCATTCTAATAACTCACATACATACAAACAGATTACAAATTGTTGGGAAGAAAAAATATTTACTAGTGGACTTACCTTCTAATGAAGAAGATGGGTAATTCTTGCCGGCGGCAGTGGATGGCGGCGGTGTTGATGGCGCGGCAGTAGTGGAGGCTTGGTGGCGCGGCGACAGTGGAGGTGGAGGGCTTGGTAACACGGCGTCGGGGGGAGGATGGGGTGTCGCCGGAGGTGGGTCACCGTGGAGGACTTGAACGGCGGTGGGAACGACAGGCAGATTTTCGAGAGATAGACGGGGAGAGAGAAAAAACCCAGATCTGGGGGTGTTAATATCGAAGACTTTTAGCGACGGAATGACACCGTCGCTAAAAGTCGGTCGGTGAAGGTCACATTATTACGACTTTTATCGACAGAATTTTTAGCGACGGTGTCATTCCGTTGCTTAATTTTTTTATTAAATCCTCGAAAATAAAAAATAATTTCCTAAAAAAATTTCAGCGACGGAAGTATCGTCGCTAAAAAACCGCCAGCAAAAGTCGTCGCCAAAAACGTTTTCTGATGGTTGATTCCGTCGGTAATAGTATTTGACGACAGAATTTTTTCCGGTCAGTATAAGTTCATTTAGCGACGGAAAACCGTTGCAAAAAATGATTTTTCTCGTAGTGAATCACACTATCTCAGTGGATGATTTACTAGTTAACCTTGCCTATTAAAAGGCAATTAGGGGATCTGGTTCGTGTCATTTGGATTTCATTAGTGCTCTGGCGTGTCTGGGAAACCCGAAATGAATCAATTTGCATTGGACAAAATTCGTGCTACGTTTAACTGCATACGACTAACAAAGAAATTTATGCGATGGGTGCAGCGAATGATGAAGCGTCCATATTTGGATGATTCAGTCATGCATATTGGTTTTAACCACTTTTTTGCTCCTCTTTATCCTGTCTATTTCTCAGGTGCTTGCCCATGTTCTATTCCTTCTTCACCTGTGAGTTGTGCTACTATCTGTAACTGCATTGAGCAGTGGCCTGTGGTATGGTAGGCTTGGCTCTTTTCAGCCCTTGTTGGACACCTGTTGGTGCTCGCGCTCAACTGAGTGATGTAACTGACCTGTTTGATGCAACTGTATCTTGTTTGCGTTTAGCACTTGAGGAGTGGCTGTACTCTCTTGGTTTTACACATATGCTACTAGTTAACTGTACTAGATTTCACTCTATATATATTGCCCGAGGGGAAGGATAATATTGTGACTCTACCGTTTGCCCTGACTCATTTTGTGGTCACTCAGATGAAGGTCCACCGCAAGCCTGTCCTCCTCTGCTACAGGACACTGTTGGTCCTCTGACCCATTCTGGTGTACTTTGAGTTTCTCTCAGTGGTATTTTAATAATGAAATTACTTTACTACAACTCAAGTTGGTCATATGTTGTTCAGCGGTTAGTTTTCTATAGTCTATTTGTGTGGTAAGGTCTGTCCTCGAATTTGTTTTGCACTTATGTACCTTAACCATAATCCATCCATTATTATATATATATATATATTAAAAAGGGGAAAAAAAAAAACAGCGATAGTCAAGTATCACTAATAACCCCAATTCCGAGCTCAGTTGTGCAATCAAGGGAGCCTTAAAAGATGAGAAAGTGAGAGTTGATGAAACTTGTACGAGAAGTGTGTTTGCCATCATTTCCCGCGATTAAATCCTGAAGAAAGGAAATCCTGGTCTTGGGTGCGAAGACGCGGATCTCAGAATAGCCTGCCAAAAACAACTCGATCCCAAAAAAAGTTGAAAGGTTGTCGCCGGGATACTGAATGCTGAAAACTCATGGACTGCCAGTTTCTCTCTCTTGAAATGCCACCTATTCTTTACCCAATACCCAAACCTTACATGCTGCTATTCCCAAAGAAACCCCAGCAACCCTTTTCACTTTCAAATTGTTTCCTTTCATCTCCATCCGCCTCTTGTGCAGCTCTCGACACTCTAGAACCATCAACTCGTTCACCCTTGTGCAGTACCAAAAACCCATCATGTCAGCCTTTTAATATGTTCGAGAAAGTACCCACTGAGTTACCTAGTCCTAGTTGGTTGAAACCTAAGCCGTCTAGGACTAGGGCAAAAAGTAATTTTAGTAGTAATGGAGGGATCGTGGTGTTGGATTGGAAAGAGAGGCTAAAATGGTACTCAGAAGTGCTAAAAAGTTGTGCTTCAAGTGTGTCTCTGAGAGAGGGCAGGGCAGTTCACGGGCAAGTAATAAAGAGTGGGACTGACCCGGATTCGCATTTGTGGATTTCGTTGATTAACTTCTATGAAAAGTGTGGGGTTCTAGATAATGCATGTCAGGCGTTTGATGAAATGCCTGAACGAGACGTCGTGTCTTGGACGGCTCTTATTGCAGGATTTGTACTCAAAGGTCATGCGAGTGAGGGTGTTAAGCTGTTGTGTGAGATGCGCGGAGAAGGCATTAGGCCGAATGAGTTTACGCTAGCGACTGCATTGAAAGCTTGTGCTACGCGGATGGACTCGAAGTTTGGGAAACAGTTACATGCCGAGGTTATAAAAGTTGGGGTCCTTCCAGATGTATATGTTGGATCTGCGCTTGTTAATCTTTACTCGAAATGTGGTGAGGTGGAGTATGCGGATAAGGTGTTTTCCTTGATGCCTGAGCAGAATGCAGTGTCGTGGAATGCATTGCTTAATGGATATGCTCAGTTGGGTGACAGTGAACAGGTTTTGAGACTGTTTTGCAGAATGAAAGAAGCAGAATTGAAGTTTAACAAGTTCACGTTGTCTACCGTCCTTAAGGGATGTGCAAACTCCGGTGACTTACGACATGGCCAGCTTGTGCATGCTATGGGAGTTAAGATTGGATGTGAACCTGATATATTTATTGGTTGTAGTCTAGTAGATATGTACTCCAAGTGTGGGCAGGTAGATGATGCACTGAAGGTATTTCTGACAATAAAGAATCCCGACATTGTGACATGGAGCGCGATGATCAGTTGCCTTGATCAGCAGGGTAAGAAGCAAGAAGCAGCCGAGCTGTTTCACTTGATGAAACACAAAGGTTTGGGTCCTAATCAATTTACACTTGCTAGTCTCGTTAGTGCAGCCACCAATTTGGGCGACCCACTTTATTGTAAAAGTATCCATGCTTGTGTTTACAAATATGGTTTTGATTCTGAAATATTGCTTAGCAATCCTTTGATCACAATGTATATGAAGATTGATTTGGTGAGTGACAGTCACCAGGTTTTTCGTGGTATGAGTTATTGGGATGTAGTTTCGTGGAATGCACTTTTATCTGGATTCCACAACAAAAATACTTGCGATCAAGGGCCAAGAATCTTCAGCCAAATGCTTGTGGAAGGTTTCAAGCCCAATATGTACACATTCATCAGCATTTTGAGATCTTGTTCCACCCTATTGAATCTTGAGTTCGGGAAGCAAGTGCACACCCATATTATTAAAGATACCCTTCATGGTGATAGTTATATTGGAACTGCTCTCATCGACATGTATGCCAAGTGCTGTTGCACGAAGATGTACAGGTGATATTTAACAGAATGAATGAAAGGGACCTCTTCACTTGGACAGTTATCATTGCAGGTTATGCACAGGCTGATCATGGGGAGAAGGCTATTCAGTACTTCGGTCAGATGAGAAGAGATGGTGTTAAGCCCAATGAATTCACTCTTGCCAGTTGTGTGAGGGGCTGCTCTGGAATCGCAAGCCTTGAAAATGGGCGGCAACTGCATTCCCTGGCAATCAAGGCAGGGCACTTTGCCGATCTGTATGTTGCTAGTTCACTTGTTGATATGTATGGAAATGTGGATGCATTGATGATGCCGAGATTATTTTCAAGGGCATGGATTTGCATGATACAGTAATGTGGAACACAATCATCTGCGGGTACTCACAACATGGGATGGGAAAGAAAGCTCTGATGGCTTTTGAAAGTATGTTAGATGAAGGTGCCTTGCCCGATGGGGTTACTTTCATAGGCATTCTTTCTGCATGCAGCCATATGGGTTTCACTGAAGCAGGGAAACAATATTTTCACCTGATGAGTGAAGTTTATGAAATCACTCCTCTAATTGAACACTATGCTTGCATGGTTGACATTCTTGGCAAGGCGGGTAAACTTCAAGAGGTTGAAAGATTGATCGAGCATATGAAACTAACTCCAAACACTTTAATTTGGGAGACTGTTCTTGGGGCTTGTAAGGTTCATCGAAATGTGGAATTGGGTGAAAGAGCTGCCGAAATACTCTTTCAGATTGAACCTGAAGTAGATTCAAACTATGTTTTGTTATCCAACATTTTTGCGCAGAAAGGAAGGTGGGATGATGTTTCAAAGGTTAGGGCACTGATGTCCAACCAGGGTGTTAAAAAGGAACCTGGGTGCAGCTGGGTCGAGTTTGATGCTGAAACCCACGTCTTCTTGTCCCAAGATGCTTCACATCCAAGGATCAGGGATATCTATAAAACATTGGATGAGCTGAACCAGGAACTTACTTTAGTCGGTTATAGTCCAAACACAGATTATGTTCTTCACAATGTCACTGACAAAGAAAAAAGGCAAAATCTACTTCATCATAGTGAAAGGTTGGCTCTAGCTTTTGCCCTGATAAACAATATCCCTAATAAAACGATTAGAATATTTAAAAATCTTCGCATCTGTGGGGACTGCCATGAATACATGAAGCTCATTTCAGACATCACAAGTCAGAAAATAGTTGTCCGTGACGTTAACCGCTTTCACCACTTTCATAATGGAACGTGCTCGTGTAAAGATTATTGGTGATTCTGAATATTTGATTCTGAAAGATATATTATAAAGTGGTGAATATAGTTTAGTTCCAAAGTGCCTAGATTTCTTTGCGGTCATCCTCTCTCAAGGTAATTCAATCTGTTCCTTTTTTCCTATATTTTGATATCCTGTTCGATTTCAAGTTGAAGTGTCTAAGATGATCTTCTCTCGACTAAGGTGCATTTGGTGGCTAACTGAAAGGGCATACCTTATATTGGAAGAGCTTTTTTGCTTCAAGACTCCAAATTATCACATGGGCATGTCAGTTGCTCTAACGGTTTTGGTAACACCATTGCTTCTAATTTAGAGCTTTTAGGGTGTTAGGCATGCTAATGCTGTACTGCTATATCTGTTATGGGGCTTTACCACTCTTAGAATACTAGTCATAACAACCCCCATAGTCCCAAAGTTAGGATAGTTGTCTTATATGCTCAAGCTGGATCCGTAACCAAATCTTGTAACTGATGTAATTTGAGTTTTTAAGCTAGTTGTTTCTTGATTCCTGTTGCACAAAACTTTCCATGCTGAGAGGATTAGACATGAAGTTAGGTATATTGTGTTTTCAATTGGTAACCTTCATATTATATCGGCTAGTCTCTTAACGAATTTTTTATTCATGGTCCAGGCTCGCTACGTGAAATATCTTGCATCTCAGTCAATATTAGGACATTCTACAACTGGAGTATGCTTCTCATGTCAAAGCCATTGAACGTTGGGTTTGACTAAATTGTTAGGCCTTCATGTGTAAATATACACCATATGAAGAACTGAGGTCTTAAGCTGTAGCACTACAGGCACTAATGTATGCTGCACCGGCTGATGTCGACGTTCACTCTCTTTCTGCCCAACTGACTTTGGATATCTGATATCTGCGTCAGTTCATGTGGATTGTCTTTGATTAGTCAAGTTGAAGAAAGGTTTTAATTGTAAGGCCAAACGAGAGAAGAAAAAAAGAAGAGTAACATGGCAGAAGATTATAGTTCTTGAGGATATTAATGTTAATTATATAGTCCGCTTATGTCAATTCTTGTGCCTACAACTAATATCAATTTGCAGGAAAGTGTTGTGGAATAATCAGGATTATTATTTTATTTTAGTATTTAGATATAACTTGGTTCCTCACAATTCTAGTAGATAGATCCAGTGTAGGCTTTGTGCCATTCGTTCTGTGTGCCAGCGGTGATTTTCTTGCGATGGTGGATCAGGTCTGAAGCTCATTCCCTTCTTTTTGGTGTGCTTTTTGTAATTTGCATAGCACGTGGAAAGTCTTTTTGGCTGGTTAAATCAATTTGATGAGGATAGTTTTGCCTTTCATGGTGCTAGGATTCAAGTTCACGGCATGAATGTTTTCAGCTTTTATGTTATCTTTGGTTTTATGACCCTCCCATTCTCTTTCTCTTCTCATTGGTTCCACATCAAAGACAGCAGTGGCGGAAACTACAGCAACCGCTATTACTATTTGTTTTTCTATGCTTCTTTCTAATAATGAAATCCCGATTCTGATTATTTCTGGTGAACTTTCTACAGATCGTTGTCGCGTCTTCTTTGCTTGACCTAACCAGCAGGTATGTATCATAATTCCTTTTAGTTACCTATACGGCTCTAAAAGTTCAGTCTCTCTTTACTCATAGTAGACTACCCTATATTTGTTAAATTTGCTGTGAACAATTATATGGATACAAAGATTTTCCAATTTTCCTTATCGATTATGTTTCGTGTATATGTACGATTCAAGATGGAGAGATTTGCTGAAAACTCTGAAATATGCCAAGGTTATGATAAGTATTTTCCTTTGAACACTAAGGTCACTATTTTCACTTTTTCCTTTTTTTTCTCTCTTTGAACTAACACATTTTGTTAAGTGTTCATGATCCATTTGTCACTAAAGAGGATCCAAATCCTCCGAAGTTAGCCGCCGCTAAGGGTAAGCATGTAATGTTTCCTTCTGTAATTGATAGGTGAATTTGCATAGGAGTATCCTATTGATTTGGGTTGCCTGAGTTTCCTGTAACTTTGTATCCAAACGTATGTGAAAGTTGAGCTTCCATCCGAAAAATTGTGATGCATTGTTTGTGAAAGTGGAGCCGTTTCTCTAACAAAAAGTTACTGCTGAGATGCAGCTTTGCATCAAAGACAATATTTAAATGTCGCCTAAGAGTTGGTGCATGGATATACACTACCATTAGAGAGTAGTATTCAGGTAACAAAATTTTGTTATAAATGTGTGTAATTGACCCATTTTATTCATTTATTAATGGGTTAATTGGATCATCTTATTATATGAGTTGGTTTCACCCATTAATTTTTTTCTGTTACCACGGACAGTTCCTCTCTCTCTCTCTCTCTCCCAGAGCTGGAGCCCACAGTAACATCGATTTGTTGCCAGACAAGGACACATCCTTAAAAGACGGAGCTAATGCTAACAACAATTGGTCGCTTAAAGATATAGAAAAGTCACGTCTAAAAGTTGGAGTTAACAATTGGTAACTTATTTGAGTAAACTACCTTGAAAAACAATCCGGAGAGCAAACATGCAAAATCAAGCATGCAAATATTGAATAAAATGTCTAGGCGAATAACATTACAAGAAAAAGGACTTTTAGTGACGGGGTTTCTGTTGCAAAAAGTCATGAATCTGTTGCCAAAGAGTTTTGGCGACGGGCACATCGTCACCATAAGTCCATTCCATATAATTCCGTCTCTAAAAGTTTTGCGATGGATTTTTTCAATCCGTCGCCTAAAGTCAACCTTCAACAATGGATGTACAAATACAAATTATTGAATTTTCGTCTCTAATTCCTTTTTTTTTTGTATTTTAATTAATTTTTTTTTTACAAAAAATTTGTTGTGCAAAATATTTAGTGACGAAAAAAATGCGTCGCCAAAAATTTTTACGAGAGATTTTTACAGATAGATTTTTCGTCACTAAAACTTTTCCTGATTTAGCGACATAAATCCCGTCGCTAAAAATCCGTCTCTTTATATTTCAGCGACGGAAATTCCTTTGCTAAAGAATCTAGTGAGACTTTTTAGCGACGGAAAATTTTCCGTCGCTAAAAGTCAAAATAATTTTTTATATTTTTTAATACCCAAATCTATAATTACAAATTTTCAACAACGCAATCTGAATCCAGTAAATAATTTTGACCCCCACCTGGTGTTGATCGTCCTTATCCTTCTTCCTCTCATGCGTCGCAATGTATGTCAGAGCACATCTAGCGCCAGGTTTGGGTGCTTAATTCTTATTCTTGTGTCGGAGCACGTCGTGAGCCACCGACTCCCTTGTGTGCGTGAGATCTTTCTCTTGTCTGTTCTTGCTCCCACTCTTACTCTTGGCCTATCAGGATGTATCAGTCCTTCACATATCAACCATCGCTCCCCATACTGCTAGTAATATCCAATAAGGGGGAAATCCCTTCCGCTCCTCCATCGAGGCACCCTCAGGTGCCATCTTCTGCTCCCGCTCTGGTGCTTCGTGCAGCCATCGTCGTTAATTTTGCCAATGTAAATTGTCAACACAATATTCTTTTCAAGCACTTTCATGTTATTCACCCACATTGTTGAAGAACAAATATTCCAAAAGAAATGAGATAATTCAGTTAAAGTCTCGCATAAAACCCTTGGCAACAGTCCCCGGAAGGCAATAGGAATTAATCTTTCTATAAATACGTGACAGTCGCGACTCTTTATCCATTCAAACTTGGATTTCGATATATTGCAGTAACGAGATATGTTGGACGCATACCCATCCAGAAGTTTCAAATTCTTAACTCAGAGACACTTTGTGTACCTATTTCTTGTCTAGACAGTAGGGTACTTTTAGAAGTAACGTCCTCCCATTGACTCCATTGACTGTCCGAGGATGCAGTTCACGGCATACACCCAATTGCTGTAGATCCTTCCTCACTTTAAGTTGATCTTTCAATTTCCCCTTAAAATTCATCACTGTGTTGAACACGTTATCGAAAACATTCTTCTCGATGTGCATCACATCCATGTTGTTTCGGATAATGAATGTCCTCCAATAGGTTAACTCTTAGAAAATGCACTGTTTCCTCCAGTTGTGCTTTTTTTCGTCTCCTGGAATTTTCTGATCTGGCACACCCTTGCCGTATGGTATGTCAGTATCAAGTGTCTTGAGGTGCGAGAGAGCACTTCTTCAACAGATTGATAGTCCAGTATGACAACCTCACACTCAGTTGTCCCGTTGAATTTATCCTTTTGCCCATGGAACTGATGGTCTGGTGGCAAAAGCTTTCGGTGACATCCGAACCACGAGGTCTTCCAGCCGTGCTTTAACGTATGACTGGGATTCACACCGATACAAGCAGGGCACGCTAACTTTCCATGTGTGCTCCACCCACAAGTCATCCCAATGCGGAGAAATCGTGTGTAGTCTACATCAAAATAGCCCTCATCTGAAAGTTTTGTTTGAGGGATGCATCATGAGTTTCGACTCCATGATCTTATAGCCGTTTGAGCTCATCAATCAATAGCCTTAAATACACATCTATGTCCTTATTGGGACTTTTCGGCCCCCCGAAATAAGCAATGACAAAAATATGTATGGCTTCTTCAAGCACATGCGTGGTAGAAGGTTGTACGGGACAATAATAACAGGCCATGTGGAGTAAGGCCTGCTAGACTGCCTGGAAGGGTTGAACCCATCGGTTACCATACCAAGTCTAACATTCTGAACTTTCTGAGCAAAGCTTGGATGCCTGCGGTCAAACTCCTTCCACGCCTTTCGATCAGCTGGGTGTGTCAGCACATCGGCATCATTGCTACGAGTCTCACAGTGAGCCTTATATTTTCAGCCGTGTTTGAGGAGTAGTAAATCCTCTGAAGCCTTGGGGTAATGGAAAAATATCGCAGTATCTTCCATGCAATATTTTTTTTCTTCCATTTGTCCGGTTTATACTTTGAATGATCACATACTAGACACCGTATCAAATCCTTATTCTCTTTTCAGAACAATACACAATCGTTATTGCACGCATCTATCCGCTCATAGCTCAATCCAAGTTTCCTCATCATCTTTTTTGCATCATAGTACGACGGGGGCAGCTTTTCACTCTCCGACAAAATTTCTTTGATAAAAGTAACAAACTTGTTAAATCCTTTCTCACTTAGCCCGTGGTCCGATTTCAACTGTAATAACCGACTAACAGTAGGCAACCATGTGTGTTTCTGGATTCCATCCCACAATGGCTTCTCCGCATCTCTCAACAAATCATAAAATTAATTAGCCCCCTCGTTCGGCTGCTGGGGACTGTCATCGCAGTGGTAGTCACCCTATTCAACATTAGCATGCCCAGCATCCATTAATCATATCTTGGTAATCATATTTTGCCTCTTTCTTAACGTTAGCTTGACTGGCCGGGTTGGATGATAATACTATCGTTTTTCCGTGCTGCGTCCACCTTGTGTACCCACCCATAAAATTGTATCGGAAAAGATGCCATTTTACCACCATTCTCCTTCTCCAATGCAACAATTCACATTTACTGCACGGACACCTTATCGTCCCAGAGTCAACATAAGCAGGATGCGCGTAAGCAAACTCAAGAAATTCTACGACGCAATCATCAAAATCCTCAGCATTCTTCTTTTTTATCCAACTTCGATCGACTGACAACTGAGATTACGTACGATATACCACCTTAAATTAAAACCTCTAATTAGGCAGGGTTGATGTGAAAATGAATGCATGCATGTGAGAACATGTCTATATATACCCCCTCCGTTCTTTAATAGGTAGTGATCTTATTCCATTCAGAAAAACATATGTTTATAAAACAGTTGCCAACTCATGCTTAGTCATATGTCTGCGAAAAATGCGGTAGCACCTCCCCATATTTCTCCAAGTACACAACATCGATTAGGTGTTCTAACATATGTGTAATCTTACTCTTGCAAGAATTAACGGATGTTAGAACACCAGATCTGTATGCACCTAGAGAAACACTGGAGAATGTGTACTAAATATCCATGACATAGAACACAGAGCATGAGTCGATACACTGTTTTATAAACACTTAGGGTCTGTTTGGTATGACTTTCAGTTTTCAGTTTTTTTTCTAAAAAAAAGAGAAGAGTTCTTGTTTTTTTTTTTACCAGTTTAAAAAATTGGTGGCTGTTTGACAGAGTTTTTTTTTTTTCAAAAAACAGAAAAGAGCAAGCGTTTGACAGGACAACTCTTTGGGTTTATTTTTTTTAATATACATTTTTACATAATTGAACATTATTAAAGGTAATTAAGCAACTGTATTACAATGTCTTACAAATAATCAATGAATAACAACCAACATTACTAAACATAATTAAACCAACATTAGCTCATTTTAATCCTAGAGAAGTGTAGATTGACCACCGCGCCAAGACCCACCACCGCACAACAACCATTTGCCGATGTAATTAAACGAAATTAATATATGTCCATCACCACCGGCAACTCGTAACACCCACCACCGCACAACAACCTACGGCAACCCACAAATTTGTCCGCCACCTAGAGCACCACCGCACCAATCAAATCTGTCCATCACGCCAACCCACCACCGCCGGCCACGAAGGCAACCATTTGCCGATGTCAATCCAGCACAACCACAACAACCTACGGCAACCCACGAGACCCATCCCCAACCTACGGCAACCCATTTGCCGATTCCCATGTATTGGGCGCAACATCTCCAACAGTTATGTTCATCTTGGACCGAAGAGCGGCCGGTGGAGGCGGTGGAGGCAGTGGGCTGCTGGGTCAGTTGGTGAACGGTGCGGCGCTGCAAGATCGTGGCGGCGGCGGCACAAATAAAGGAGATAGCGGCGGCGGCGCTGCAAGATGGATGCACTGCAAGATCGTGGCGGTGACCGGTGGCCGGTGGAGGCGATGGAGGCGTTGGCCGGTGGAGGCGTTGTGGCCGGTCGAGCAAGGTGAAAGAGATGGAAAGAAACCCTAGTTTTTTTTTGGGTTTTATACCAGCAAGTAATTTATGCATTTTCTGTTGCTGCCTCGGCTTGAACCCTTAACCTCATTAAATGGGTTCCTCAGGCTCGTGTGAAATCTGAAAAAAAGAGTAAGAGGAAAGAGCTTTTTTGCTCTTTTTAAAAATGGCCCCTCTTTAAAAAGACCTGGGCCCTTTTTGAAAAGGCAAATCCAGCCAAACACCCCAAACTTCTTGCTCTTTTCCAAAATTTAAAAATTGGGCCTAAAAAGAGCTAAAAAAAAGAGTGTCAAACGGCCCCTTAGCTTTTCCAAATTGTCCAAACTGGACATCCAAAGGCTCATTACAAAGCATTACTTTGTAATGAGTACCTTTGAACGGGAACTAAGGATTTTTATGCATTGATGCCCTTAAAAATTGGTAAATATGCAACCATCTTATTGAAATTTCAAAATTTTGAAAAGATAGTTGCATACATTACCAATTTCACTTTAATTCAAATTCATTGGCAACAAGTTGAACCAACTTGTTGTCAATGGACTTTACAAAATAACGACGAATATTTCTAATGCGGGGGGCCGACTCATGTTTCTCAGTGAAAATGGATTAATTAGGGATGTACTAGGGTTTAATTAGGGTTGAGTTGGGTTAATAGGTTTATTTAGGGTAATTATAGTTAATTAGGGATGTATTAGTGTTTAAATTGGGTTAATTAGAGCTTATCAGGATTAATTAGGGATGTACTAGGTTTTAATTAGGGTTACATAGGATAATTAGGGTTAATAGGTTTAATTAGGGTTAATTAGGGCCTAATTTCGATAATTATGTTGTAATTAGGGCTAATTAAGGATGTATTAGGGTTTAATTAGGATAATTAAGGTTTAATCCTGATTAGGATTTAATTACTTTTAGTTAGGTTTGCTTAGTGATTATTATTAGGGTGTAATTAGGTTAAGGGTTTAATTAGAACTAATTAGGGTGATTAGGTCAATTAGGGATGTATTCAAGAGGATCCTGTTGTACGTCTCGGAGAGACATTGTTCAGCAACGGGGATGACTTAGTGTAGCCTAGTGCTTGAGAGCTTGAAGGAGATTGGAGAGTACGACTGGGGTACTCTGACTATGGCTCGTCTATACCACTTGATGGGCTCAGTATCCTAGGGGCAGTCCTTGAGCTTCATAGGATACTATATTGTCTGGGACGTATGTCTCAGCTCTTTACCTTTCTTCTTATACATAGATATATTGCTCACATTTTTCCTTTGCTAACAGATTAGGGAGGTTTGAGGGTGGCATTCACCGTTACTAGGGTAGGGGTATATTATAGAGGAGACTGAGCCGGCGATGTACCTTGGAATTTTCGGGACAAGGGAATTGGGGCCACTGTAAGGGTCTACAGGAATAGCTTCAACTGATTGACTCAGTGCCCAGTGAATTACTTATTCACTTAGACCTTAGCCTTTGAATTTGCTTTAATGATTATTTCATGAATACTCACATCCATTTTTCTTTTAAGGGTCCTTGTCCAAGTGTCAATGTGACGACCCAAGTCGTCAATCATTTAATTCAATATCATCAATACAATTACAAATGTATCCTATCAGATAACAAGCCCTAAAAATAGGTTACAAATATTTCTAAAATTCCAAAACTGCATGTTCTGCTCACATCCCCACTTGCATGTGCTCATCTAATTAATCATCTACACTGGAACGGTAAATGATGGGGGGGTGAGCCAGGTAGCCCGATAAGTGGAATAGTCATAGCAGCATATGACTAAAATCAAACACGCTAAATAATTTAACATCAGTCAATATGTTTGACAAGCAAACTGTCAACACAACCTTGGCTTAGTATCCCAAAAAATTAGTAAACCAATTCAATATCCAAGTTGCACATCAAACATACCACTTCAGCATCTTGCTTCCAGTATCCTTAAAGGGATATGCCAAAGCTTAGCTATATCATAATGTACCATGCACATAAGCAAATTACTAGAGCATTTTCATTGATCAAAAGTACTTAAGCCACGTCCCGCGATCATATTTCAAAAACAAGATATTTACCAATATTCAAAACAAAGCATTTGAGCAAGATTTCAGAACAACATTGTTTAGGAGTACAACGAACGTTGAGAAATAAATAACAACATGGCATAAAATAATAGTGATATGGAATTTCCTTTACCTAAATCCCGAAGAATCCACTTAAACAATTCCGTTAAATCAGGTACTAGGATTCTTCTTCTCTCACTCGTTATTGATCTATCTATTCATGAAAGTCAAAGGTAACTTAAAATAATTTAGAAAGAGATCAAAGGGTTGTTTATAGAATATTCTAGAAAGCACGAGGTGAAAAGAAACATGAGGTGGTGAGACAAGGCTATGCAACCAAGCAAGCACAACAATGCTAACCAAAGCACGACAAAACTTGAAGCACGAGGTGGCAAGACAAGGTTGTGCCATCTAGCAAGCACGAAGATGCTAAGCAAAGCACGACAAGGCTTGAAGCACGACGTGTTGCAATAGTATGTTGACACATCACAAGTACGACGATGATAGGTAGCACGAGGTGTCAATCAGAGAAGTAATCAACACTGACTCCTCAATAAGAATGAGGTGTCACGATTTCGTGATGACATCCAACAAGCACGACAATGCAGGTCCTAATTGTCACCCAAAATTATCATCACCATTTTTCACTTAACCAACCAGTAATATTTTGAGCACCTCTAGAATTTGGAGTGTTATAGTCAAGGTGAGGAGTCTTACCCATAGGAGTTAGAGCTCACTCGATGCCAGGTTCTACTGGTAGTGTACTCCCAAGAGGAGTACTACTTGGGAGAAATAGTTCTCTTCTAACACCATACTGATGTCGAGCCACGCACTCTTGCTGCCCCTCCTTTAGAGATGTATCAGATAAGAACTTTGGATCAAAAGCTAAGACATAGTTTGACTCGGGGGATTGTTGTGTCCTACTTTAGGTGGCCGATGCAGTCCTCGTACTTACGAGGCATTTGTAAGAGAGGATTTAAACCCTTCTTTGACCTACTCTACGGACTTTTGGGTATAACTATGTCTGCCTTCTAGGCCTGCGCTATTCATCATTATATTTTGCTTGTCCGGTTCTGAGGCAGTTCGATTATAAGCAAGTTGTTCCAAATTCTTAGATTGATTTTTTGGTGGTGGGAACCTTAACCCTTAATTGATCAAGGTTGTTTCCTAGGGTTAGGGCTCTCCTCCTTATCTCCATCGCTCCATAGGGACTGTGACATTTGTCAGTGGTGTAAGCCTAGTTCCTTCACTGATGTCTGATGCTTATATTTGTTGGCTCTGGCCCTCATTCGGGAGTGTTGGTTACTGAGAATCAACTACGTGTTGAGCTGAACTAGGATTTTCTAGCTGCCTACGAGATCTAAGTTTATGGAGAGAGCTAAATTGGAAGCTCTTCTTTTTGAAGTAAGTTTAGGGTTTGATTTGCACGACTCCAGTAAATCTACACAAAGTACCATTCAGGGTTTTGGTTTCCCCTAGACAAAAGTAAGAAGTTCAAGTCATATGGTCCGATGGTCTTGGATTGGTTCCTAGCTATTTGAAGATAAATTTGACACGGACGGGATCTCGATACAGTCTTTGCATTTTGATGAACCTCGGAGCCATCCCCGACTGTTAAGAAGAAACATCAAAATAGGCCACTAACTATCAACATTCCCTGGATCACGAAAATTGTATATATGCTTATACCGAAGGCCAGTTTGACCTCAAGTGTGGAAGGATGATGAAAATTGGGAAAGTAGGGAAAGGTTCAGTGGTTGAAACAAAGATTCTGGAAGATAAAATTCCAATATCAAGAGGCTGACTTATGAGAAGGATAAGCTAAAGTTTGGCTCGGTCATATTTCTAGATTAGGATGATCGTCCACCCTCGAGAAAGATAGAAAGGAACATGATGATATTTTAGTTATTAGTTTTTCTTTTGTCCTAACTTTTGCCTAGGCCCTTTGGCTGCTTTTTGTTTTAGCGAGCCTTTTATTATTATTATTATTATTTAGCATTTTCCTTCAGTGTACACACACACACACACACACACACATACTTTAGTACAGAGCACGTGCGTTGCACATGAATATAATCGAGAGTAATGTTTGAAGTGATATTATTTATTTTTTGGAATCAAATAATGTAATTCAATTATATTCTTATTTCTTTTGCGACTTATTTTAGAAGAAATATATATTTGATGTTCGCAACTCTAATCAGTTCAATCTTTGAAGATATTCTTTGTAGGCTTCTAGATTGAAGAAATGTTTGATGGTACAACTGAAAATAAATTCAAATGGAGAAATTAAAAGAATGAATCTACGTCTTTGTTTTTATAATCTGTTAAATTGGTTTATGGTTAAGATTTGTAATTTTTGAGATCAAGTGCTTTGCATTTCATCAATGAGAAATGCAAATCACCATGTCTTCAACTGTAATAACCAAACATGTTTTCAGTTCAAATTGACACCATATTTAAACCTTATTTTTTTTACACATATTTAACCATTTTTGGTTTTTTTTTGTTTTTGTTTTTCCAACAATTTTTGCTTTATTAATTGATTTTTTGCATATTTAAGTTTCTTTATTTGGTTTTTGTTTTTTAATTTTTAAATTGGTTAATTGTTTGCTAACCTAAAAATGTAAGGGAAAAAATTACAGTTCTCATTAACATTCAATATCTAATGTTTATTTCATTTTAACCAAATTAATAAGAGAATAATAAAGAATTTTTTTTGTTATATTTTTCTTTTTCATCACACTTTTCATTTTTTAATATATAGAATAGATTCATTACCCAATGTTCTTTTAGTTTTATCAAAATTTATAAGGGAGTAATAAAGGAAGGGTAAGAATGCAATTAACATAGTTAACAGAGGACATAATCGCCCAAAATTGATTTACAAGATTCATACTTTTATAAGTAGTACACACCGACACACACACACGCGCACACACACACACACATATATAGATATATATATATATATATATATATATATATATAATATTAAATTTATGACCTAATGTTCATTGAACGCATTACAAAATAACTAATTAGGGAAGGATAAATTGTCATTGGAATAACTAACGGATGGCAAAATCTGAAATGATTACAAAATTAGTAATTAATAATAATATTTATGACAGGGTATGATTGTTATTGAAGTGATTAAGCAAGAAAAAAAAATGAAATAATATGATTTACAAGATTCATACTTTTATAGGTAGTATGTATGTGTGTGTGTGTGTGTATGCCCTTTGCAGGGTTTTCATTCTCGCGGACTTTTTATTTTACTCGAGAATGAAATTGAATTCATAGCCAGTGGAATAAAAGACTTTCTATTTAAATTTGATCGTACCGAGGCAACTTTACGGGGCTGCCTATGTACATCTGATGTGTTAGAATGGAATATATGTCCTGAATAGCGTTCTTAAAGGAGGATCATTTCACTTCTAGTTCATTTACAATTTTTAGTCATGCATTATATTTCTTTAGTATCAACTAATAAAGCTGCACCTTTCGTCATGATTTGCTTGATCATATAGGGACCTGACCAGTTGAGTTCAAACTTTTCTTCTGGCTTTCAAATTTTTTCGATATTCTCCTTTGATACCCAATTTCTTTCTTTAAGCCACGTCTATTAACTCACTTATTAAATGCTAATGCAATTCTCTTCTGGTAACCCTGAATGTGATAAAGAGCTTTTAACCTTTTCTATGCGATGTCGTACCCAATCTTCTTATCTGATTCTCCAATAAGACCCTAAGAGAGCCTACTGCCAATTCTACTGGGATGACCACTTCCATACCATAAACTAACGAACACGGGGTAGTCCCAGTTGATGTTATCTCCTATAGCCACAAAGGGCATAGGGAAGCTTATTTAGCCAGCTCTGACAGGAGTCCATCATTTTTCTCAACATATTCTTGATGTTCTTATTGGCGCCTTGTACAACCCCATTAGTCTATGGACGATAGGGTGAGGAGCAATGTCAGGTTACACCATATTCTTCGGCTAAATCCTTCAAAAAATAGACTGTTGTCGAAAATTAACTCGCGAGGGACTCCACATTGACAAATGATTTTGGTCCAAATGAACTGATCCCCCTTTTTGGCGTTGAGCACAGCATATAGTGGCCTCCCCCCTTTTTGGTCCGAATGAACTCCTTATGACTTCTAGCAGGGTAGGTAAGAGGTATTCAACAACCGACGGGTCGATACCGAGTATGTCAGTATAAGGCCAAGCAAATATGTTTATGAATTCTTTTAGGATTGCAGTGATTTCCTCTCTGTCTCTCATATATAGACTAGCCTTGTTTTATTTTTTTCACATTTTTGGGCATGCCTATGTTGACTTTAGTTGTTTCTTCGGCCACTGGATTAACTCGATTAGACTCTCAGTTTTCTATATCTTTCATCATTTCTTTCAAGTATTATTTCTCTTCTTGGTCCGTTAGTTTTGACTCATCATTAAGCTTATTGATTAATTCATCATAACTTCAACCAGCAACCAATGAGTAATCAAAATCGATCATCACATTATCAATAAAAAAAAGTCAGGGAGGATAGAATAGGTAAAAAATTCAGATTATCTAAAGATACATAAGCATCAAGGTCTTCCGGTTAGGAATAATCTTGACATCGGGACAATCCTTCGTGATCTCTCCCATAATCAGCGGTCAATACTCGATCTTTCAAATGCCGCCCGATGTGTATTGTTGAAATATGACGTAATCTGGTCATCCACCTCACAAATAAGCACAAGGATATGCATATTGTTGAATTCCTTCTGGCTCCATAAAGTCCATCCAATTAGAGGTGTCTTCCTTGCTTGGATCAGTCAGGCTTGGCAGTTCTTCATCCTCCACTCATTCACAGTCGTAAAATATTTTCCATCCCTTTATCGACTTTCCTGTCTCCATGTTGTAGACCAGTTCTAGGAATCTATAATAAGGTCGTTCTTCTCTTTCCTTAACAAAGTATTCATTCATCATAGGAACCTTAGTCATGGCATTGAAATCCACAAGTCATCCATCCTCTCAAACTTTATTGGCATGAGCTATCTTTTTGATAGCTTCCTTCCTCTCTTTCTTGTTGGGATTGTATCTTAACATGAACTTATCTATCTTTTTCTATAGAACCGAAAGCTAAGAAGTCCATAGCAATTTCAGCTCAAACATTTTCCAGGAAAATAAAAGAGTCTTCTCATCGTGGAAAACACTAGAGTGTTGTGGGGCACAAAAGTGAGAAAGTTTTCATCGAGACAAACCTCCTTGAACTTCAAACACTGAACTGGGCTGTCGATCTTGAACCCGTTAAGAAGTAGGTCTAACGAGTCATGTGTAACCACAACACTGTCCTTATCATTCTCCACTTGTCTAATCTGAGGTAACTACGAGTCTCCTATAATTTTGAAAATGGCTTTGTCCAGAATAAACTTGACTTTCTGGTGTAACATAAAACGAATTGATCCGACTAAATGTATGCATAGTCTCCCTAATAGAAGATGAAATGCTGGGTATGTCCAACAATCGAAACTCTACTTCAAAATTGGGAGTTTCAACCGTCATAAGGAGTTGAACTATGGCAATAACCTCTTTTCGGGTGTTATCACAAGCTCGGACAACTTGGTTAGAAGGGGAAAAGTCTGAGGGATTTATGCCAAGAGCTTGGACGGTATGCAGGGGATAGGTATTGACGGTAGAGCCGTTGTTTATGAGGATTAGGGGAACCCTCTTATCAAGTGCTCGCATAGTTATACGGGGCGGGTCGTTGCGGCTAGGTGCTGACTTAGGCAAATCAGATTCGGAGAAGGTAAGGACATTCTCGTAATGAATAATCCTTAATACTTGCGATAGGTCTTTTGGTTGTGTTTGTATGGGTATCTGGGTTTTGCCGAGTAACTTGATCAAGGCTTATCTGTGCGAGTAAGAAGCAAACAACAATTTCTAGATGAAAAGGTTGGCTTGTATCTTCTTCAGTTGTCTCAATACCTCATTGTCTTGGGGGTCTTAGGAGAACAGTGGATCTTATGCGGTTGGTCGGGGAACAATTTAATAAACTTGACCTCATCTCCTCAAATGTGACATTGTTGTATTGGGCCTAAACGCGAAGCCCATATCCTTCTCATACTCTTCTTCGGCAGTGAAGGCCTTGCTTTCCATCAATTCTTCCTAGGAAACATCATCACAGAACTCTGACAAACATGGAAACCGATTGACCACACTAGCTTGCTTGAGTAATGAGTTTAGCCGAATCTATCACTTGTAGAACATTAGTGATAACGTAACTCTTGTTAGCTGGCAATGGTGTCTTCTTGACGTTGGTTTTCGCAGGAGGAAAAATTTTCCTTTGTTAATAAGGTCCTGGATGACGTGTCAGAAACTCATACATCTATGTAGGGAGTGTCCCTTCCCTAGATGATAGGTATAGAAAGCTTGAATATCATGACCTCAAATATCATTGCTAGCGTGGGGGTAGGTAGTAACTTGGATATCATGCCCTTCCTTAACATTTTTTCGAACACTTTGGGCCATGGGGCATCCAAGGGAGTGAACTTTTTTTTTTTGCTACAATATCATCTCCCATTATACTACCTGTTATGCTTAGATATTGTCAACGTTTTTGGCACTGGTGGGCTTCTATTGGACATTAGAATTTCTGGAGCTTGCTCGAGACTCCCACCTTTATCTTAGGGAAAACAGTCCCTTTGTTGATGGCGTCCTCGATCTGTATTAGGGATCCCATTGATGACTTGAATGATAAGGTAGTGGCCAAAGAGATATTCATGGTGCACTAGGAGCAGATTATTTCACACTAAGTTCACCTGTTCTTTCTCCACAGGATGATTCACTATTTGAGCAGCATTGTTTCTCTATCTCATGATAAAAGCAGTTACGAATTCCTTTAAATCTTGCTTGGTAGTCTCTATGTCCCTATGAGTGTTGTCTAAATCAGGGGGTACTCATTTTCGTATTTAACTTTTGAAAACTCGCCTTACACTTATCGGTCCATTGATATGCCATTTCCTTCCGAGTCAATGTGAACAATGGTGCAGCTATCCTTGAAAACTCTTGTACAAAATCAACGATACTGTCCCGTCAATCCCAAGAAACTTCTAACTTTTGCTACATTCTTTGGCAATTGCCAATTCAAAATAACTTCTATTTTAGACGGGTCAATAGTTACCCTCGCTTTAGACACTATATGGCCTAAGAAGGCCACTTGCTTTAACCCAAATTCACATTTACTGAACTTAACATACAATTTCTTATCCCGTAGTACTTGCATTACAATCCTCAAATGATGCTCATGCTTTTTTATACTTATCATCAATAAAAACTACTACAAATTCATCTAAAAACTCCTTAAAAATTTGATGCATTAAGTCCACGAAGGTTGCATGAGCATTCGTCAATCCAAACGGCATGAAAACAAATTCATAACTTCTATATCTTGTATGGAAAGCCATCTTTGGAATATCTTCCTCTCTTATCCTCAACTGATCGTATCCAGATCTTAAGTCCAACTTAGAAAATACCACTGTTGCCAATAATCCATGAATAACCTCATTGTACCATCTTTCTTTTTAACAATTAAAACTGGGGCTCCGCATGGTGATACATTAGGTCGAATAAACCCCTTTGTAACTACAACTTCAACTCCCTCAATTCAGCCAGAGCATCCTTTATGGCGCTTTTGCAATCTGGGCTATTCCCGGCAACAGTTTTATCACATACTTCATTTTCTGCTCAATCGGTAATGTCGTTACGTCTTCAGGGAATACATCCACAAATTCATTTATTACATGTGTATCTTCTATTTTAACCTTTTCTTTGTGCTTATCCACCATATAAGCTAAATATCTCATACAACCTCTAGAGAGTAAGTTCTCTGCTCGAATAACTGATATAATATTCATATCCCCATCCTTTCTACATCAAATGTAGTAAAAGTCACAACCTTATGGAAAACAATCTAGTGATACCCGATTAGATGACAACCAATCCATCTCCAACAATATTTCAAATCCTCTCATAGGCAAAACAATCAAGTCAGCATATAACGTATGCTCACCCACAATCATTGCACAAGATTTATATATCAGACTAACCAGAGTACTTTCTCCTAGTGGAGTACTAACCCAACACATATGGTAGCAACTTAGGTTCTTGGGGTAACATGGGCACCATATATGATGAAATAATCAAATGGGTAGAACCAGGATCAAATATTACTCTAGCAAAACATTGAAAAACAGTGAGTGTACCTTCAATAACTCCGCTAGCATCTCGAACCTCCTGAGATTCCAATGCATATGCTCGTCCTAGCATTCTTGGCTTTTCAGCATTCCCTTGCAGATTCCCTCTACCCTGGTTATCTCGAGGCACAATTTGATTTCCAGAATAAGGGCAATTTCTCCTAATATGTCCGGGCTGAGAACAGCTAATACACAAACCCATCTTTCTGTGACATTCATTCTCTGCGTGTCCAGTCAAATTACAATATGTACATTGCTCTCCAATTCTTGCCTACTTTGACAGTTCCATGTTTGATATCTCAGTCTGATTTCTCCTTTTAATATTGTCACCTGAGGATGATGCTGTAAAACTGGCTTGACTACCAGTATAACCACTCATTTGATTACCTCGAGCTCTTCCCTGACCATTTCCATAGAAATTGCAATTTCTTCCTTGTAAAGCCCTTTGAAAATTTTCCTGCCAAGAATTCCCTTGACCCCTTCCACCAGGGTTCACATTCCCACATTACGGTTTCCATGTCCACCGTATGATGGTGCTCTAAATGGTTTTGTATCAACATTGTTTTGCTCTTCCAAATCATTCTCAATAGCCAATGCTCTATCAATAACTGCCATATAAGTTTGTAACTGCAAGGGATCAACTTATCCTGAAGATACTTATTCAGACCTTTACCAAACTTGGTTACTTTTCTTTCTTATGTATCGACCAGATGTAGACAAAATCTGGCTAAATTAGTAAACTATGATTCATAAACTGATACCGGCATATTTTGTTTTTCAAACATTATAAAATTTACTTCTCTCTTCTCTTGGGTCACTGCTGGAATATAGTTATCAGTGAACTCCCTTTTAAAGTTTTCCCAAGTCAACAGCACTCCTTCCCAATTCCACTTCATAGATAATAATTTTCACCATTTTCTGCACTAGCCTTTAGCATAAAGCTAGTATACACCAATCTTTGAGAATTCAGAATCCTAGTAGTATTAAGAATTGTCTTCACTCTAGCCAACCATTCCTTGACTACCAAAGGACCAGGCTTCCCGAAAAAAGGGTTCTTTATCAGTTTAACAAATTTATCAAGGGTAAGACCCCCAGCTTCCAAAACCCGAGTACTATTCAACATCTCTTAGGGTTGCTCAACTTGTTGAGTACCTCTAACATTACCTTCATTCACTACTTCTTGCACATTTGTATTTATAGGGACATTTTCACCCATTTGTCTCATTTCATCTACAACTTGCGGGAGTATCTGACAAGTCTCTAGTAATCCACTATTAGTCACATGATTATTATTTTCAGTGGAGTGCTCTTTTATATTTAGCTGTGGGTTGTGCCCACCCTGACCTTCAACATTAAACTCAGGATTATTCCTTCTTTGAGTTCCTTTTCATCGGCCATTTCTCTATTGTTTCCTTGATCTCGCGCTCCACACTGTCGCTCTGTTGTAGGCATATACACGAAACTCCGTATAAGTACCCTCACATAATATGAAATATTCAATAATCACTAACCACACAAGGACTTAAGATCTTATCCCAACTTTTAACCACGCTCTGATACCACAACTATAACGCTCCAACTTAGGGTTAGAGTATCACGAAACAATTGCTAATCACACCATTCTAATAATACAAATCATTCTTACTCACTTGGTAATTAAACCATATCATACAAAATTAAAGAGTTTACTTTTACAAAACACACCTAGCAAGGTCTCTACTAGATCTCAAAGTTGACATATTGTTCTATATTAAATAAAACATATTGTTCTATATTAAATAAAACTTAGTTCACAAATGTAGAAGTATCCCCTTGCCCGTCTTCTTACCGTGCCTCACACCTTTTTCTTGCGTTTTAAGGGACCGGCTCCTTGATCTAAAATATTATGGATAAAAATCTGTCAGCCCACTGGCTTAATAAGATAATTAAAGACATTTAATGTAATTTTCAACTAGAGAAAATTGATAATGAATGCTATTGCACTTCAATCACATTAAGTAGTTCTACATGTGCATGTTACACATATAAAACGTTCACGCTTAGTTGAGCATTACAAGAGTTTACCAATTCTTTTCAGTCCGATCAATAGACCACCCTTATGTCACCACACCCAAGATATAAGTTCAAAATATTTGCCTTGGCCAAAAGCAAAGTAACCAAAAACAAATAAATATCGATACTGTCTTGGGTAACAGTTGAAGATACAAATGTTCAGCTCATATGGTGCACGACTACTCAAACACAATCAAATCAACCCCCAATCATTTTGAATGGGGTAACATAGTAATCATCAATAATACATTAACCATCCCTTACAATGAAAGGATGTAACATGCTAACGTGCAAGCAAACAGATCATTTCATATATGTAGTAGTTGTAATCTTCATTTACTTGCACCGTAAAACTTAGCTATTAAATATTTAGTCACTTTCATCATGTAATAGCATCTTCATTACATCTAGAACATGTAATGTAATCATTTATATTCAGCAAATGTGCTTCAATTATAAAACTTAACAAACATGTACAAAATCATATTCTAACCATGTCTAGTTTAGCATAATTCCATAATTCGCATGTATCATAACCTATTTCACGTCTTCCATAATTTCCAGTATATTAAACATGAATAGATTCACTTATTAACAAGTCTCTAACAAGTATTCAAAAGTTTGACAAGGCATTCATACTAAAAGAATTACGCTAATATAGCATCTATCTGCATGCATGTCTTAAAATCTCATTAAAAACCTTTAACTATCTTACCTTAAAGAAGAGATGAAAGAACCAAATTTCATATTTGAAACACCTCCAAAGAGTTCTCAAACACGTTCAAAACAATATTTGAAGCTCACAAGAACTTTCAAAATCAACTGTTTAAGGTTCTCTTTTAAAAAAACAAGCCTTAATTCTAGATTTTGTAAGGTTTTTGTTTGGTTTTCTTGCAATTTTTCCTTGAGGATTTAAGCGTGTCAATTAGGTCTTTTATTCAAATTAGAAGCAAGTAGGAGGTGCAAGTAGAGGTGAAGAGGTAGAGAAGTTAAGCATAACGAGGCTCTAAGCACGAGGTGGCAAGATGCGTGCCACCTAGCAAGCACGACAATGCTCGAAGCACGATGTGTTGTGACAGTATGTTGACACATCACAAGCACGAGGTGGTAAAATTCTGTGTAAAAAGTACAAACAATTTGCAGCCAGTTCAGTTAATAACCTGTTAGTCCCAACTAGAGTTTTTACCATTTTTTTTTGTTTCTAACTCTTCTAAAAATATTTTTGATCATTTGAGGTGATCATTTAAAGTTTCTACACATCAAATACGGTTTCATTAGTGTTCATACATAGTCTTTTTCATTTCTAGCACTGCGTTCACCTTCTTAGACAATTTATTCAATTCAATGTGTTTAACATTTAAACATACATTCAAATATGTTATCATGCATAGTTAATCATAATCATTTCCACACAGACTAATGCATCTAATCATGCTTAAACATGTAATCAAAGGATATGAAATGTTTGGTTCTCATAGTTTCTGCTTGATGCCAAAGAAAGTGGATTCGTACCTGCGTGGAGGTGCCACAAAGGTTACAGTCTGAGTCAGCTTCCAGATGTACAAAGTGACAGACAGTGAGGGTGGAGTAAGGTCAGAGAGCAAGGCTTCCTAGACAGGTTGTGAGGAGTGGCAGTTCTGTTGAGACATAGTGGAGACGAACAAGGGCCGATAGTCGACAGTCCAAGTTAGGGTCCAAGTCAGGGTCTGATGTCATAATCGATATTATTTTCAAATGAGTTCCAAAGTGCACTATTTATAGGCAAAAATATACATCTGTCATCAATTGCACATGGCATCCTCTGGGAGTGACGCGTCACCAGGGGTTCCAAAAATACCTGTTCTCTATTGGATTGTCAGTTCCTAAATTTGCACTAACTGCCCCACACAGCGTCACTCTACCTATCTGAGAAGACTAACCACACTGCGACAGGATGATCAGAGTAAGCTCGTTGCCCCAGCCACCGGTCCAAACCCTTATTGAATCCAACAAGTGTGAGTCAAGAGACGCGTAGAGAACTTAATAGTAGTGAGGGTTTCCCCTGTAACCAACTGTCAAGTAGACTAGGCACGATGCCCTCCAAAGACCTGTTCATGTCCCGGAGTGATCCGGGGGTCATCGTCCTGGGGGCACCGACGATCACCTATAACATGAGTGGACATGGTCGCAACTCAGTGCCTAGTGTCATACAAGTCATCCTAGGCGGTGATAGTTTTGTGGTAGCAAGCCTATCTTACTTCGAAGGTTCCTCATGCCAGAGCACTACGAGTGTAGCCCCTCGGAATGCTGCACAATCCTGGGAGTCGGTTGAAGCATGTTGCACGTCCACGGCGGGAACGCATGGTGTGGTGAATGAGTAAGGTGCCCGGAGGCATGTAACATGATTGTAGCGCATGGGTGAGATGCCAATGGCACGAGACATTGATTGTGGCACATGGGTGCGATGCCAATGGCATGAGACATTGATTGTAGAGCATGGGCGCGATGCCAACAGCATAAGACATTGATTGTGGTGCATGGGCTGGGGGGGTTGGCCACCATTGGTGGGTCCACAGTGGGGTTGGGCTCGGCCATGGGAGGATTGTCGCAAGGCGTGATGGGTGTCGGTGGCCACGGCAAGGGAAAAGAGAAAGTACCCGCAAGTGGTGGGCAAGGTGGGGTGCCCGAGCCCCAGATCGAGGCCAACCGTGGTGGCGATGGTGCGGCTGAGCAAGTGGTTAGAGGAGAGCACGCCAAGCCGATGCAGGTGGTGAAGAAAATGAGGGGGAAGTAGTGGGCGAGGCCAGGAGGTGTGGCAGTTAGTGTGTCGTGACCATCGCGGGGCGTGACGACAATGCTCGTATCGACGCCGCTAGTAGATGATGCCTTGCCAATGCCGACCGGGGGGTCGGGAGTGTCATTGACATTTGATGATGGTGGGGTAAGGTTATTTGATCCAGAGCCGAGTAAGACGAACACATTGTTGCGAGTGAAAGGGGTCATGCCCAGTACGCCAGACAGGGCGTTGTGGATGGAGTTGTGCATTCGTGTGGCTAATGGAGGTTTCACTTTTCTATGGGGTGAGCTGTCTATAGAAAGGAGCCACGTGTGCCATCACCTTATGTCCTAGCTCCTAGCTGGGAGGGGGCACTTATCATGTCGTCGAGATACATACCGGCCTTGTTGGCCAAGAGGGAGGATATGCCTTGGTCGCCTATGGTCTTCAAGGTCCATAGCATGATGCCGATAGGGTGGGATTTTTGGTGTGAGTATATGCTAGAGTGTCCGGAACAGACGACATTGCTGCAGTCACTTGGGTTGTTATCGGCCATAGACATTACAGTGAGAGGACTGGAGCTATACAGAGATACGTCGGGTATGACCTTACTACTGTTGAGGTGGCGCACCCAGTCACATACTTTCGTGACATAGTTTAGGGAGATCGGGCCGACGTTGCTGGATGTGCTGATGCTGACAGGATTACCTATGCACGGAGAGCAGGACGCACGGGTGACCCTGATGAGTGAGGAGGAACGGGTGCTACATACACAACTGCTGGATATCTTGGCAGAGACGAAGAGTCACCGGAAGGACACATATAGTGGGTGGATCAAGAATTTCTTTGGTTCGGCACAGGCAAAGACGGGGCAAAAGCTGGGCAATGCGGAAAACTTTGTGGTGGGGCCGTACCACTGGAATGAGAGATAGGAGATGGTGGCCTTCTTAACGATGTTCCTGATGAGGTAAGTGTCGCACTGGATCCTTTCCTGAGTCTTGTGTATGTTGTGTATTTGTCACTCTTGCCATGCATAATAAGTTAAACTTGCACTTAGGAAAATTTGTTCTATAGTTAATAACACTTCATTCTGCCATGCGCTGCATTGTTGGATAAGGTAGTGATATGTGCTTTCTGTAGATATTTGTAGGTTTTTATTTGAGGGGACACCAGAGGATGACATCTCCCCCAAAGTGTTCCCGCTCGCTATTCGGATGGCGCAGGGTTGACACGTCAGGCTAGCTCCCGTATATTTAGGCACTCTGTACTCACATCTGGATTAGTTTGTGAATGACGTGAAGTTGTCACATAGGCACTATCAGGTGGCAATATACGTGAACTGGATATTCCTGCAGTGGTATCTATACGAGTGTTTTCAAGACTATCGGCCGACATGTTATCCTCTCGAGTATCCATCTCTGACAATGGGTATGGTGACACGGCTAGGCAGGTCACGACAGGTGGCTTTGTGGTGCTCTGGTACACGGGCATATGCGTGGGCAGGTATTAGGAGGCCGGACTGGCCATTGGCACAGGCCCTAGATAGGCATGATGCGTGCTTGCAACGGCTGTATATGGAGATACATCCGTCATATGGGGTGCCACCGTGGTTGCATGTAGAGGACATTATGACAGGACTAACCAGGAGAGGGGACTTGGGACCGGGGCAGCTGATACTTTTGGTTGCATATTTTTTTGGGTCGGCTTCCTGTTTTGATAGATGATGGCGGGAAGCCCACCGAGTCCAGGCGCTATGTGGCAAGAGATACAACCCTGACTATCTATCGTTGGTTTTGGGTATGACTTGGAGCCCCTATATGGGTATTGTAGTCCGTGGAGTGTGGCGATTACCTTCGAGTACGGTGACTGCCTTCGAGTATACACAATATGACAGAGTCCGCCAGCTGCTGGCATCGACGACCAAGTGAAGGCAGCATGGGACGTTGTCAATGGGGTGGTGATAGTGGAGTATGCCCGGTGGTGGGAGCAACTGCGGTAGCACTGAGCAGAGTGGTTGGCACAACCATTAGCCAAACGTCAGCGGGTGTATATGTTTGTTTGCGATAGAGGTTTGGGTTTGATATCAGCATCGACTGATAGAATGAGTACGATTCCTGTGCTAGTTATCGGGAGCTCCATTGCGAGCTCAGAGAGGGAGGCTGAGGAGGTTGGTGGGGGGCCTGATGATGATGCCCGAGGGGGTGACATTAGGGAGGAGCAGATCGTTCATGTGCCAAGGGTGCCAGGAGCCGGCAAGGGTCCATTGTCATCACTGCGAGTTGGGATGATGGAGACGACTCAACAGGCCAGCGCGGGCACATTAGTCCCATACGTATTAGGGTCGAAGTGGCTACGCGATGTGTCAAATGAGTTCGACTTTGAGGTTAGCATTTTTTTCTTATTAATTCCAATTGCATGTGTGAAACGCTGATGGTCCATGCATATATATTGATTAACAGTTGTTTTGACATGAGCTCGAGGAGAGGGCTAGCGAGGAGCGCAGTGAGCCGATCTCTAAGGCCGAGGGCAAAGAGGTTATGGCAGTCAAGGCAGTGGGGACA
The DNA here is from genome assembly GCA_033070095.1 of Escallonia herrerae. Classification (NCBI taxonomy): domain Eukaryota; kingdom Viridiplantae; phylum Streptophyta; class Magnoliopsida; order Escalloniales; family Escalloniaceae; genus Escallonia; species Escallonia herrerae. The sequence continues at coordinate 384,684 of JAVXUP010000032.1, read as the reverse complement.
TCATGGGCAGGGGAGGCCGAGACACTGGATGTCAGGGTGACTGAGGAGATTGAGGCGGCAGAGTATGTGGCGGAGCAGGAGAGACAACCGAGTCCATTGCGATTTGCGGAGGTGACAGTAGAGGCTTTATATGGCAGAATAGTGGGTGATACTTTGATGTTTGAGGCTGGCGGTGAGTGGTGAGCGGGGATGGAGATAGAGGCCGTTGTAGGTGATCGTGGGGAGCCTGAGGATCCCAAGCCTATGGTGACAACTCTGGTGCAGGGACATGGGACCCCGATTCAGCCAGTTGTGGAGCGTCCTTCGGAGACATTGTTGGGGTCAGTGGTTAATGCTGGTGCTACACTTCTAGCGATGCATTCAGCAGTTGTTGGGGCTTGGACGAATGCTGGACTGTCAGATACTTCTTCAGTAGGAGGTAGTGGTGCGACGGCCGGAGATACGAGTAGGGGGTCTTCAAGTGGATAGGTAAAGAAAGCATCTTGGGAGGTTCTCCAGCTGCCTGTCGAGATGGTGCAAAGACTGGGGCTTCTGAGGGCAGGGTTCCTGTAGACATTTATGGGGGTTACTATGGGGAATCTATAGCTGCGGAGATGGTTGTATTGCGAGTTTGTGGAGTGGTTAGTGCTTTTTGCTAGGGTGCTGCCATCGGGCTGGATGCCAGAGTTCATATGATAGTCTTTTAAAGATTTCCTCCATTTATTTCCTTGGGTCTGTAGCTGGATTGGTTTGCGGACTTCTTAGATCGAGGAGTGAGAGTCGTGATGCAAGGGAGAGGTTAGTCATGGTCTGCATGCGAGAGACATTGGTGGGGAGGCAGCGGACAACATTGAAGGAGGAGGGGTCCAAGATTGCCATGCTTGACAGAGAGCTGGTAGACCTGTAGAGGCAGATGGCAGACGTGCAGAGAAGGCGCCTGGAGGTTGAGCGATAGGAGGTAGAGCGGCTGAGACGGCATGCTGAGTGTGACATGGAGTTGTCCGATCTACAGGCGCAGCGTAAGACCCTTCTGTCTTCCTGTTCCCATCATGTTGCAGCATTACTATCAAGATTGCCTTAGTTTGTTTTCATGGTATTGTATTCATAGAGTCCAGTAGCGGCCTGCAAACCTATGACTTGTGTACATTAGTGGTGAGCATTTAAACCGTTGAAACCAATCCAACCGTGAAAACCGAACCAACCAATCCGTCTATTTCCAAACTGATTTTAAAATCAATCGGTTGGGTCTTTTTTTTTCTTTCCAAACCATACATTTGGTTCGTTCGGTTGGGTTCGGATATTTTTAAAACCGCATAAACCGAACCAACCGTATATATAATAATATAACATATCTATATTTTTACCTAATCCTTATTATTTTTTTTACTGACTCTAGTTATCTAACCACTCATATAAAATGGGATAGATCCTAAATCTCGTAACGTAACAAATATTTTTCATTTGTCGCCTACATCTTATTAAGTGTTAATAATTATAATAAAAAAATCAGTTTTTTAGAGCATATTAGTATGTATAAGTTATTAATTTTTAGGCCTAAACTTGCCCAAAATTGAGTTTGGCCCAAACCGATTAAACCATCCAAACCGAACTGTCCAATCCCTCTAATCCGCAAAAACCGAACCGTTGAAACCAAACCGTTCAATTACGGTTCGTTTTTTTTTCAAACCGAGGTTGGTCGGTTCGGTTTGGTATTCAGCCTCCAAACCGAACCAACCGAACCGTGGTCACCCCTAGTGTACATTTTGCTGATATTGATATTATAGTCATGTGGTTCTTTTTGTACCTGTGCTTGTTATGACATGATGCTTAGCTTTTGTTGTACTTGTGTGACTTAGCATGTGTTGGCTTCCCCTTGGTGTTAACCCCTCCCTGCCCATAACAGGTGACTTAGTGTACATGTGTGAAAATACAAGAGTTGCATTACATACAATAGTTGAGGCAAATGAATGATTTTGCATGGATAATTCTTGAGCCAAAATGTGGTTACATAAATAAAATGAGAACTTCTAATAATCAGCAAAAGTTACAAGTCTATAAACACGTGTGCATATACAAAAAAATGCTATGTGTTCAAGTGTTCTAAGTTTTGGGGGGTAGCGCTAAGTGGAACAATCCGCAGCTGACTATGCATTATACTTCTTCAGGCAACGGGAATTGATAGGGGCTGTGATCTGTCCATCATTCGGGTCGAGCAGGAGGTAGGGTCGTTGTCTCTGGCTACATGCACTTGAAATGGGCCTTCCCAATTTGGTGTGAACTTAGGGGCTGACATGTTAGCACATACATGCTTGGCAGCTTGGAGGACAAAGTCACCTTCAACAAATGATCATGGCTTGAATGTCTTTCCATAGGCTTTCGTGAGTTGCTCATGATACTTCTTCATTCGGCGTTAGGCATTGGCTCTTTTTTCATTAAGGCCCTTAAAAGCTGCCATTCTGGTTTCTTCCTCCCCAATACCACTGCTTAGGGAGAGTCGGGGGGCGACCATGATCTCAGCTGGTACCACACACTCATCCCCAAAGACGATGGAAAAGGGCGTGGCCTTCGTTGCTGTGTGCCTGGAAGTTCTGTAAGCCTAAAGTGCCAGACTTAGCTTTTCGGACCATGACCCACTTGCGTCATGAACCATTCGTGACAACACACGTAGAAAAATCTTGTTAAATGCTTCAGCTTGACCATTGCCCTGTGGATAGTACGGAGTTAATGTGGCATGGTTGATGTCGTATCCTTTCATGAGAGCTCGGACATCCCTGTGAATGAATGACGTGTTGTATCAGATATAATGCACCGAAAGATGCCGAAGCGACAAATGACGTGATCACGCCAGAAGTTAGCAACAACACCTCATGTGGCTCTTCGTAGAGGTATGGCTTTAACCTATTTTGTGAAACGTTCCGTTGCGACCATGATCCATATGTGGCCTCTAGACAGCGGGTGTATGGGGCCGATAAGGTCGAGAGCCCAAGAATGAAATGGCCAGGGGGCCAAGATCATACGAAGGTCAGATGCCGACGTGTGTATTCTATCGGTGTGCCTCTGGCAGGGTTGGCAGTGTCAAACATGAGAGATGGAGTAGTATTCCATAGTTGGCCAATAGTACCCCAATCTTAGAAATTCTATATACAACTTTTGAGATCCTTGATGCTCTTCACAGTCACCATTATGCACTTCATTGATCACCTTCACTGCCTGGGCACCTTGCAAGCATCACAGGGTGCGCCCCAAACCATTGCAAAATAATTCACCTTCCGTCACAGAATACCTGACAAATTTTTGTTTGATAGATTAGGCTGAGCTATGGTCAAGAGGTAGAATCCCATGAGATAGATATTGGATGAAAGGCTGGCACCAATCACCCTCGACATTGATCACAAGATCTTCCCCATTGTCTAAATCATATAGGCATTCAGGACAATCTCGTTGTATATCCAAAGCATCCTTTGCCAACGATGGCCAAAAGAGACCCATGCACTGAAGGCGACGATATAGAGGGGGACTGTCAAGGCTGCAACACTTCTGATGACCAAGTCAAAGTATATACAAGACATCTCCCAACATCAAAAAGTCTGTGAGGGTAGAAGCGTAAGCAAGAGATGGTGCCTTAAGTTCGTCTACAATCGGCTGCCTCCATCGTCTGTGATAGTGTCCTTCGGTATCAAGTTCAAGGCTATGCAGGGTTCGATCCTCTTGATAATAGCTAGCATCCATTGTTCTCCATCAACCTCTATCTTTGAAGCGATGGTGGCCAAACTGTCTGCATGTCTGTTGTGACACCTGTTGTGATGTTCATACTAGACATGGCCAAGTCTTCCTTCCAAGTGTTGTACGAAGGCACGATAAGATGCCAAGGCTGGTTCCTTGACCGCAAACTCTCCATTAGCTTGTTTCATAATCAAGTTTGAGTCTTTCTTCACACTTAAGGCCTTAGCCCCCATACTGATGGCGAGCACGAGGCCAATGACGAGTGCTTCATACTCGACTTCATTATTAGACACCGAGAATGCAAGCTTGAAGGACAGAGAGTTGGTAACACCATATGGGTTCTGAAGAACAATGCCGACACCCCCTTATAGGAGGTGTGCTCCATTGAGACCTTTGCTTGTGGCTGAGCCGTGAACTCAAGCGTCCACAATTCATTGATGTAGGTGATCAGGGTTGTCTCCTCCCCAGGTAATTGATTCAAGGTCGGTTCATATTGTTGTCGTGGGAAGAAGGCCAAGAGGTCTGCAAGTGCTTGACTCTGCAGAGCTGTAGGGTTCTTGATAGATAAGCCCGAACTCGGCCAAGAGCAATAACCAGCGGGTAAGTCGGCCAGACAAGGCGGGGCGGGTGACCATGTATCAGAGTGGATCAGCCTTCGTGATAAGTGTGATCTGGTGGGCCAAAAAGTAATGTCTGAATTTCTGTGAGGCAAAAACCAAGGCTAGGCAGTGTTTCTCGATCGCGAAGTAATTGGCTTCAAGTCCCCTGATTGACTGACTGAGATAATAAACGGGACGCTCCACCCCATCCACCTCTTGGGCAAGTAAAGCCCTTATGGACCTGGGTGTGGAGGTCAAATAGAGTAAGAGTGGGATACCTCGCTGTGGCACCATCATGGTTTGTAGCGACATGAGGACCGACTTGATCTGTTCAAAGGCTTGTTGTTGGGGCACACCCCAACTCCATAGTGCGCTCTTGCGCGTCAAGTGCTAAAAGGGTGTGATAAGTTTGGCCAATGCAGGGATGAATTGTCAGAGGTAAGAAACCTTGCCGAGAAAGCTCTTCAATTGTTTGGCGCTTTTGGGAGGGGGCATCTCTTGAATGGATGCGGCTTTAGAAGGGTCAACGTCGATGCCCTGTCGACTAACTAGGAAGCCGAGGAATTTGCCGGAGGAGACTCCAAATGACATTTCAGCAGATTCATCCTCATATTGTACTGGCGACAACGATCAAAGACTGCTTGTAGGTCAATGAGGTGATCACTTTCCTTTTTAGACTTGATGATGAGATTGTCGACATAGTCTTCCACTATATAGTGTATCGTGTTGTGGAAGATGGTTGTCATCGCCCTTTGATAAATAGCACCCGCATTCAAGGTCCGATGTCACAGTCAATATTATGTCCAAAGTCACAAGACAATTGTGTTTCTCTCTCTAGAATTGAAGAGCTCTAGATTCTAGAGTGAGAAAGTGATTTTTGTGAAATGAAAAAGTTCTTTTTCAAATGAGTTTCAAAGTCCACTATTTATAGGCAAAAGTATGCCTGTGTCATTAATTTCCACATGGCATCCCCTGGGAGTGACATGTCACCAGGGTTCTAAAAATATCGGTTCTCTGTTGGACTGCTAGTTCCCAAATTCGCCCTACCTGCCCCACACAGTGTCATTTTACCTGTCTGAGAAGACTAACCACACCGCGATAGCATGATCAGAGTAAGCCTGTTGCCCCCGCCACCGGTCCAAGCCCTTACTAAATCCCACAAGTGTGCGTCAAGGGACGCGTAGAGAACTTGACAGCAGCAAGGGTTGCCCCTGTAAGCAACTGCTAGGCGGACTAGACGCGATGCCCTCCAAAGACCTGCTCTTGTCTCGGAGTGACCTGGGGGTCATTATCCTGGGGGCGCCGATGATCACCGGTAACGTGAGTGGACATGGTCACAGCTTAGTGCCTAGTGTCATGCAAGTCATCCCAGGCGACGATAGCTTTTTGGTAACGAGCCTATCCCGTTGCGAAGGGTCCTCATGCCAGAGCACTACAATCGAAGCCCCTTAGAATGTTGCACACTTCAGAGATTGGGTCGAAGCATGTTCCACGTCCACGGTAGGGACGCATGGTTTGGTGAATGAATGAGGTGCCCAGAGGCATGTAACATGATTATGGTGCATGGGCGAGATGCCAACGGCACGAGACATTGATTGTGGCGCATAGGCGCGGTGCCTACAGCACTAGACATGATTATGGTGGATGGGTGCGATGCCTACAACACGAGACATGATTATGGCTCATGGGCGAGATGCTAACGAAACGAAACATTGATTGTGGCACATGGGCACGGTGCCTACAGCACGAGACATTGATTATGGTGCATAGGCGCGGCGACGACCGTCGCGGAGACAGTGCACAGACGACGGTTGCGATGGAGTTGATGGCCGTAACGGGTGCCATACGGTCGCCGGAGATGAGTGAACATTTTCAAACCATAGTGTGTTTGAATGGGTTAAGCAAACAAAGTGTCAAACGCCCCCCGCGCTTGCTATGGCTGACTCCCCATAGAGAGGTGACTGACCCCCCCCCCCCCGAAGGAGGTGGCCGACCCCCTTGAGGGTGGAGGAGCACTAAGTTCATTTTGTATATTTTCGAAGGAAAGTGGAGCTAAAGTCGCTACGTTGGCGATAGAAATGATTTTAGTCATGCGAAAAGTCAATGAAAAATGCACGTGCCTTGAGCGTGTACATTTTGACCGGTTGATAGCGTTGAACAATTAACCGTTGAATGTGAGACCTGTCACGTAAAATTGGACCCCCGGTGGGCCCTTGGGTGCGACCAAAGTAGGTTGGGAACACTGCTTGACAGGTTTGACTTCGTGCAGGATAGGTAGGTTGTGTTCCAATATCGACGGGTATATACCTTACATGTCACTCTATGATCAAGCAAATATATCTGTAGATTCTCCAAGTGTGTAGTGATTTGTTCTCTTCTTTTTCATCTAGACTAGCCCCTTTTTTATTTCATTTACATTTGGGGGGTGGGTGCCTATGTTGACTTTGATTGTTTATGCGGCCACTGGCTTGACACGACGAGATTCTTAGTTTTCTAATTCCATCATTAGTTCTTTTAAATATTTTTTTCTCTTCAGGGTCCATTAGGTGTGACTCATCTTTACTAACTTGATTAACTTATCATATCCTTTATCAACAACCAAGGGATAAATTAAATCAATCATTACATTACCAATCAAGTATTTTGAAAAAACATAGTAGGTAAGGAAGTTCAAATTGGCTAAGGTGCCATAAGCATCCAAGTCTTCCAGTTCTGGAGCATCTTTGATAGCAGGACTCCTTCTGTAATTTCTCCCATAGTCAATGGTCCATACATCCAATTCCGTGCATTGCCCTGTGATGGAGTGAAGATGGTGTGAACTACGCATTAGCGCCGAGGGCTTGAATAGTGCTTAGGGGATAGACATCTAAAGCAAAACCATTGTCTATAAGGATTAAAGGAACGCTCTTATCACATGTTAGCATGGTGATATGGAGCAGGTCATTATGGCTTGGTCCTAATTTTTGCAGATCAGACTTGAAAAAGATGAGGACATTTTTGTAATGTATAGTCCCTAGCACTTGTGACAAGTCTTTAGGCTGGATCTGGAATGGTACCTGAGCTTTACTGAGTAATTTGATGAGGCTTAAAGGTGAGAGTATGAGGCAGATAGCAACCCTAGATAGAAATGTTGGCTTGGGTTTTTTTTCAACTGTGTAAGGACTTCATCATCATGAGGGTCTTGAGAAAAAAACCAGTTAGAGGTGGTTGGCTAGGATGGGGTCTTATACACTTGGCCTGATAGGGTTAGGTGCGATAGGTCGTAACATGAAGCTGATTTCTTCATCATACTCTTCCTCAACAGTAAAGGCCTTGCCTTCCGTCAACTCCTCTCATGTAATCACATGATAAAACCGCAGTAGAGAATCACACGCTAATACTGACTTCCACCCTTCTTGGCTGGCTAGAAAAATGAAAATGGTCGGATCCATAACTGGTTAGCTATCATCAATGTAATTAACCCTAGGAGGTGGCAAGGGTTCCTTTCATACATTTGGTCTTATAAAGGGAAGACTTTGCCTTGTCAATGAGGTCTTGTATGGCATGTTGACGTGCACTGCATCTCTCTGCAGAGTGGCCTTTTCCTAGATGATAATTGAAAAATGCTTTTACATTGTATCCTTAAGGTATCACTACTGGCGTAGAGCTAGGTGGCAACTTAAATATCATTTTCCTTCTCAATAACTATTCAAAGACTTTGGGGAGTGGTGCATTCAATGATGTGAACTTCATTCTCGTGTTCTTAATAGCTTCCCATGTCAGTACCCAGGGTTGTGGCACATTGTTGACATTATTGGACGGCTGCTGCTAGCTTAGGCAGCGTATTAGAGCTCCTTGGGCTTGCTCGATATATGCCTAGCTTCGACTCACGAGATATGGTCCTCCTATTGATGACATCTTTTATAAGTATAAGGGATCCCGTAAGAGCTTTCGATAATGTGTGGTAATGGTCAAAGATATAGTCGTGGTAAATCAGAAGCAGATTGTTCCTGGCTATATTCACTTGTTCTTCCTCCATCAGACGGTTCACCATTTGAGCTGCCTTATTCCTCCACCTTATGATGAAAGCTAAAACTGACTCTCCCAGCTCTTGCCTCATCGTCTTTAAATCCCTCCGGGTGATATCTTGGTCGGCATTGTACTGATACTGCTTTACAAACTCTCTCATCACATCTTCCAAAGTATGGACTTAGGTGTCATCCAAAATAGGGAACCTCTGGCGAGGTGGCTCCCGTGTGAGTATGGTGAAACAACTGTATCAACTGATTTTGATTCACCCCATAAGGTTCCAACGTTCGCATGTACATCTTAACATGGATCTTGGGATCTATGGTCCCCGGGATCTATGGTCCCCTCAAACTTATTTATCTCGACATTTTGAACTTAAAGGACAATCTATCCTCGAGTTTCATGGTTAGAGCACTGAGGTCTAGAAGGTCATTGGCTCTCTTCATCCTAGTGATTTGGGACTTAAGTGCTGTCAACTTGTCCTTCCATTCCGGTACAGCAGCAGGTTTTACTTTCTTGTCCTCGGACTCATACAACCAATCATATTCTAGACCTTTCTTCTTATCATCTCTCTTTTTTCCTCTCCCTTCCTCTTTCAAGTCTTTCATACCTTTCTTCTTGAGGTTGTGTAATTCCTCGAGGCCTATCAAGGTGGTGAAACCATTGTAAAGATCTTTCTGAAGTTCACTAATCATACTGACCAAATTGGAGATCTGTGGGAGTTCCTTGCCATTGAAGTTCGTGAGAACTTTCCAGATGAGTCACATTACTAACCACGCTTAACTTTAACTATATAGGAAAATTTGTCAGAAATTTAACTACACATACCATAGAGATCGAGTTGGCTGGCTCATACCCTAATAAGAGTGAATGCAATTTTTCTGGTTTGATAGTTTTTTTTAATTCTTGATATTAGAAGGATATAACTAACTAACCATCCGAATATTTAGAAGCCAAACTCAACCAGCTGGTCAGTGAGGTTAGGGTTTATTTTTGGAAATTTTCTTCTAGAGGATAAGGTTCTGACTAATCATCTGGTCATCTTGATGGATAACCGACTGGTTGGTCAGTGGGATTAAGGCTTGCTATTAGGATTTTTCTAAAAATTTTCTAGAGAACAAGGATCTGACTAACCATCGGGTCATCCTGATGAATAACCGGCTGGTTGGTCAAGGGGATTAGGGTTTATTTCTAAGAATTTTTTGGGAATTTTTTTGGAGGACAAGGTTTTGACTAACTGTCTGTCCGTTCATCCTAATGGGTTACTAGCTGGTTGGTCAGTGGGATTAGGGTTTGTTTCTACAAACTTTCTTCTAGAGGATAAGGTTTTGGACCAGTCGTCCAGTCATTCTGATGCATGGAAATAATCCCACTGACCAAACCCTAATCATGGAAGAAATAATCCCACTGACCATACCGACCTTACACTTCATTGAAACCTTGACCAGACGAGCTCTGCCAGCTAAGGGAAATAATCATGGAAGAAAATGGCTGATTGTTAAGGTTATTCCAGGCTCTAAAAATGGTGTAGATGCTTATTTCTAGGGTTCGTTTGATCGAAGGCATAAAGATAAGGGGAGTATAGAAAGCGATTTTGTGTCTGGCGCAGGGACTCAAGAGGAGAAGATTTCACCAATAAAGAGGCTAACTTTCTGAAAGAAGGACAGGCAAAAACTTAGCTCAGTTATATTTCTGGATGAGGATGATCATCCTCCCTTAAGCCTGACGGAGCAATGCCGCTTGAATCCAGTGCCTTTACTCATCAAGAAATGGGTGTATTGCGGAAAATTCCCCATTGTTGCCTCCTTTCTTCTTGAAGAAGTAAAGAATAGGATTGGCTCTAACCAGATGATAATAAGCCCATCTTTGCCTATAGACTCCAGCGACCAGCTCGGTGAAAACTGAACACCCAGCCATGACCACTCAGATTTTATAATTGTGTCGTAAGAAAAAAAAAAAAGGAAAGAAGAGAGGATGTGACAGTGATGGTCATATGCAAACTATTCTAAGATTGCTGAAAAGAATTAGAAGTATTTTTCTTTTGCCTAGACTGCCCTTTGCAGGATTTTCAACCTAGCAGGCTTTTTTTATTATCTTTTTTGTTTGCCCTAATTTTGTCTAGGTCTCCCAATTGTTGGATTTTCAACCTAGCAGGCCTTTTATTTCTTTTTTGAGAATTAGTAGAATTTATAACCAATGGAATAAAGATCATTTATTGAAAGCTAACCGCACTTGAAGTATCTTTACGGGTTGCTTATGTACCTTCGTCTGACGTGTCACGTTAAAATGTGTGTGCTAAGTAATGTTCTTAAAGGAGGATTAGGTCATTCGTAGTTTATTTGTGATTGAATTTGGACATGATATTTCTTTAATCGATCTAAGTTGACCAATTATGACAGTTCAATCCCATCTAAGTAGACTAACAGGGCTGCACCTCCGCTCATATCATTTGCTTGATTATATAAAGTCCTGAGTAATTAGGCTCAAATTTTCCTCTGCTTCCATATTTTTTTAGTATTCTCTTTTAAAACCAAGTCTCCTTCTTTTAAACCACATCCTTTTACCCGCTTATTGAATGCTCAGGAAATTCGATTCTAGTAACCCTGAATATGATAAAGGGCTTTTAGTTTCTTCTCCTTTGCCAACACTAATACCTCAAAATGATCTCCTACCCAATGTTCCTCCGCTATTTGATTTTCAAACAGTAACCTGATCTAACTCTACTAGGGGGATTGCCTCCATGTCATAAACCAAGGAGTAGGGATAGTCCCTATAAATTTTCTCACTGATGTCCTACAGCACCAAAAAGCATAAGGAGGCTTATCTTGCTAGCTCTGAAAGGATTCCTTCATCTTGCTCATGATATTCTTTATGTTCTTATTAGCGGCCTCTACAGCCCATTGGTCTTTGGAAGATATGGTGAAGAGCGGTGTCGGAAGATATCATATTCTTCAGCCAAATCTATGACTTCCCCTTTGAAATGCAAACCATTGTCAGTAGTCAACTCATGAGGAATGCTATATCGACAGATAATGTTGGTCCAAATGAACTGAGCCACTTTCTTGGCATTCAACACGGCATATGATGCGGCCTCCATGCACTTTATGATGTAATCTATGGTCATAAATATGAACTTGTGTCCATTGAAAGCTCTTGGACTAATCTTTCCTATCATGTCTATTCCCCAAACTAAGAACAGCCATAGAGATGTCATGTTGCACAACTCTGAAGGAGGGAAATGTTACAAGTTAACGTACACCTGGCACTTATGACATTTTCTCACGTGCTCGATACAGTCCCGCTCCATATTACTCTAATAGTATCCTTGTTGAAGCATTTTCTTTCCTAACACATAGCCGTTCATGTGGGGTCCACATTTGCCTGTCTTCCATAATATGATAACCTTTTCTCTCTATTACACACAACAAATGTGCTCCATTGTAATGTCTCTTGTACAAGTTTCGGTTGCACATGATAAATTGTACTGCCCATATTGCCAAAGATATACAGTCTTTTATAGGAGCTCCTGTAGTAAATCTACCATCTTGGATTAGTTTTTCGATATCCATGTACTATGGTTCTTCTATCCCGGTTTCCTCCATAGGTGCATATAAAACAGTAAGCTGATCAATTTATCTTTCGAATCAAATAGCTTACTTCCTTTTCTTCTGGTATCTCCACCAATGACATGAGGGTTGCTTAAGTATCAACAAAATTATTCTTGAGTCAAGGTGGGTACTAGAATTCTATATCTTCGAATTGGTCTACAATCTTATTTAAATGGGCATATTACGCTTGTAAACATTCGTTTCTAATCCCCCGCATTCCCTAGATCTAATGGATGATCAGGGATCCGCATACACCATAATATCTCTCACTCCTAAACTCATGCTAAAAATTGAACAAGATGCTTCAAGGATTTCAGAATTTCTTAGATCATTAAAAACCATTGAGAATGAATAAGATAGAGTAAATGGAATTCCGCTAACTTAAATTGGCAGAAATATAAGCATAAAATGTTCAGGTCTAATTTTGAATATTAATCAGTTATATTTTGGAAAAATCAAAGATAGAAAATTGTAGTAAACACTTTGGGGTTTTCAAAAAAATGTAAGAGCATAGAAATTGGAGAAAGAACAAAGAAGATACAGAGTCTTGAAGTTATTGCAAAATTAGTAACAACATATTACGAATCAATGTTAATAGTCAGTTTACCATGACAATCAAGAATGCAAGTAGGGTTCTCACCAATGAATCCCTTCCAAATAATAAATTAAATGATGAAAGATCGATACTTAGATTTCAGATGGGATAAATACGTGAGCAACCCCTACCTCAAGAAGTAGAGAATTTACATAGATGATACATCATAAACTTATCCTTAAAACCCTAAAGTCTTTAACGGGACCTCTTTCTCCTTTTTCGTCTCCTCTGTCACAGTCCTTGTCAAGATCATTGACCTATGGGACAGGCCTTCCTCCAATGCAAATACTGGTGATATTCACAAAACTCTATCGGGTAACCGTAGCCTCCCCAAACATTAGATGCAACGTGTTGGTGGAATCCCACCAACGCTCCGCCAAGCTCAACAAATGTTTTTTACTCTTGCTAAAAGCATGTAACCAGTTCAAAGACAAATTAAAGCCAGTCTCGGCTATCCTATTCTGAACCAAATCTGACACGTTCCCTTACCATTAACGTATTAGATTTGGGGAGGCCCTACAACGGATGTTCGAGGGGAGAAGCTGCAAAAACTCAAAGAAAAACAAGAGAAAAAAAATTCAAGGACGGTCCTTGTGCATGGAATTCATGAAAAGAGGAGGGGGGAAATCACGTGGGCCTTACTTTGCATGAGAGTGCATAGTATATGAAAGGTGTGTGAAATAGTGTGTGCAATCTAGAGGCAACAGATGAAATTCAAAGCTTGGCCATGAAAAAATGATGGCTAAGATGCGTATCCTGATCCGGTATAAGGATTAAATGATCATACGTATGAATCATAGGCTAGAAGCACGAAACTCCCCCAATTTGGGGCCCACCTTCATGTCACCTTCTTGTACACTGAAATTCCATGATTTATGTGTGAAATTGATGGTAATGAAGAAGAAATCTTAGGAATTTATAAAGGGAAAGTATAATTGGAGAGGGTTTAAAACGGGAAAAATCCTTCTTAGGGTCCAATTTGAGAGAGAATGAGCAAATTATGATTTAAAGTGTTTGATAAAATCCTAAAATTGCGTACAAATCTGAACGGATAAATGGTCGGTTTTACCGTTTATATTTACCAAACTCACTGACTAAACGGCCAGTTTTTGGCATGTCACTTTTGCCATTCCAGCTTTCTAATCAACAGATCGGTTTTAGGTCCCCTTAAAAAAATTCTTTTGGCATTTGAAATTCTTGTAATTTCATGTTAGCATGAGTAAGTATTCAAAAATCTTTTGCATGCTTGTATGCTTATATGTTTACACATCATATTGGTGAATCTAATGACCCTTTTGACTACGATACTCAGTTCTATGATTGTGTACATATCAATTTGAAATAAATTGATATATCATGCACTCAATGACCAACTACCCTGTGGACATTGTTATCTCTGGCTTTGAGTAATATCTTTGAATATTCTTATCTTCGTACGTAAATGACCAACCGTTTTAAGGCATCGTAGACTCCAACTCTTATATATAACTTCTGCTTTTATCAAAATATTAGTCACTTGAGCACGCCATGGCTATAGCATCCAGAGAAATCATAACTTTAAGACCATTCAAATCCATTTGGTGGTAGCAACAAATAAGATTCCCTTTCTCTTATATCTAGACGACAACGTAGATCAAAGATATGGGACTCCGTCCGTTGACCAGGAAAATCGATTTGGTGGCTCTAGTAATGGACATAATTGTGATACCGTGGAAAATACCGAAAATTAATCTAACTGCGAGTTTGATTAATTAAGGGGTGCTATTTCTATTAAATAGCAATATACTGGTGATGATTAAGTGTTAGGAAGCTAAATAGGGGGTTAGTGTGGTCTTGGTGGTTAAAATGAAATCTTGAAAAGATAAGGGGCAAAAATGTAATTTTCAAAAAGTATGGTGAACGGGATGCATATGCTATTAAGTAGCGTCATTTTTATGATGAGTGGGTTTTCGGAAGTGGAATGAGGGGTTCGGGTGATTTTGGGATAAAATTGTAATTTTCCAAAGTCGAGGGGTCAAAATGTAATTTTAGAAACTTGAGGGCCAAAGTGCAAAATCCGAAAGTTTGCAAAATGTGGCATAACCTGAGACAAATAGGCCATGCATGATGGCCAACTCCTGTTTGCAATAAGCTGAGTCATTGTGGAAAATCTATAAATATTTTGGGACAAAAATCTGATGGAAAGAAAATATAAAAGAAAGTTTGTGAGGGTGAAAATGAAATAGAAGAAAGCTGTGAATAGTAGCAGTGGCGTGAACAGTAGCCGTGAAGAACACAACAAACATAGAGGAAAAGAAGAGAAGAAAGAGGGAAGGAAAAAGGAGGAAGAAGAATGAGGGAAAGGAAAGAAAGGAAGAAAAGGTTGACTCCGAACCCTAATAGGGTATGATTTCGAACCCAAAATTGTGGAAATTGGGATGAAATTAGTTGAATATAAACACGTATATCTCGGTTGTATATATAAATATATTTGGTTATGCTAATATGTGAGTGGGGACGAAGGAATGATGAAGAAATCTTGTTGGAATCATGGATATAAGACCTAAAATAACAAAGAAAGGGGAAAAACGAATTAGGGCTTGAATTGGGTTGATTTCAGTGGCGTGGGTGTGTGTTGTTCATCCTTGAAGGCTTAACTCGAATTGTTGGAGCTTAATTGAATGTAATTACATAAACCGAATTGATTTGGAGCTTGAAAGTATAGAAGGCAAGAGAATTAGGACATGTAAGTGTAAGAAAAATGGAAATCCATGCGAAAATTAAAGGAGAAAAGGTACATGGCTGGTTCAGCGAAGAAGAAGCTTTGTGTGTGCGTTCAAGGTGTAGTAGTGCGTGTGTTGAATCTGAATAGTGACTTGTAATTGTCGCTAAAGATGAAACCTTAATATACAGGTTCTAATCTGAATTTTTAAAAATAGCTAGAGTCAGACTTAGTCAAAGTACAAAAAGAAGACCCTAGTTATTTTTAGGAGACCTGTATCTTGGAAAACTTTCATATTTTTCCAAGAACGAGAAGGGGCTGAATGGACGGGGAAGTTTGGAACTTTATGGTGAAATTTAAAATACCAAACGAGCGCGATTTTGCATGAAAATTTTATGAGGACTCTAAGATGCTAAGAAGTACCATTTTTCAAGATTTTAGGTCATTCCAAAATCGTTAGCTATTTTTGCCGAACGAGCTTTTAATCGCTCGGTCCGGATACCAGTTCGAGATTTTTGAGCGAAAATTCTGTAAAATAGTTTATAACTCAAGAATGAATTCAGGAGGCCTGAAATAGCATTTTAAAGTGCTTTTGAGATTTTTCTGATGCTGGGAACCCTCAGGGGCATTTTGGTAATTTGCCACCTAGAGAGGAGCATTTTGATAATTTTCCTGGTAAAATTTTTCAAAAGACTTTTTAGTCCATAAAGGGTTGTAAAACACTAAATGGTTGTTTTGAAGCTGATTCGGGGGCATTGTGGTGACAGTGAACCCCGGGGGCATTTCGGTAATTTGACGCCCAGAGGGGGGTATTTTGGTGATTTTTTCTATAAAATTTTTCAAGGACTTGTTAGTCCGGAAAGGGGTGTAAGACATCCAAAAAGTTGTTTTAAAGTAGTTTTGAGATGTTTGTTAGGGCGATGGCCGCTAGGGGTGTTTTGGTAAATTTTCCTTAAAATTTTTTTGAAGGAATATTTGGTCCATAAATGATGCAATACATCTAAAAAGTAGTTTTAAAGCGATTTTGGGGTGTTGGTGATGTAGCGGCCATCAGGGGGTATTTTGATAATTTGTCATGTTGGCGTTAAATTTTTGAGAACGCGCATAATTTAACGTTCAGAGGGGTGGGTAGCGAGGAATATTGATAGTATGTCTAAAATGAGGGTTGTTCTCGATAATAAGTCGATAAGGCTATATTAAGGATCTGATTATCGGATCGAATTAACTAGCTATCGTAAGACGCTATGAGCGGTTAAAGGGGTAGGGGTAGAATAAGGAGTGCGTATATGTTGAATGATGTCTAACGAGCAGAGTATTATTTGACTAGGTGATGTAGCTCGTTGTGATCAAAGATTGGGAGGTGATTCGGCTATAAGCCAATCAAGTAAGGACAATGAGGTTCGATATGCTAATTCATTGTTCGATTAGCATGCCATGTTGATGACGTGTTGTTGCATTCTTGCCGTTATGATTGGACACTGGTAGTCATTGTGACCGGTATATGCATATTTGAATTGTGATGTTGAGGACTTAGGGTAGAATAATTCCCTTAGTCCACCTTGTTGATAGAATTTAATAAGGATGATGTGTGTCCTAGAATGCTATGGTTCGATTCGATTAGCATACCTAAAGTTGAAAATGATGTTGCGTAGGGGTTCTCGTGTGACTGTTGTGAGATGTCGGCAGTTATAGATAGCCGATATCTCTTCTCTCTAAGAACACCATTGAGAACTTGTGGCAAACTTCTCCTGAGTCCACCATGTCTTTGATGATGATGTTGTTGAGGTCGTTGCACATTGTCGTGAAATGTCGACATTTATTGGTAGTCGACATTTCTCTTATGTAAGAACATTGTTGAGGGCTTGCGGTAATCTTTTCCCAAGTCTGCCATGTCGATGATGTCACGTTGAACTCATGTTGTTGGGTTTGAACACCGGTTGATCTTCTGATCCGGTATTCCTTATTGAGCTGTATTGTTGAGGACATAAGGTGGAATAAATTTTCCCTTAGTCTGCCTCGTTGATGATGTCTTGTTGCTTGGCTATAACGTGATTAGGGAAAGCACTCTAAATGAGTTCCCTGCTTGTTGACAGTGTCTCTTCTATTTACTTGAGACTAAGATGAATATGCCATAAGATGGGACATCAATATGAGGAGGATGGCTTGTGAAACATGATCACCGGCAAAGAGAATGTAGGGCGCCCGAGTCGAGTCTGTCGTGTCTGGTCGAGTCTAGTCTGTCGTGTCTGAGTTGCATTGCATTTGATTTTCTTTCAATGTTAATGATTTTAATGACTTGTATTTCGTTGATGTTTATCTTTTTGATTTTTTGTTTTAGTGTTCACTTGCATAGTCAGTCAGTCAGTCCAGTCCATGAAGAGGTGGCAGTAATGCTGTTCTGTTGGGCCTTAAAGTCGCTCAGTCTAACGAAAGAAAAATTATCGTTTGACAAGTTATGTTGATGCTGAAATTATTGACTACTCTTGATTCATTGCTATCGTTGAGATGATTATTATTCCTCCGAGTCTTTTGAATCAGTTGTACACGATATTCCTCGTATTGTCTTTACTGGGCGATTTGCACTCATTCTTTATGTTGTATTGTGTAGGCTATAAGGTTGATTAAAGAGAACCCTCTAGAGAAGGGAACAGAAACAAGTCAGAAAAGTTGAGCAAGGGGATGCGTTGTGTGAGGTAAAGATTGAGCCGTGAGATCGGTTGTTAAGAATCCTACGACTACAGTCGTATATTAGGTTATAAATATTCATGTTGTTTAGTGACTTGAAAGTCTTCCGCTGCAATATGATTTATGTTGTAATGATGCATTTTAGAGCGTCTATTAATGATATATGAGTATGAGGATGTAGTTGCTCTGTATTCAGCAGAGGATCTTGAATGTGATTATGATCAATAACTCAGCCCGGTGATGTCACCAGGGTTGAGGGTGTCGCAATAATTATTCTTTTTGCACATCTAGACAACCATTCAAGTTGATTTGATGGTTTTGGTATCTAGATGCAAGTCTTCATAAACTTTTTTGGTCGACCATACAAATCAATTTTATGGCTCCGGCAACAGAAAATTTCCTAATTATTTGGCAACCAATCTTCGTTGCTGTTATTTCTGGCTTTGAGGGATATCTTTTATTCTTAACTATGTTGGTCAAATTCCTCTTCAAAAGGACACGTAGGAAGCCCTCTAGAAGTCTCACTTCATATCTGCAAAATTATCAGCGAGTCTATCCAGAGTCTTGTTGTCTTTTCCGAATTTTCACTATAAAAGTGTGCTATTTTTAGGTGATGTTTGCCCATGCACGTGCTCTCTTACTGAGGGTCTTTGTTGACACCCTATTTTTGTAGTCATTTTTAATTATATATTTATTGAGCTTTATTATTGATTAAGGTTTATTTTTATGGGTTTATGCCTAATAATATCAAGCTCAATTAATTTAATATGGTCCATTAATTAGTCTAGTCCCGTCTAGTAGTGCAGCCCCGTCAATAATTGAGCTCAGTCCGGTTCATTTAAGTGGGTCCAGTCCATATGTCAAGAAAGTGATTTACTTGGAAGATTCTTGAATTATTTTGTGATTTATCCTTAACACAAGTGATTTAATCCTTGATTTATATAAGATACGGAGATAATTCTCGAATATGGTTCATCAATTTTTTTTTTTGGAGATAATTCTTTGAATATGGTTCATCAATCTAATAAAATATGAGATAATTACTGAATTAGGAGCAGATAATGTCTCGATATTTAGAAAAACTATATTAAAAATATGGGGTGAACCCATTAGTTTTCGATAAACAGGCCGGTTAGTTGAATTTTCTTAGGTTGTAATTTCTATAAAATATTTTGCTTTCTCTTCATATAACAAATTAAAATGACCATCTTTATGATTTCTGACACCCAAGACCTCTATAAATAAGGTCTTTGGCCTACATTTGAAGGATCAACTTTTTCTCCCTAGAGCTTTTATGCCATTTTTAATATAAAAGTGGTAGATCATCTCTTAAGAGAGACTAGCACTTCATATCATTTCTATATATCTCGAATCACTTCCATCGTGAATCTTTCACAAAACATTCCTGAGTCTTTTAGGCAAGTGCATTCTTGAGATATATTTATTCCTTTGTCTAGAGCATTCTCCTTCTCTGCGATCACATTTCAATTACATAAAATTATAAGAAGAAAAAGTCATTTAATTTCTTAGTTCAAATCTAAGACCGAAGCGAAGGTCATCTCCCATAGGGTCTGGGGTCTGAGTCGAACTACGATGATTTGGATTCTGGTTTTTTCAATCGGATACATAGGTCATTTAACCCCTGATGTTGAATGCAAACAAACAACATACAAATAAACTTAAGGTTTATGTTATTAGATGTTTATATGTCTTAAGGGCCAAACATTAATAGAAATGAAGTAGAGACCGAAGAGGTATGCGGGAGCCTAAAACCTTCCCGTCTCGAAACACATATCTTTATTTTCAATAGATTAGTAGTCCTTTAGATATTTTAGAGTCATTTTTCAAGTCTTTCCTATTTTTCTTTGTTTGATTAAATAAGATGAAAACTCCTAAATTCTTTACACCCATTGTTTGGGGGGCAGAGATTTTTTTAGGTGGTTCGCTACATTAGGCCTGACACACTTTTTCATGTGGCACAGTGAAGCTATATATTAGATATAACTTTACTTGTATTATGGGAGAAAGAATACTACGAAAAACAGTTTGCGACGTTGAGGAAGTTGACTCTCTAGATTCTTCCAATATCATTTATGAAGAGTTAGACCGCATAGAGGACGCGCGGGCGTGAAAGAACAAGTAACATTTTTAATTGGGCAAATATTTTCCTACTTGCATTTAAGGTAAAGTCTCCACTAATTATGTACTTGATCAAATATCTGCTATATCATGCATGACCTTTCAGGTTCTTTGTTATAGTCCATGTAACAGCTAATCAACATAATTATGCAAGCAGCTAGCCAATTCTGTAGAAATTTTCCTGTGCCAAAAATCAAAATAGACGAATAAAGAAGTCTTCAGCTCTACTCAAAGGCGTTCATCTGTTTCTGTGTCTCACTACTTCTTACATGTAATCCAATTCCAAAAGGGTCGTTTACATATGAGTTGGGCCTAAGTGATTGCATTTGCAAATTCATAGACCTTGGATGAAGGAAATGATCTTAAATTTTGGTGAAAACCAAATAGGGCCACATTTAGGGTCAAAGGGCTAGGCCAAATTAAGGCCAGATAAAATTTTTGAAGAATTAGGCCTGGCCGTAACCCTGGCCCAAGGCCCTACGAGTTAGGACAGGCAATGTTCATCTTTAGGGTCGGGCCAGCCGGGGCCAATTTAGGGCCGGCCAGGCTCTTTTGACATCTCTGGTAGAGTTATCTGGCTCTCTAGCATCTATAGTGTGTGAGGGTCATAATTGTATAAGGCTACCTTGGACGAGACACGTCTTTATGATAGACTAACAGGTACAGTTGTACCATAATTCACCTAGATGGGAACATTTACTCCGGTGCTTGGGATTTTGATGAGAGACAATCACTTTAGCATCTTACCTCCTATATTGTGCTGGGAGGCAAGATGATTTCTATAAGTATTTTGACTATATCTATTAAAATGATTTTTAAATTTTAAAAATTAAACATGACCTCTTATATTGTTTAATAATAAAATTTTTATTAAAATTATCAAACATCACTTATAAATATTTATTATCACCTTTGATAAAATAAAATTTTAAATTATGAAAATAAAAAATGCCTAGATATTTAATATTTAAAATTTTGTTCTGTGCCATTTTTAAGAAAAAGCTACAACATACCAAATGCCACAATTCTAAATTGGTAATTATGTAACACCATAATAAAAAGAAATTCTCCCTTTATATAAAGTACTTGCTGCTGCGTAACGCACGATGCACATGATAAAATTTAAACATAAGTGTTTATTGTCATATTCGATAAAACGGGTGCAAAAATAAATTGAAATATGATATTTTTATATCATGCTTGATATTATGATTTTCATGATATCGACCATGATTTTTTAGATATATTTTGACCACATATTTTAGATGTATTTTGACTATATTTTTTGGAATGATCTTCAAGTTTTAAAAACTAAACATGACCTCTTATGTAGTTATTTGTATTTGAATATTATCTTTTATGTTAATTAAAAAAAATTCTTATGATGCCAAGTATCAACATTCTAATTAGTTAGTATCGATCAACAGAAGATAGAGATAGATAGATACCGCAGTTTGGCATGGCTTGGAACACAAAATGGGTGACGAACTGTTCTTGGAGGATGAAAACGACCACTTTTGGTAACAAATCTGGTGCTTATGGATCAAAACCTTGGGCCTTGGTAACCCTGAGTATATGCAATTTCTGGGAGCACAAATTTGACCTCTATAGTCCCCATCAAATCCAAGTTAAACATAATCCGGTTGATTCCCAATGCCAGACCAAACTCTGCCTTAAATCTATACCGTATGAGAAAGAAAAAGGGAAAGAAAAGCAAAAGGCAATGAAGGGAAGACACGAAGAAAGCAAGACTCACAAAACTGTCCACAATAAAAACACACACACAAAAAGCAACATACTAGTAGGCGTATGTGAAAAACCAGCACTCCCGGCCAGCCCATTGGCACTAGTTGTCTGGATCATGATGTTAAATCTGCAACTGCCAACAGATGGGTCACTAGTTGTGATGACCGAAAGGTTCGGGAACTGGCAGGCACTCTGGAGCTGATTGTTCTGCTGATAGTAACTGTTGAATGCATAAGAAATGTTCCCTTGCGCATTCAGATTTCCGCAGGACGTCCCATACCCAAGTTCCGTGCAATCAGCATGCGCACAAGCGTAGCTCACACTCGGTCCCACTTGTGCATCATCAACGTTGGCCCCGGGTGACAAAATGCACCACCGTCGGGGCAGATAACGGACGTTACTTGCTGGAACCAGACCTCCAGAGTTTGACCCTAGACTAAGATTGTATTTGGGCGTTCCATCATAATAAAATATGCCCCAATGTCGTTCAAAATTACCTGGTTGAATGCTCTTCGCATCCTCGTCGATAAGGCTAAACATATAGGCATCGATAGGGACAGGTCTCATTGGAGTTCCCTTCCCGACATGGGACATGAAGCCTTGGTTAAATCTCTGTGCAAACTGGACATTTGCACTACGGTCTCCATCGGTGGGCCACCCAATTTCTCCAACAATTATAGACATGCTTCCATATCCATACTTCTGCAGGGCCCAGACGAGAGTATCATGGTTTGCGTCAAACACATTTTCATATATTCTACCATTGTCATTGATAGGCGAAGAATAGCGGTCAAAAAAGGCATAGTCAGCAGGAAAGTTTGGGTCATTATAGAGGCTAATAAAGGGATAAATGTTGACCGTAAAAGCAGCTCCATTATCATTCAAGAACTTAACAATCTCCAGCATGAGGTCATGAATATCGGGTCGGAAGTCACCGGTAGATGGGAGGGATGTTGAGCTCTGGTACACATCAGCGTTAAGAGGAACTGTGACTTTTACCTGATTGCCCAGACCAGCCTTTATGAGGGCTGCCTGAATATTTTGAAGAGCAGGGAAGGTTGTGCCCAGAAAGCTTCCATTGTAAGTGGGAAGGAATGGTTCATTCCCAACTGCAACATACCTTCAAGGAAATATCAATAGTTAGTTTAAGTGAAGAATCAGAACTACAAGCGCATATCATGTATAACAGGACAAGCTCGTATAAGAAGCAAAACAAGTTCACAACGCCATGAGGACAGCAAGGCTCAACTAGGCAGTTCCCTCACTGGTGACGGGAAAAAATCCATAATTCTATCTATGATAAATCCAGAATAAAGAAGAGTGGGACAACAACACACTTTTTTTTTTCCTGCTTATCCGTGAACCTGAGTTTTTCTTCTTTTTTTTTTCTCTTCGGATAAGTATCATTGCCAACAAATTAAAGGCTCGTAACAACAAAAAGCTTGTCAAGATAGTGCATGAGCTAGACCTCTCTAACCAAGTCCACTAACAATTCGCAACAATAATTTTGTTGGTTCCCGGCACAAAGTGACATCTAAAGTTCAAAACAGAAGCTGGCATGTGACAGCTAAAGGGGCCATTGAAGAAGGTAAGTCCTCGGTTGTAGGTCCTCCTACTGGATCTTCGGAAGATTCTGGAAGCAGTGGTAGCTAGAATGTGGGTAACCATTCTAGTTAGGGACCTTCAGGATACTTGGTCGGATAATCAGGTGGCATCTGAGGAATATTCAGGGAACTTTCACCCCAAATAAGTAGATAGGTCAGTTAATTTAGTAAGTTGATGAAAGCTGATTTTCCATGTTGGCAATTATGACTGGAAGACAATTATGTATTGAGGTGGACGCGAGCAACTTCAGCTGGTAATGTCTCTGCATCATATCAAGAGGCCTGGATCAACTACACCACTAAAACTGAAGAAAGAGAAAAATTAAAGGACACCCCGTAAAAGACATGTGTCAAATAAGTTATAACAATTCACTTACCAAAAAAAGGAAAAGATAGTTGAGCTACTGTCATGAAACACCACAGACATTAATGGAGTAAAATTGAAAATCCAAATCCAATGCCTACGTGATGCTAACTGAATAGAAAAACCTACACTGAATCCAACCTTTCTAGGTTAAGGCTTGTGACCAAGCCTGTATGCTCTTTAGGCTGCTGGCTTTCAACATAATCTCTATCCTCGGACCTAAAAAGTTCTGAAGAATGGATCACATCAGACTAATCTCTTTCCAGTTTTATTTCACATTCAGCAAGAGCTTAAAACCATTTTTGACCTGAGATTTGAATGGGTGAGCTATCAGTCCAAGTGCCCTAATTTTTTTGTGTCGGAGATCTATATTACTGTTTCTGCATATCATCTCGAAGTAATATCAAGTACCTTGGGTAAAATACAAGGAGTGATGCTGCTCGAATTGCAGTAGGTTACAAAGTTCAAGACAAGAATGCGATCGACAAAATGAAAGTTCTCTAGTCTGCAGATGCAACTGCAATACGTCGCCAAGTGAACACCTGCACTCCCCATTACTTAAATACTATTTGCGACTACTTCCCAATGCTGACCTGTGTCTTAAAATTCCTCCTTTATTTTTACTTGGGTTGCGGAGTGGCTTTAGGCTTTTTTTTTTGGGGGGGGAGGGCGGTTGAAGGGTAAGTAAAGATGATAAAAACTCTGGAGTCCTCGGGGCATAACTAGTCAAAAAGCATAGTCGCTGAAAAGCCTGCCAGACCCAGTTCATTAAGAAGGGAACACTGCAAACTTGTGAGATATCGCCATTAGTAGGATTCTACATTACAATCATCACCTTCAGATTTAACTTTAACCATATAGAGGGAATAGCCTATGCATAAGCATTTAGGAAAAGCAAAATAGATGGGTGGCCCATACTAGTAAGGCATAGCAGAAAGCAGCTCTCAGAAGCTTTATACTCTAACCAGCTTGTTCTGAAGGAGGCAGGGAGAGGGCGGAAGGGCATGAGATCATGTATTTTTATGAAGGATGAAAAGGTTGTCCACTTGGTAATATGGAACCTCCTTACAAGTCACTTCACAAAAATAAATACAAAAAAACTAAAAATGCAGCATGCACTGTCTTTCTCTTCTCCACCGAATTCAAATGAAAGATGAAAAAAAGGCAGGATTCATGAACCAAAGACACGATGGTCATACCTTTTTTCGCTCTACGCTGGCATCAAAAGGATAAAGAGAAAACGGAGATATGAGCATGTAAGGAAGGAAAAAGAATGGGTTTTACCATTGGTAAATTGTGAATCAAGTACATATCAGGGAAACTGTATCAACATTGGAGTTTTTTAGGGAGACATAGAAAGGTCACCGACAATGGGGTCCCAGAATGAAGGTACGGCAGTGGTCGTGGTCTTGGTGGTGCAAGTATGTTTTTGATGAGATAGTTCCAGTGATTCTGCCTACTAGAATAGGTCATGTGCACATTGAGAAAATCGGGAGAAGCAACCATGGCCACAAAGCATTAGTTCAAAGCTTGTTAATAATAGTCAACAGTACTAGGGACAAGCACAATTCGGTCGTCAATGACAGCAATAAGTCTAAAATCTGAGCAATAAGACAAAACGTTAATCAAAACACCATAGACTGGTAACTTGGATGAGGATTCTGAATGAGATTCTGGTGCACATAGCCTCTTCTCTGTCTTAGAAAGGGATAATGCTATCATGAAAGGAAATTGATTGGGCTGCTCTACAGAGTAACAAAATATTAGCGATAAACAGTTCGAAGTGAAACTCTTCTCTAGTGTTTTCTTCCAGATTTATGTATTTCAGTTATATTTCTGATTTACTTAATATGATCACCAGAATTTAGGTGGCAAAGAAATTGTCTGACCATTTAATAGACCAAGTTCGTAATTTAGTCCACTGAATGTTGACGACCTATTAATTGCAGACACTAATAAAAGGAACGACATCCAGCACGGTACAGCTATCAAACAATTATGACACCCAATACAATATGCAAAATGGATATTTTAAGGATTTAGACAGCACAGTTTGATCTAAAATCCTGTCCAGAAAAAGACACTGGCATACAAAACGGTGCAAAGGGTAATTCCAGCTTTTTGTCAAAATCTTCCTTTGACCCCTAACTAACACTATCCAAATCAACAGGGACAAAAGTATGACTAGTCGTAGAGATCAAAATTAGTATCGACAGGGAGAGAAAGTAAGTTACTTGATGTTAACACTGTTGGATGAGATGTGTGCAGAGACGTTCTTGGCCACCCATCTCTCAGCAGCATCCACGCTATTAGCCAGAGTATACAGCATCTCATTCGGAATACCCACCATTACCTCAATCCCAGACCCACGAAGGGCAGTCAAAGTGGCCGATTCTGCATCGAAAAGCTTGACCTTTTGGATCCCGTTTGCCCTTAGCATATTCACCACAATTGCAGGTGGCAAAGGGTGAGTTGCCTGGTTCCCCCAGTTTGCTCCGATTCCACTCACTGATCCCACCACCATAAACAAAAGCCATGTAGTCGCAATTACCCCATACCTTTTTCCCAAAAAACCCATAAAAGCCCTTTACCTTCAATTAGACACTTTATGAACTAAGAAATAACAGAAATCAGTAGCAGGGTTTTCAAGATTTAGAGGCTAATTGATGCAGAAGAGACTGCTTTTACAAGTAAAAATAGAGGGTTTCGAACCCTTCTTCACTTCTTTATACAACGGAATTTAACGCCCCAAAGAAAAAAAGGAAAGAAAAAGAGAATCACTATCAAATGAGTAATTTGAGAAAACAAATGAAGGAACTTAACAAAAATTATTGATGCTGAAACGAAACAAAATCGAAAACTTGGGAAGTAGCAAATATGGCTGGAGTTCAAGGCTTCGTACCCAAGAAGAAAGCTACATATATATGTGTGTACGCAGAGAGTATATACATGGATTCAGAGGAGCTAAAAGGTAGAAAGTCTCGCAAAATAAAGAACAGCAAGAAAGTTCTGGTGCTGTGAACTGTACACGCGCGCTATGGCGGAAAGAAAGAGAAAAAGAAGACAGAAGAAAGGGGATGAAGACGAACAAGTTCGGCAATAATAAAAGAGACACGGAGACAGGGAATATGGTGGCCATGATGTCACATATAATTGGCGCAAATGTTTATATATATATATATATATATATATATATATATATATATTACAATGAACAGTCAAAGCCCTGAAGAACTCTAGAGTTCATTTGTCGGGGGCCCAGAAGCGTCTGAGTCTGAGATGCACCCGATTGTGACATACTTTACATAGCTAGGTCAACATTTGGCGACACTACCTTGTAGGATTCTCTCTTTACCCTGTTCCGCTCCTTATTGTCGATTTTTTGCACTTAACGACGGTTTTTAGAACTTAATTACTGTTTTAACCTTATTTTATCTGAGTAACCTTTTTTTTAGAAATCGTTATTCTAAAGAGAGATTTCAACCTAAAAATCTTTTATTGAAAAAACGTTTTCATTTGGTTTACTTTTTTTTTTACGTACTTTCTCAAAATAAAAGAAAACTCCCAAAAAGGGAAAAAAAAGAAAGATGGAGAAACAGTAAGAAAAAATGGCAGGCATTTGGACGCTCTGAACCCATTCTGACTATTCCTTCCTCCTTCCTTCTTCCTCCTTGCTCCTTTCTTTCTTTTTCTTCTCCTCCCTTGCTCCTGTGTCACGGCTCTACACTGTAGCTGGCAATAGGTGAGTTTCTTCTTTCTCTCTTCCTTCTTCCTTATGTTCTCTTTAAACATCATTGCTGGGTATCCTAATTCTGGGATTAGAGCAAAAGTTCAAGCTCGTTAGCTAATTCACTGTTGAGATTAGGGCAAAGTTTGACAGGTCCAATCAAGCAACATCTGTAGCTCCAACCAATTTAGAAACGTGAGTTCTCCTTTCTATTTTTTCGTACCAATTTCACTGATTGTTACTGTCAAGGTTATTTATTGAAATTGAGAAATTGTGTCAAATTTTGGTGAGTTGAGGAATGCCTCTTCCATCCTGCCTTCCTTAATGCCCAAGGGCAAAAGAAAGGATTTGTTCTCGAGACGAGCTGTGTTTCTGCTCACACAACTATTTTTTGTTCTTATTGATGCCTATTCCAGCTGAAGTATATAGCAATATGTTGCTATCATAAAGGAGAAATAGTGCTTGTGGGACTAAGGATATTCATGACCAAGCGACTATTAGGGTACGAAAAATTGACCCAATGACTTGTGAGTTCCCAACTGTGATCTCAAGATGAGGTCCCATGGAGTATTGTTGTAGTTTGGTACCTTAAGAGTGATCTTAAAGGTTGTCCTATTCAAAGATGGTGGGCTAGGGCTCAAGATAATATGATTTGGAATTGAGAAGCTAGGATTATGGTTTAGGAATAACAAAGACCTGTTTTTGCCCTGTTTAGAAAAGAAAAAATATTTCTTAACTTGTCTACATTTAAGAGGGATTCGTTAACTTTTTGATGCAAAGTGTGACGAGGTACTCCGGTGTTGACTAAAAAAGAACTCAGGCCTCTAAGAGTCAAGAATGAACGATTGGGTACTAGAGTGAGACTTTTGTGGGGTTTCTGGAACCAAAGGGTGTCAACCCTTATTTTGAGATTTAGAATGGCTTTAAAATGTTCTCTTATGCTCATTAGTGAAGCTAAGGCATTGCTAGAAAAAGATGTTACTCTAATTTATTGAAATAATCTTCAATTGTAATTTGTTTCTTTTCTCGCACATGTTGCTCAGAAGTAGTTAACCAAGTGGCATGTTCTTTCTAATTTTTCATTTTCTGCTGAAAACAATATTTATGCTACTCTTACATAGCTGAATAATTTAGTTATATGGTTGACGATAAAGTGCTGAGTGATTCCTCCTTCTTTTCTAGACTTGATTTCTTGTCCAAATATATCCAGGTGTAGTTCTATTCCCTGAGGCCACGCTCCCTTTAAGAGTTATTCAACCCTATTACATATTTGCTGTGGAAAGAGCATTGAGACTTCCTTCACGATAGGAGTGGTATACAAACTGTTTTGGTGCTTTTAACACGTTCTCTTATCATTGGGACTTCCTTCGCTAGCCTTATACCTGACAGCTGGTGTGATTTTTGAAATGTTGTCCAGCTTCATGTTTATAATGATACCGATAGTGAGGAAAGTAGATTTGCAACTACTAGGACAACTGTAGAGGTATGACTTGCTTATATTTGGCCTTCAATAAAATTCAAAATTTTATGCGTACAATTTTGTGAACTGTAATTGGTACTTCATGAATGAATCAACATGCTATGTGTTTTTCATGAATAGCTTTACATTTGAATATACGCTGTTCGCATAAAGCGATAATTCTTAGTTCCAGAGGGGAATCAACCATAATTTTGTAGTTGTCGTGCCTGAGATGTAATATTTGTTATAGACCTTAGCCTGTTTGAGATAAGACTACTGCAACAGGTTATGCGAAGCCTACCCTTTTGTTTAGATGATTTATCCCTAAAAAAATCATGCGTGCTACAAAAAATTAGTTCTTAAATTACAGGTGTAAATCGAAAAATGTAGGTGTAAATAGTAAAGTATATGATTTAAAGCTGCCCAAAAGAAAGTATACGATGTTAACAGAAGCAAAAAGGATTCCAGGTTAGTAAAACTCATGCTTTGTCCAGCTGTTGTAGTTTTGGGGACTGTTTCTTGTTCGAAATTCTTATGGATCCTGCTCAGCGGATTCAACTCATTTGGCTTCTCCAATACGACGTAGGTCTTTTCTTTGCACAACATCATTGCTTCTGCGCTTGCCGCTATGAAGAGATGTGGTCAACATCCCATTAGCTTGGCATTACTTTTTGTAAAATTATTATAGGTGCTGGCATATTCTATTTGCAACTGAAACTGCCATCGCTACTTCTTTATACTAAGCGATGCACATTTTTGTAAATAACAGGTACCTTGGATTAATAGGTAAAGTTCTCATAGTTTTTGTAGGAAATTTTAAACTTTTTCTGCATTGTAGAGTCTTAACTTTTTTGCTACAAATAGACAATTGGTGATATACAGTTTGTTGTCTCAACAACTATTTAAAGTAAGTGTAAGTTACAGCAAGTTTCTCATGGCCAAGCTGTTAGCTTTTTAGAGGTGAGATTCAACAAACTTTTAACAGAACTATGAACCTTTTCGTTTCTTATGAAACCATCAAAAAGTTTGTTGTGAAAGAAGCTATCAGCTGCCATGACATTGATTTTACTGACTGCAATTTCTTAAAAGGGTTGAGGGATGTGGAATTACACTGGAGTTATACTGTAAAAGCTTATTTAGGTATCGAGTCCTGGTATTAGATTGGTTTTGGTGTCATCATAGCAACTACTGCTAGAATCCTTGTGCAATAATTCAAAAAAGAGTGTTGATGTGACTAAGGATATTGATGATGAAGCAACTAGTAGTGTACGAAAAATGCACCTAATGACTTGTGAGTTCCCAATTGCGATCTCAATTCACCAAAGGGGCCATCTTTTAGTGCATATCTCTTAACCTTGGTAGAGGGCGAGCTTACTAAGGAATAGCAGGAAGAGGTCCCATGGTCTATTGTTGTAGTTAGGTACCTTAAGAGGGATCTTTAAGGCTGTCCTATTCAAAGATGGTGGACTAGGGCTGAAGATAATATGATTTGGAATTAAGAAGCTAGGATTATGGTTTAGGAATAACAAAGAGGAATATTTAATTGGCTGATTTGGGGCTGTTCAGCTTCAAAGTTCTAGTTCAGTGGCCTAAAGCATTAGCTTTGTTTCCCTTCATATGGAGTCGCTGCATATTTATTTTATGGACGTGTCTGTTTGTTACCAAGTTTTTCTTGCTAGTACTACAAGAGTATGCTTTGGGAGGACAAGTGAGCAATGTACTCTTGTCTCCTAGTAATTTTACATAGACACCAATGAACTCGTATGAGTCATTGACGTGTTGACGAGCTTTAATAGCTTTTGACACCCAAAGAATCACTTTTCTCCGAACTCAAGCTATGCCGTCATTTAAGCACCTGAATAAATTATTGATTGCAAATGAGTTACTGGTCTACTTAAGACATCTAGTTTAAATATAGTTGTTCTACGACTGACTGATGACTTTGTGTAAAACATATTTGGCTAAGAATTTTAATTATCAAAGAAGGGTGGATTCACATATTTGCAGGTCGATCCCCAATTGGAAACTCCATCCAAAAGGCAAAGGAAGTAGTGGCAGTATCTTTTGTGGATAATGCCCAGGTGTGCACTATATTATCTTTGTGAATGGTATTTGATTAGTTCGCTAGATATTTGGGCGCCACTCTTTTTGATTGTTTAGTTGTTTCTGTTGGTAAATATAGGGTAGCAGTTCTTGGTTTTCTTACATATTTGTATTTATTTGCATATGTAACTTACCAAAAGTGAGATTCAAAGTTGTAGTTCAGATGGGATAACGCATAGGAGATAGCTGAGAGTAGCGTGATTAGGAAAATGATAATACCGTGATTCATTGTTCCAGCCGTATGCTATTATAGTACATCATGATCTATGAAAAGAGATGGCGTTCTATCTACGTCGTTGGCAGCATGACTGGGGAAAAGTTGAGATTCCCCAAGCCATATGTCACCAATTTAAACGGGAAAGTTTGGAGGAACAAAGTCAGACTCATTTTATTGGACATGAAATTGAGTTTGTTCATTTGTTGTTGCAGCCTTAAATAATTGTATGACCATTTTAGTATCATATCAGCATTATTTGTCTTGGTTCGTTGTCTTGGCATTCCTGAGGGGTAAATCTAGGCAGCATATATTTGGCCTGTGGGCGCGTTTCTCTCTCAAGATGGTCTGTGATTCATATTGCAGAGTGGTGCTTCTTTAAACATTGAGATACATTTAAAGCTATGTTGTTTATTAAGCCGACCAATTAACATATCCTATTTTATCTCTCTCAAGATGGTCTGTGATTCATATTGCAAAGTGGTGCTTTAAACATTGAGATACATTTAAAGCTATGCTGTTTATTAAGCCAACCAATTAACATATCCTATTTTATATGTAATGATACATGTATTGCATAGAAAAATTAACTATATTTCTATGCGAATGCTGAAGGTTCGTCATGGCTCCTTCTGCAAGGCTGTTGTGTTATTGGGGAGGGAATATAGTAGAAGATTCAGATGGTTATTCCTATGATTGTGGACCAAAAAAGTTGATCAAGGTGGAGGGTAACTTGACATTTAATTGCTTGATGAATAAGTTGTGTAGCTGCATAAGAGCGGACAAAGAACATGTTAGGTTGAAGTTGAGTTGTAGGTATCCGCAGATGGTTGGATTCGGTGCAAAGACATGTTATATCAGAGTACCGATTGAGGATGATGGAGACGTAGAAGTCATGTTTGATCTCCAATCTCACTTCTCGCAGTTGAGTAGCATTGAGCTATTTATTGAGATGGAGGCTATTATCATCAAATATGGTTCATCTACCCAAATCCCTGCATCGAATGGTCATGGGCTATCTCCTCCGCGACGTGACTTGTCCACGCCCATAAGAGATTCTACCTTGTTGGACATCGGTGATAATCCCACACAAAGTTTGATTTCATCACTTGTAGACAACGATATCAGAGTGAGTTACTGTGGTGGGCGTTCGAAAGTCATGCCTCAGGGTGTAGGTGTGACTGGTCGTGTTTCATCTTTGGTTGTCCCACTAGATATCATGATTGATTTGCTGAGTGAGGCATCGGCCATCATTGAACCTGCTATTATAGATAATGAACATGAGAAGACAGATTCGGAGGGCGAAGAAGATGCATTCATGGAGAGGCTGAATGAATATGACGACGGGGAGGGTTATGTTAACGGTATAAGTACTGATATGGAAGTTTAGAGACATCTATATGAGCCTAAAGAGCACTTTTTCACGGACATTGATTCCGCACCGGCTGTAATTATTTCAAGTCCTCTAGAAAGTAATGATGCTAGAGTATGGCATCCCGAGCACGATTAGCTAAGAGTGGGTCTAATCTTCAAGGATAAAGACAAGTTTGTGAAGGCTATTTTAAGGTACCACGTCAAGCATAATTTGGTTTACAAGGTAAAGAAGTCTATCCCAACTATGGTGGCTTTGAAATGTAAGTTTCCCGATAAGTGTAATTTTCATCTACGTGCAACATGTAAGAAGATCCATAGACATTTTGAAATTACACGGTATCAAGGACCTCATATATGTCCATTGCGGAAGGCCTTGAACCAAGACCAACACCATCTAAACTATAGACTGATTACTGATGCAATTCGCAATATAGTTGAAGCTGATCCGATGGTTAGAATTAGCTCCTTAATTGCAGCTGTGAAGGACAAATATGAATACACTATTTCATATAAAAAAGCGTGGAAGGCGAAAGTTGCGGTTATTGCAGACTTATTTGGGAACTGGGAAGAGTCTTATCGGATATTGCCAAGATTTTTGGCAGCCATCCAAAAGTACAATGCTGGCACCATTGTTGAATACGTCCCAAAAGCTTGTGGAGAAATTAATGCAATATGCTTTAAACGAGTTTTTTGGGCATTTAAGCCATGCATCATGGGGTTTAGGTTATGTCGTCCTGTTATTAGCATTGATGGCACATTTCTTCATGGGAAGTACTTAGGTACTATTTTAATTGCCGTAGCAGCTGATGGAAACAATCAAATCTTGTCGCTTGCATTTGCTATCATTGAAGGGGAGAACCATGATAGCTAGAGTTGGTTTTTGTGACATGTCAGAGATTATGTTGTCCCTAGCTATAAGGATGTTTGCTTGATCTCAGATCATCATCCCGGTATATTAAGCACTGTGAGAAAAAATCGATTATGGCAGCCACCTTATGCCCATCACAGATTCTGCTTGAGACATATTCGTAGCAATTTTACAAAGAAATTCAGTAGTGCGGAGCTTAAGAAGCTTATTTGGGTTGCTGGAAAGGCTACTCAAGTTCAGCAAGTTGATGGAAGAGATCCGAAAAATTTCTGTAGAAGCAAAGAAGTGGTGTGATGAGATACCCGTTGAAGAATAGACACTTGCACATGACGGTGGTAAACATTTTGGAATGATAACGACCAATATTTCTGAAGTGTTTAACAGTGTTTTGAAAGGATCTCGAGGCTTACCTATCACATCACTAGTCCAAACCTCTTTTCATCATTGTGTTCATTACTTTAACTTGAGAAGAAACCTTGGGGTAACCTCTATGGCAGATCAAATGCATTATGTGCCTTCCACCATCCTTGCAATTCAACAAGCGAAAAGGAAAATTGGTTCTATGTTTGTGCAACCTTATAACACAACCGGTGATCGGGGGGATTTTTTGGTGAAAAATAGGCGTGGCCAAAATAAATAGATTGTGCGGCTTCAAGATAAAAAATGCACATGCGGAAAGTTGACGACATACGGCATTCCATGTTCCCATGTTCTAGCATGTTGTATAGTGGCAAAACTAGATCCTTCTGCTTTTATCAGTCCTTATTTTTCTATTCATGAATATAGAAAGATATGGGCTGAAATGTTTCAACCACTAGAGCATCCAGATTACTGGGAAGAGTGGATTGGCTGTAGATTCATGCCCCTACTATAAATAGAGGGAAAGGTTGACCAAGATCAATCTGTTTGCGAATGAAATGGATATTCCTCTAGAGCGACAGTCAAAGCGGTGTGGATTATGTAAAAATACTGGCCACGATAAGCGTACATGTCATGCAAAGAAAACAGCTCGTGGAGGGAGTGACACTTGACAATAGTGGCTCCCATCCTTTTTGTTGTTATGGTGTATGTTGTATATTTTTTTCAAACTTTTGTATAAATATTGTAGTCTTTTGGTTGAAATTATTTTGTCATGCACTTAAATTAAAGTAGTGTTGAAACCTTTGAAAGGTGGAAGACCAAAAATTCCACACAGACAGATCCACATAATGTTGAAATGCAAGTGAAATAGCTTTTCATCACAAGTTGAAGGTTAAAATTTCTCTCATTCCATAGCATTTGACTTAAATGTTTACATTCTCCTTGGTCTGATGCCACTTCAGCAGGCAACTTTGTTTGCAACAATCAATTTCATTTGTACTTCGAGTGACATTTACTCTTTTCATTTAATTTTTTCTTGTCTCCTTCCAAGAGAAGAAAGGGGAAAATGCTGGTGAACTCATCATACTTGTTTGTTTGTCGAGCACAGCATCATATGTTGGTGAACTCACTTATTCAGTTAGTTTTCTTACTCTGGATAAGAAGTCTAGTAAGGAAGAAAATGAAAAATTCGAAGATCTTCAACTGAAGTTCTACCTTACTGATAGAGAATGAGAGAGGAAGTAACAGAATATGTTAATTTTTAGCAATTGGAAGCAGCTACCTCAGCCGCCCAGAAGTGTGTGATGATTCACTGAGTAAATTAACAACAACTCACTGAAACGATGAACAAATGCGAAGCAAAATTTTGTATGAGAAGTGAGTTGATATTGCACTGAAATTACATGATAAAACTTGAATCAATTATGAAGACCTTGTAATCAGTTTATTAATATTTCTTGTATTGATTTTTTTCAGTTTAATTTATGTAAAATTTGCATTGGTTTTCATGGAGATGGAGGGACCAAGACAGGAAGATGTTGTGGATCATTGAGTAAATCTAGGGCCTGTCGATCCTCGTGTATTAAATTTGTAGCATTGTCATCGTTCCAACCGTGTCTGGGATGGAGAGGTACTTGACTTGCAACGTGGACTGCGCGTCATCATCTTTAGTGATTTCTTATTAGTTGAACTAATATAGAAAATGATTGTAGGTTGATAAGCTATTGAAATGCCGACGAGCCTTAGGCCCACTACTTCGGGATCGCGGTGGCAATCGGAGGATGGAGCCCATGTGCGTATTATGCAATACTTGGTGTGAGTTGGTTTTTATGGTCTTTATCGGATCATGGAGGTTAGACTTGACCATGCTTTTATCACAGTGCTGGTGGAGCGATGGCAGCCTGAGACCCATACATTTCACCTTCGTGTTGGGGAGGCTACAATTACATTACAGGATGTGTCGGTGTTGTCTGGGCTACCTGTTGATGGTGATGCTGCTACAGGTGTTAACATCGTACGTTCCACGGATGCGTGGCAGGAGTATTGTCAAATATGGTTAGGGTTCTGACCACCTGAAACTGTCATACGTGGTGGGTCAATACAACTTCGCTGGTTAATGGATCAATTCAATGTGTTACCAGAGGGTTCAGACAATGGGACTGTAGAACAACATGCCAGGGCTCTTATATTGGCCTTGATTGGTGGCGTTTTGTTCCATAACTTATCGAGAAGTAGGGTCCCTCTTATGTACCTAACTTTGCTTCAAGATCTTAATGCTGCGAGTAGGCGTAATTGGGGCAGTGCAGCTCTAGCTTACTTATATCGTGAGATGTGTCGAGCAAGCAGAGATTCAACATATGAGATTGGGGGACCTTTGATTATGTTGCAGGTACGCTAAGCCAACTTGATAATCTCCTTCTTTCTCTATATCTACGGTATCCTGTCATTAATCCTTTTCATAAAATAACATGTATAATAGTTATGGGCATAGGAGAGGTTCCCTAACATGTGTCCTGAAAGAGCCCCTCTGTAAAGGAGCCTGCACAACCTATTGCTGGTGACATACAACATGGAAACATTGTCGGTGATGTACCTGTAACTGGTGGAGGCCCTCCCCAGCCACATGGTGCCGAGCCTTTGCCTCGGGACCCTCTGGGTAGGAGGTAAGCCTTTATTTCCTGTTAACAAGAACAAGCCAACAGTTTCATAGGGATGGATTACAGAGAAACCACTTTACTTATAATGCACTTGCTTGTACAGAAAATTATGTATTGGCCTGGATGGTTGTCATCGGGATGGACTGTGTGAGTGAAAGAACTTTGAGCAATGAAACATGACTCCTGCTATCATTTAGTATTGTAGTATCAGCAAGTGAACTAGGCAAATTTGGTTGTTTTCGTGTAAGGAATAGTCTTAATGTCTTCTTGTTCTTGTCCATAGGAATCTTAGTGTATGATTATAGTCTTAGTGTAGTGTTTGTTCCTGTCCATGGGAATCTTTGCTCTTTGCAATTAGGGACAGTCATCACACTTATGAGAATAACATGAGTCTATTGGAATGGTATATTTTTATCCGTAGCTTCAACCTAGACGTTTTAGTAACCAAACTTGAAAATAACTTCAACAGGTGGCTTGTAGCAATGGAAAGTGACAAGGTGGGATCACAGTGTCTCAGAGGATATATGGATCAGCTAGACAACTTAAAATCATCAAAGGTTTGTGCTTAAGTGTTTACATGTGTCACATAAGTATATAACTGGAATGTTTGACGTTATTTTAAATTGTATGCCTTTTACACCTGCAGTTCATATGGCAACCTTATGATTTAGCTTCACTGCCGGAGTATTGCTTGACCGGAAGGCATATTTGGATGACTCGATCACCGCTAATCTGTTTTGAAAGAGTGGAGTGGCATTTCCCCGACCGTGTTTGCCCGCAATATAACTTGAGTCGAGTGATCCCCCGTGATTGTGATACTGGTGGTGAGGTCCTTCATAAGATTGACCGTCGGGGCCACCCGAACACTAACTGGGAGCTGAAACATCGTTTCTACGTTGACATGTGGAATACTCGTGCAGAGTCTATCTATGCTAGAGAGGATGCAGGAGAATATGTTGATGCAGGATACTTTAGTCAGTACATGTTGTGGTACCGCTCGATCACCCGCTTGTTGGTTGATAAACTAGTGCAAAGTAGACCATTTGGATACCAAGGAGGTCATGCTATTATTGAGATGTTGGTATACATCTTAGGCCTTCTTTAATTTAAACGTCACCAAATATCTATATATTTTTCTATATACAGCTGAAAACTGATCAAAATGGCATTTGGGATGTTGTTTGGGCAGCTGAAAACTGAGCCATGTTAATATTCAACCATGCTTCCTTTAGGTGGGTTGGGATGCTCCTGGGATGCTTCCTTTAGGTGGGGTTGGAAATTGAGGCATGTCCTCTTTTCTAGCTCTGCACTTGATGGAAACTAACAAGTGCAGGGCTAGAAAATATGTGACACAAGCAAAAATTTAGATGACTTATAACCCTTTCTTTGTTTACAAGTTATTTCATTAGGGAATAGAGAACTTGCCTGGAATTATAGTTAGGCTATTTGCTTAACTGAATATAATGCCTGAAATTTTAATGTATTCCACAGTATAATCATAACTATGATGTGTGTGTTTTGGGGGAAGTGGGGGGGTTGAATCTAGGTGGGGTTGAAATTTCTGCATATTTGAAAGTTTTGTCATGAAATCACTACAGAATGGCATTTGGAGATGAAAACAAGAAAATGGTAGGGACTTTGTAAGGGTTCACAGTTGGTATTTTGCAGGTGCTATAACATTTGATGGTTGTCATGTTGTTGAGCATAATATTAGCAGGATTAGAAGTGTCAACATGTGTTTCTATCAAGTACAAAGCTGGGACATAGGACACACAGGCAAAAAATTTGTGAAGGCTTTATAACCCTTTCTTTTCTTATAGATTATTTCATTAGGGAAAAGCGAGAATTTGTTTGGAATTTTAATTAGGATATTTGCTCAACTGAATATAATGCTGTAAATTTAAATGTATTCTATGGTATATTCAGAACTATGTTATTGTGTGTTGGGTTGGTGGGGGGGAGGAATCCCCCTGCTTGACATTTTTTTCATATCTGAAGGTTTAGTCATGAAATCACTACATAATGGCAGGGACTTTGTAAGGGTTCCCAGTTGGTATTTTCCAGGTTATCCACCTGGAAGGTCCATTTATTTTTTACATCTCAAGAACCAAGACACTGTCCCTTGTGTTTTGATAGATCTGGAACAACCAAAGGTCCTGCTTCTTGTAACAGCAATTTCCTGGCTTTGGATTGAGAACTCAAGTTCCTGTTTAAATTTCCCTTGACATTTTTTACGGTTGCTGATTTTCCTTAATGAGGGTTTTCCTTGTCCTTCTATGTGGTAACTTTGTATTGGCCAATGTACAGTGAAATTGCAAGGCATTGCGTAGTTTTTTGCTTCATGTCTGTCTATATGAGTCTAGAATGAATTTGTTTCTTATTCTTATATATCACTTGTATTTATTAGTTGGGTTGTCATACTAATAACTTTGTATTACGCACATTTGCTTATTTTGCAGGCGCAACAAATCAAGCGCTTATACCACCTAGCTGATACTACTGACCCTAATGCAGCCATTGAAACCCTTGCAAGTGTTAAGTTTGTATGTCGAGAAGCATTGTCGGCAATTGGTGAGGCTAAAAGAATCTCAGCTGATGCATTACCAGAGCCACAAATCCAGGACCTCATACAGGTAATTACACAGGCACGACGACCACCATGACCGCGACGTGCACGTCGACAGGGACCAAGACCGACCGTGGAGCCGATCAATGTGGCACCGATAGGTACACCAGGACTAAATACTGCATCAACATCATTAGTACCCCCATCGGTCCAACCTCGTGTGCAGATTCCGTCTTCACCATCCATTGCACTGTTGAGGCACAACCACCAGATGAACCGAATATAGAGAGTGCGACAGCGAGCACCACTTTTAACTCTCTAGAACAACCACATGCCTTATCATTACCATCACATGTAGCAGCTGTAGAGCATGTGCCTTTGACGTCCCATTCCACAATCAGAACACCAATCTCTCATGGACTGTCATCTTCCACATTTGAGAGATCACCAAGGCCTTGTATACCATAATCAAATGCCCCTCCATCAACTTCATTTGTAGCAGCTTCACAATGCTTGCCATCACCACTACTTCGTGAATCTGAGATGGAAAGTATAGTCATAGATAGACCTTGTCCTACCCCTACCAAATCTAATGAACTGTTTGCCTCTTATGAGATTATACAAGGAGATTTGGAACATATTGAGAAAGAGGCACATGTGTCGGTCCGTATCACAGAGGTAGAGGAGGATGCAATTCGAACCATTTATTTGATGTCATTCCACGAGGTCGACGAAATCGTCGTAGAGCACCTCATGTCCACACATCTTTACATGTAGGAGATACAATTTCACAGGTTACAGAGGAACCTCTCCCCATGTCGTGATAGAGCATCCTGCAAAATGCCCTAAACTGAAGACTTATGCCAAGAGAAATCCTCCAAGGGCAAAGAAAGGAGTACGAGCACCATGCAGAACTTAGCTTTGCAGATTCGCACACTCATGAAAAAGTCAATTAAGCTTGAACAAGTCAGCATGGTGACTTCTTATGTTTTGAAAATATGTACGATAATCGTTCGACATTTTTTGGGATGGTATGAAAATGGTATGTCATTGTTTACTCTTTGAAGTGGCAATGGAGTATAGCACTTAGATTAAATTTGTACTATGATACATGTTAAGTGTGTCACAGTTTGCACTCGTAATACTCAATTGAATGTATATAGAGCTAGAAGTACGCTATATATATTTTTGAAGTGGATGAGTAAGAATCACGTGATTAGCACGTGAGCTAGTAATTCAACAAAAATATAATATAATGGAAATAATGCCAATTGCCAATTTTTTAGGCTCCTGCAAGAAACTGAGATATTCTCTTATGAGAAATTGTACACTCTCTTACGATAATTTGTACATTCTCTTATCAGAAATTGTACATTCTCTTACGAGAATATGTACATTCTCAATGAGAAGTGTGTTGGGGGGGTAGCTGTGTGTGTGTGTGTGTGTGAGAGAGAGAGAGAGATTTGAATATTTGGTGGGTGAAAGAGAGATTTGTTGCACTTCCAAAATTTAGGCTCCTGCAAGAAACTGAGATATTCTTTTACAAGAAATTGTACACTATCTTACAATAAATTGTACATTCTCTTACTAGAATTTGTACATTCTCTATAAGAAGTGTGTTGGGGGGGGGGGGGGGTTGTGTGTGTGTGTGTGTGTGTGTGTGAGAGAGAGAGAGAGAGAGAGAGAGAGAGAGATATTTGAATGTGTGGTGGGTGAACGATGTGGTTTTGAACGACGTTTTCTTATAAATCGTGGTTTTGAACGACGTTTCTTATAAATCGTGGTTTTCAACCATGTTTTCTTATAAATCGTGGTGTTGAACCACGATTTCTTCTAAAACATATATTGGGAAACACGTTTTCCTTCAAGTCGTGGTCTGCAACCACGTTTTTTGTTCAAGTCAGTTTTAGAATTCGACTGAAATGTTTTTTATGAAAGGCTTTTTCACTTTAAGTCGTTGTTTACAACCATAACTTCTTTGTTGAAATGAAAACAAAGGTCCAATAGTATAAATCGCTTTTCAAGAAAGGCATTTTTTAGGAAGGACGATTTAACTTGAAATTTTAAATCGTGGTTTTTAAACACGTTTTCAAGATAACCGTTTTTTCTTGAAAACTTTAGAGGCTTATCAACTTTCCACAACCAAGCAGTTTGATAAAGTAAAAATGGACATGGGTTTAATGGTCTTGCACTGCAACAGCTGAAAAAGCTTGTGACTAGTATATAGGCTCATGGTCAAAATCCTAATTTTAGTGATTAAATTAGGATTTTGACAGTAAAAAAAAATATAGGTTCACTGCAATTTGTGACCATGTAGATGGTCTATTGTACTCAGCCATGTTCACATTAATGACGTGCATTGTTGACCACTAATCATTTGTAGCCATTTTCATCTGAACATAAGAAAATACAACATAGAAGTTTTAAAAGTAAATTACAAAGAAGCAACATTATTGACATGACCACGCTGATAAACAGGTTAGTCTCAATATTGACCATATTCAGTCATCTTCATCTGACATTGGAGCATCAGAAACAGATCCAGGTTCAAAGCTCATGTTCCAGTATACTTGTGCTTCATTGTTGTTGCCATCTGCATGTGCATCACGTGCCATACGACGTAAGTTATGTCTACTTTCACGAACTCTCATTCTATTGTTTTCTTCACGTATTCGATGCAGTGCCCTTTCAAGCTCCATATGTGTATTCCTAGGCATGTTGATTGCCTTTTGTCGAGGTACGGGTATATTCATGCGCCGTGAATCAGCTACTAAGACCTCAGATTCATTCATCCGATAAGGTCATTCTGCATGTAATGTATTAACATACCGTGATGAGTAATGCAAACTTGGACGCAACAAATAGTGAAATTCATCTTCGCCCGCCCAATAACGACCCATTGCTTCAAAAATGTCTCGTGGAGTAAATGACATTTCTAGAGTTCTTACACAACAAAGATTATAGCACTCTATGCCCTTTGCCCTTCATCCACTACACATACTTATATAATGCTTGACAAGGGTCCACTTCAATAAATGCTACATGTTAAAATAAGCTTGAGATGTCACAAGTCGCTGCAAGTTTCTTTAAAGTAGTCGATAAAAAGCCTTTGCAGATATATTAGTTGTTGAAAGGATAATAGCTCATTAAGAGCTTCATCAATCCTTGAACTGTTAAGAACAGATTGAAGGACAATTCACCGTGAAAACTCTACAGCTATAGCAAAATCAAAGCGTAGTTGTTGCTCCTCAGATTGATATGGCGTGACTAGTTTGGAAGTACCTAAGTTTGTCTTTTTAGTGGTTTAGGACATGCCAGGCACGTGACGTTACAGCAAAAAAAAACTCTGTGAAATTAGTTGATTCAAAATAAATGTTTGGCCCAACTAATAACTCCATGTGAAGTTTTAAAAGTATGTAGCTAAAGTACATATGAAACCCATAATTGGGCTTTCACTAAATGCAAAAGCGCAAGAATGATGTAATTGCTTTGCTGGAAAAGCCTTAGAAAACCACAACGTAAGAAGTTATGGATGAGTAGAGGCTCGTATTCTGGTAATAGATCATGCTTGTGCCTATTTTTTTCTCGCTGATTTAAGACACCGTCCAACTAATTAAAGTAGCTACTTGAACACAAATTTCCCACCGACAAATAATCTCTTTGAAAGCCTTGAGCACCTTTAAATGCTAAAGTACAGATGAGAAAAATGAGATTGGAGATTAATTTAGACAAAGTAACGTGGTTGATGTAATATTTCACTGGAAAGGCCTTGGACTACCAATAAACACATGTAGGATGTAAGTAGCCAGTGACTTGTCTTGTCACTCACTTGGCCTTTTCCAGTTCTCACAATAATGTATGTTGTCTACGTGTGTATGCTTGGTTATATGAATTAGTGGTGTTCAAAGGGTGAGAAGTATTGTCATTTGACCAGTTTAGGGAATGCCAAGCATGTGATGTTACAACCAAAAAAAGGCCTTTTAAATTAGTTGATTAAAAACGAACTATATGCAAAAGCGCAAGAGGATGTAATACTTCACTGGAAAAGCCTTAGAATACCAAAGAAATAAGTTAAAAATTGAGTAGGGACTTGTATTCTTGCAGCAGATCATACATGTGTCTATTTTCTTCTCGCCGATTTAAGACACCACTCTTAACTATGTGAATTTTCGACACAACAAGCTCTGCCTCCTACTTAAATCAGCTGATCGAACACAAATTTTAGGCCTATCTGAGGTCAATTTTTCACAGCCTTGAGAACCTTTAAATGCTAAAGTACAAATGAGAAAAATGAGATTGGAGATTACTCAGTTGGCCTCTTCCAGTGACTTGTCTTGTCACTCACTTGGCCTTTTCCAGTTCTCACAATAATGTATGTTGTCTACGTGTGTATGCTTGGTTATATAAATTAGTTGTGTTCAAAGGGTGAGAAGTATTGTCTTTTGATGGCATGAGTTCCTGGTAGTTCTAATTATTAGCGACGTGAGAATGCATGGTTGTTGTGTGAAAGGAATGACGACTACAAAGAAGTGAAGTATACAGATCTGAAAGAGTATTATTGCGGCTTACGAAGAGAATGGGCACATAGAGTTAAGGAATCAGAAGCACTACACCAAGATCTCATCGCCCTGAGAGCACCTTTGCTGCATCGTTGTTCACTTAGTATGTCACGGCCTAAAGTTAAGGAGTGTAAGAAAGCTGTGAGCCGAATTCGAAAGGTGAATAACCGAATGTTGCTGCGTAGAAAACGATTTTACATGCTTTAACTTGCCGAAGAAATGGCAGAGGCTAGTGGGAGGCGCCTCACTTCAAACGAGAGATAATATTTTAACTAATGATCAGTACTTATCTGATGAATATATGTCTAATGAAGAGTGAAATATCCCTCTTCCCACTATGTGTTAGGATTTTATTCTGTTATTAGTTGTGCACGTCATTGTAATAAGCAAACCTCGCCACTGCATTTGTTATTTTAAAGCATTTGTTTGTGTAATACTTCTGTGGCTGCACATGTGTACTTTGGGCAATGGTTAGGGTCTATAAACACCTCTGCAGCTTCTAATCTATCTAAAGCTATGCCTATACATATATAAAAGTTGTCATGGTGGCTAACTTATAATGCTCTCAGAAAGTAAGCACAAAGGGCTCAGCAACTGAGTCAAACTAATGATTACCTGATCTGAACATTGGTAAAGTCAATATCATCTCAAATTCCAACAATGAAGCACAAGTATACTGGAACATGAGCTTTGAACCTAGATCTGTTTCTGATGCTCCAATGTCAAGTAAAGATGACTGAATATGGTCAGTATTGAGACTAAGTTGTTTATCAACGTGGTCATGTCAATAATGTTGCCTCTTTGTAATTTACTTTTGAAATTTCTATGTTGTATTTCTTTATGTTCAGATGAAGATGACTATATTAATGATCAACAATGCAAGTCATTAATATGAACATGGCTGTGTACCAAGTGTTTCATGACACTAGACCGTCTACATGGTCACAACCAACAGTGAACGCGTATTTTTTTAGTGTCAAAATCCTAATTTTACCACCACCTTTTGCCAGTAGCTGGTCACAAGTAGTTGCCGTACATGACCATTTAAGCTATGTCCATATTTACTTTCTCAAACCATTTCGTTGTTGAAAGTTGAGATTATGCCTCTAAAGTTTCGCTACCA
The DNA here is from genome assembly GCA_033070095.1 of Escallonia herrerae. Taxonomy (NCBI): domain Eukaryota; kingdom Viridiplantae; phylum Streptophyta; class Magnoliopsida; order Escalloniales; family Escalloniaceae; genus Escallonia; species Escallonia herrerae. Next base: position 339,923 of record JAVXUP010000032.1, on the reverse strand, counting down.
ATCATTATGGTTGTGAAAAGGCTTAAGGAAAGTCTATCAACGGCTTAACTGCCTATCAATGCAATTCGTCAATTAAAGGTTAGTTCCTTAGTCACTAATGTACTTTATAGCGAAAAAAAACACAGACATGTATTTGAGAACGGAAATAAATGCTCTAAAAACTTAAATTTGAGAAGTAAAACAAAGTATGATACTTAGGTTACTCCTTATTACAAATACTTTCATCTTGACCACACCAACAAGAAGCCACGATATGGAGAAAAACTAAATTTTGGTTGTCTACTACACAATTTTAATAGAAAAATCCAAGTTCACATGATAATGGGGAAAAATAATCCACAACAATGATAATAATTGTATTAAAATCATAATCATGGCATAAGATGCTTATGGTGGAGAGCGTGGTTAGAAACTACTATTTAAATATAAAACATGGTTACAAAGCAATTCCAACGAAAATATGGTTAGAAATTACTAATTAAATTTAAGCAAATCCAGCTTAAATGTTGTTATAAACCATGCTTTAATTGATTTCAAAGAAAAAAAAGGGACAAAACCGTGCTTACAAACTAAGATTTGAAAAAGAGAAACCAAGATTTCCATTGCAAGATTTCTAATAGAGATTTCAAGTGAAATCTCTGTTAGAATCCACGTTTTCTTTTGAAAATGTCATTTACCATGAAATCTTTGTTCAAAGTGAGATTTCCATTTACGGCCTTCGAAATCTTGGTTAGATTTCTTTTGAAAATGTGATTTTGGAAAACGACTTAAATGTGCCAACTTTTCTTTTAGAAGCCAAGATTTCAATTGAAAACGCAATTTTGGAAAGCGATTTCAACATGAAAACTCTGTTAGAAATCACGTTTTCTGTTGAAAATGTCATTTACCATGAAATCTCTGTTACAAAGAGAGATTTCCATTTACAGCCAAGATTTCTTTTGAAAATGTGATTTTGGAAAACGACTTAAATGTCCCAACTTTTCTTTTAGAAGCCAAGATTTCAATTGAAAACACGATTTTAGAAAGTGATTTCAACATGAAAACTCTTTTAGAAACCACGTTTTCTGTTGAAAATGTCATTTACCATGAAATCTCTGTTACAAAGAGGGATTTCCATTTACGGCCAAGATTTCTTTTGAAAATGTGGTTTTGGAAAACGACTTAAATGTGCCAACTTTTCTATTAGGAGCCAAGATTTCAATTGAAAACGCGATTCTGGAAAACGATTTCAACATGTAAACTCTGTTAGAAACCACGTTTTTTGTTGAAAACGTCATTTACCATGAAATCTCTGTTACAAAGTGAGATTTCCATTTACGGCCTTTGAAATCCAAGATTTCTTTTGAAAATGTGATTTTGGAAAACAACTTAAATGTGCTAATTGAAAACGTGGTTTTGGAAGACGATTTCAACATGAAATCTTGATTAGAAACCAAGATTTCTGTTGTTTTCAGAAAGCTTGGTTAGAAACCACGATTTCATGAAAACGTGCTTTAAAAATGCGATTTCTAATTTCAGAATTTCTTTTTTTCCATGTTCTTTCAATTTTGAGAAAGTAAGTAAAAAAAAAAGTAAACCAAATGAAAACGTTCTTTCAAAGCAAGATTTCTTGGTTGAAATCTCTCTTTAGAATAGCGATTTCCAAAAAGGGATTACTCGGGTAAATAAGGTTCAAAATGGGGTAAAACAGTAATTAAGTTCTAAAAATGGGTCATTAAGGGCAAAAACTCCCTTGTTGTCCGTATTAGTCAGCCAAATAGGCTTCCTTTTCAGATGAACCCATTTTAGTCTCAACCTCATTTGTCCAGGCAACCAGATTTTGTCAAAATCAAAATTAACACCATTTATTTGTTTTTTCTTGTTAGACCACCCGATATCCGGACACCACATTGGGAGTCTACTAATCCGGGTTCGAGCCGGGTAGGACCACATGGGCGACAAAACTCTCCCTACCAAGTTTTAACACAACTACATTCTCAGGGCTCGAACCCGAGACCTCTGGTTAAGCTAGGACAATCCTTACCAGCTGACCTACGTGTTTGGTGATACCATTTATTTGTTGGAGTTCATAAACACACCTCTCCACTCAGTCAAAAGGACTCTTTTCTTTCCTTTTCTGTAAGATTCTTTTTGACAAGTCTATTTATTTTGTTATGCAGAAACACTTACAACTAACAGTATAATATTGCGTGCAGCTTGGAAGGATGCTTAGATTATACGAAAACTTGATGAAATTAAATTGCATTGTAATACCCCAAACGTTGGTACATTTTAGCCAATTATTTCATTTTTTTCCCGACGGTTTTTATAAGCAACATGTAGTGTTGATTAGCGTGACTGAATTGTTATCGGCAATCTTAAGTGACAAATTTAGAAATCCATAAGCTATAACTTAATTAAAGCAGTTATAGGTGATATCGATTAAGGTCTTCAGCAACGATTAGCATTAATGATATTTTTTTAGAAACTTTTAGCGACGAACCGGTGAGCATTAAATTTTGTTATCTTTAACGATAATTTTTTGAAACTATAATTAAGTTGTGATTTAATAATAGTAGCTACAGGAAAATACTCAGTTAGATCTTTAGTGACGATTAGCGTGACCAAATTCTACCGGTAACTTTTAGTGACAACTAGTGTAGCGGGGTCATCTAACAAACCCATCAAAAGTTTTCTAGCACATAAACTATAGTAACTTGGACCTCTTTATATTAATAGAAAGTTGCGGGTAAAAATTTAGAAAACGAAACAAAATTCTAGGGGTCTTGTGGTAATTTTTCCATCAAGGGTATATATATATATATATATATATATATATATATATATATATATATTGTGTGGGCTTCCGTCTCGTCTATATTCTCCACCTGGTACGTGACCTAGAGAGCAAGAGAGAATTTCAGAGAGAGAGAGAGGGGGGAGGAAGACAGCAAGAGAAAGAAAGAGAGAAAGGAAGGAATCTGTGTGCGTGTGTGCTCGTGAGAAAGATAGAAGAAAATATACTTAGATCAAAAGGAGGTAGAGAAGGCTAACGGTGTCCGATTTCGGCAAGGCGATTCGATATTCGGTAAGCCTTCTATTAGTTATTCAATATATTTGTGGGAATTATTGCATTTGAGTATAATATGGGGTGGTGTTAGAGCTGCCGTGGTGATACCCGCGGGATGTATGTGAGATGCGGAGTGCAGGTTGCTTATACGGTTAGGTGCGAGGATGTATATTAAGGTGAGTTTGTATTTTTGGGTAACTGTGTGAAGAAAAAGGAGCAGCCATGGTTTTCTGTGGGTGTGAGTTTTAATCCAACAGTGTGCGTGCGTGTTATGTGTGTGTGGATGAAAACAAATAAGAAAAGAGGGGCTGTTGTGGCTTGCGTAGGTGGGTGTGCTGGGCAAGAAAGCAGCTACTACCTCACGGCAGTAGCTGTAATGGAGAAATCTTGTTTGTGCTTAAGGCTGCCATGGAGACAGCCTGTGTGTGTGCGTGCATCTGGATGGGTAGTGTACACGGCTGGGTGCGGGGTAGGGTGTTAGCAGGTATGTATGTGAGATGTGTGTATTTGAGATATGGAAGAGGCTTAGCTTAAAGCCATGGTGAGGAGTTGTGTGGATTGTGTATGTGTGTGTGTGTGTGTGTGTTTAACCCAGCAGTGTGGAGGCCTGTGTGTTCATGTGAGTGTCTGAGTGAATTGCCATGATTTGTGTCTAGGTGAAATGTAATGAGTTGTTGAAATGGGAGAAGATATGGAGTGCATGTGTGTATGAAGGGGAGATAAGTGTGTCAAAGTGTATGCAAATATGGGTATGTGGGTGTTTTGAGCAGGGGGAAGTTACTGTCGTGAGGCAATAGCTGTGTTGTGGGAATGGTGGGTTGAAATGCATGTGTATATATATAAAGAAGAAGAGAAGGAAAAAAAAAGGGTGTGTTAGGGTATTTTTATATGTGGGGTAGCTGGTTAATGAGTGATAAAGCTATTGAAAAAGAAAATGGAGAGAGGGAGCTGGGTGATGGGTGATGGGTGATGGGTGAGGGTGTGTGTTGGTATAATTTTATGTGCGTGGGCGATAGTGCTGTGGACAGAGTGTGTTTATACAAGTGAGTGAGTGTGTGTGTGTGCTTGTGTGAGTATTGTACGTGTATATGCATGAGTTTGTGGCTGTCCAAAGTGGGTGTGAAGAGGGCTATGCACAGACTTAGGGAAGAAGGGAAGTGACTGTGCGTGTGAGGAAGGGAAGAACTGAAGTGGGTCTTGGTGGGTCACACCAATGGTGTGTATACGAGTTAGCGTTAGCTACGACGCGAGTTTTGAATAGTGTACCGTGATCGTTAGCATGAGAAAATTTAAAGTACAATACCTTATACTATATTAGAATATTTGGCAAAATTTCATAATTTTCTTAAATGATATAAATTTTTAATATTTTCTGTAAATTTAGAATTGTAAAATTCTTTTGGAGCCATTAAACCCTGAAAATATTTTGGGAAAAATTATAGTAATGTCTTTATGGTCTGAATAACATTTATTCGAATTTGATGATTTTTGGAGTTGATTTTTTATGGTTTCGGTATCGCATTGACTTTAGCGAAATGAATAATTTAAAATTAGTTTTAATGCCTTTTAATTTCTTATTTAAATTTCTATAATTTTTATACATATTTTAAAGCTGTTAAAAAAATTTAGACTTTATTTTCAGCTAGAAGCAATTTCGGCAATTTATGGGTTTTTATTGCTTTAAAGAAATTATTTTAATTGAAAAATATTCAAAAATTCAGTAAATTCATATTTTAACTTGTTATGTTGTTTTAAGCTATAAAAGTATCTTCTTATAATTTATTATGGCTTTGGGATATCGTTACGTGTTAGGATGCGTACATGGATTTCGGTTAGGTTACCGTGTACGGGACCGTTTTGAACTGTGCGATTTTAGAGTTGAGAGTGAGTACGCTGTGGATGGTTACTATTAAGTTTATAGTATAGTAGTGTAGATTATTTTTCTAATGAATGAACTTGCCAATTTAGGTTAATTCAAAGACTATTAGATCGAGGTCAATTAGCATCGCTTAACCTGGACCGAAGTAAGCATTTTCTCTCCGAACTCCGATTCATCGTTCTGATTTCAAGTGCTTTATTATAATAGTTTTTCAAACTACATTGAACTTTGATTTTATGATTGATATAAAAGTGTTTTCAAACTGCCCATGAAACCCTAATTTGAATCGTTTAGCGATCGTTTGAAATTCTGATTCATACTTATCTGTTTATTGACTTAGTCATCGTAAAATATTTTCAATTCTATTTATTACTTATCAATGTTGACATGAGTTAGTAATCTGGGAGTTATAAGGATGATCTGTTTGTTGGGTTAAATTAGTACTTAGATGGGGTGGCTTTGCTACATCGTACTGCTCGTGTTCAATATTTCTTGTTTTTGTTTTTATTGCACTTGAAGTGTTTTCAAATGATTTAAGGAATTGAGTTGATACTCATCCCTATGTGTATATTGAAATGATGTGGTTTTCTTTGAAAATCCTTTTAAAATTATCATTAGATTGTATATGAAAAATCATTTGAATCGTTATGTTTTTTCGTTTTAAAAGTTGTCATTGGTTTAAATGTAAAATCGTTCTAATCTTTTTGATTGTTTTAAAATCTTGATCGACCTTACTGGGCTCTCAAAAGCTCACTCTCCTTTGACTTCCTTTTTGCAGGTAACAGTCAGCATTAAGTTGCAGAATAAGGATAGAGCCCAGCAAGTGAAAGATAAAAGGATTTAAATTTTAGTACTACTCATTAAAACCCCTGCGTGGGTTAACATTGTTATTTGAGAATTTTTCAGACTTAGATTTCATGTCTCATCGATGATAGTTTACTGAGAATATGATTATTGGTTTAGCTGCTCTGATAATAGTCGATCATTTGTTTGAGTTTGAGGTTGTTATTATCTTCGAGTAGCGATCGAGCGAGTGTCTAACGTTCCAGATTACTGGGATGTTACATGTATAGACTATCTTTGTGTCAAAAAAGAGCTTAGATTTGTATAAAATGTTATAGTATACTTAATTATGTCATAGAGGTAGGTACAAAGACATGATTAGATTTGTAGAGTTTGTAGTATACGCCTTTGTCTTATGGAGATACGTAAGGATATTGTTGTGTTATATAGATAAGTAGAAATGTAGAATTGTTCAAAGTTTATGGTGCACCATGAAAGACTATACGACAGAATTGATCTTTTTCATCAATTTTAGAGGTTGATGTGTACCGATAGGTAGCATTAAATTATGTCTTGTATAAACAAAGTTGCTTTGTGTATACGACTTTCACTGACTAGTAGCTTTCTGCCTTGCATTAACTTTGTTCCGTTATCGTCAGCTTCTTTGGGAGCCGGTTGTTAGTGCAATGGATCGCGCGCACACACACACACACACACACACACACACACACACACATATATATATATATAGACACACACACGCACACAGCTGAAATATTCGCCTAAAATTGTGACACAGGGTTTTAGAAAGTTTTTTTAGAAACACTCTCCTTCTGATATGTAAGCTTTAACTTTGCATGTGATAGTTTCTCACCTTAACTGTTCTCTTCATTTAGAATCTAACTTTTTTAAATTAAATATATAAGATTCAAGAATCCTATTTCTTTTCATGTTCTTTTCTTTTTCATGATTTTATCATTAGAAATTTGTAGGTATAATTTGCCCTTAATTTGTAAATTTTATAAAACAAAGAAACCAATCATACACTTTTTAAAACTCTACCTAATAACTATACTTATATGTTAGGCCTAATTTCTTTTATTATTAATACCTTAAAAGCACTTTAAAATAACAATAATCACCTTAATTGTTCTCTTTATTTAAAGTCCAACTTCTTAAAATTGATATATAAGATTCAAGAATCCTATTTGTTTTGGTATTCTCTTTTTTTTTTTACCTTATTTAACCCTTTTCCCATGATTTTATTATCAGAAAATTCGTAGGTATACACATAGGATTTTTAGAACTCTATCTTTGTGCTACGTAGGATTTTTTAGGAACTTTCTCCTTCTAACATGTAAACTTCAACTTTGCATTGGTAGTTTTTCACCTTAATTGGTCTCTTCATTTAGAGTCTAACTTTTTTAAATTGGATATATAAGATTGAATAATCTTATCTATTTTCATGTTCTTTTCTTTTTCTATCTTATTTAACTATTTTCCATCATTTATTATTAGAAAATTTGTAGGTATAATTTGCCCTATATTTGTAAATTTTATAAATAAAGAACTCAATCATACACCTTCTAACACTCTACCTAACCACTATACTTATATGTTATGCCTTAGTTTTGATTATTAACACTTCAAAAGCACTTTAAAATAACAATTCCAACACTTTCTCAGAAACCTTCTCATTCTGACATGTAAGCTTAAACTTTGCATGTGATAGTTTCTCACCTTAATTGTTCTCTTCCTTTAGATTCTTGATATCGTTGGGGTTGAATATTCGTTGTACGTGTTACTCCTCGTATTATTTTTACGGGGCGATTTGAGCTCATTCCTTACCTGCGATGTTTGAGGTAGTCAGGGCGAGGTAGGAGAAATGTCAAGGAAAGGGAAAGGGAAAGAGAAAGTGACCTGATCTCTGAAAAGAAAAGTAAGACAGTGACATCCGTATTTTGGGGACTTAGATGTTTTGTTTAAAACTTTCGCTGTGCTCATGTTGAGCTTTATGGTGAAATTTTTTGTAAGGATGGCTTTTTGAAATTTTATGTATATTTAAGGGTGTATCTAGAGTTGCTATGTTATCTAGTAGGGTTTGTGATGCAGTTATGACCGGTAACCCAGCTTTGGTAACGTCACTAGGGTTGGGGGTGTCGCCTATGATGTGCTTTTCATTCTATCTTTTAGAGAGAGGAGGGGAAGAAAAACGGTCAGGAGAGAGAAAATGAGTTAGTGGAGTGTTACATGTGAAGAGAAAAATGAATAAAAAGTGTAAGAAAATGGGTCAGGAGAGAGAAAATGAGTTGATGTAGATTTAAATATAGAGAGAGAAATTGAAAGGGCGTAAAAAGGATAAATATGTAAAAGTACCTATATAATATTTCTTAATATGGAAATGAGCAATAATTGTGAGAGGCCTAAAAAAGAAAGTTGATCAAATTATGTGGTACAGAGATACCAATAGGTTACCTAGACAACATCACTAATAAGACAAACTTCACTCCGGCCAATGGCTCGTACCTGTAAATGTATTTCGAAAGACATACAAAGTCATGAAGCAAAGACAAACAAACTTTGAAATAGAAATCACATGAACTTGTAGTTTGGCTGACCGAAAAATACTTTGCAAAAATGATACTAATTATCGCAACACGCGGGAGAACAAAATTGTACTTCTAATTGTGCAAAGATTGAGTTTAAGACTAGAGCACAATATATGTTGACTAAGACCGATTGATTTGATCAATAGTACATGATGCCATTATTATAATAAAAACTCAAGGTGCACTTAGAATAGCAAAGCTAATTAAAATCGTATAAAAAACAAAAGAGGACGAAGTCGATAAAGTCATTTTCGTTCAAATAACTATGCACATATATTTCTATTCAAGGAAAATTTTAACAACGAAATGCTTAAGTCTAAGAAAAATCAAAAGATAAAAGTTGGATAGGAGGTGTTTTTCAAAATGTACAAGATCAAAAAAGTCAATAAGAAATAAGTAACATATTGAAGTGAGTTTTTTTGTAGTACCCAAAGCAACAAATTTATGGACCCACTAAGAGTATACAAAGACAATTTTGACCAAAAAGTGGAGTGATTGAGGTAAAACCTAATGCTATAGAGTTAAAGAGGGCTGCTTAAAGATTTTAGAAATTCTAATATCAAAAACCAATGAGAGACAAAGAAGATATAACAAATCAAACTGGACTAATTTTATATTGCTAGACATACAAAGACAGAAAACTTCATAGCTATTTTAATATGAATAAGTAGAATTTTAGAAAAACTCAAAAATACAAAGTATCGTTGAAAATACGAAGTTTCCAAAAAGTGTAAGCGGATTGAAATTTTGGAGACATTATTTGTATGGTGTAACTTGTAAGATATATACAGATCATAAGAGTCTAAAATACATTTTCACTCAGAAAGAACTCAACATGCGATAAAGAAGATAGTTAGAACTCTTTAAAGATTATGATTGCTCAATTTCGCATCATCAATAGATGCATTGAGTAGGAAGAAAGGGGAGAACCTAGCTTCGTGTAGTTACAAAAAAAAAAAAAAGGTCGATAGTTGAGGATTTGAACAAGCTTGAAATCGAGGTTCAAATTATAGGAGAAGGGAATAGTAGTCTTTTTCATATGAAAATCTGACCTACCTAACTCGAGCGAATCAGAAAATCTCAAAGCCAAGACGAAAGACTTCCTGAAATCCAAAAAAGATTTGAAAAGGATTAAAAGGAGAACTTTTGTTGTGATATGGAGGAGATTTATATATATGAAGGTCAAGTATATGTTTCGCCTACCGACAAATTGAGGAAAGAAATTGTGACTGCCCACAAATCTAAGTACTCAATTTATTATCTAGGAGAGACAAAAATGTATCGTGATTTATGGCGAAAATTTTATTGTGGCCCGCATGAAGAAAGAATATGGAAATTTGTATCCAAGTGCCTGACTTGTCAGCAAGTTAAAATTAATCATCGAAAGGCTGCCCAACAATTGTAAATACTGAGTGTTCCACAATGGAAGTGGGACCATATCACCATGGATTTTGTGTCTAGATTATCTCGAATGACCAATAAGTTCACATCTATTTGGGTTATAGTTGACTGCCTGATGAAGACTAACCGATTTATTCCAATAAGATACAGGTAATCTACCGAACAGTTGGCCCAAATATATGTCAAGGAGGTTGTCTACCAATATGGAGGGCCCATATCTAATAGGAATACAAGGTTCACCTAAAATTTTTACAGGTAGTTCCAGGAGGAAATAAGAACCAAGTTGAGCCTGAGCACAAGGTTCCACCCTCAGACGGATGGTAAAATATATTACAAGACCTTAACGTGGACTTTGAAGGGAACTAGGACGAACAATTGTCGTTAATGGAATTTTCTTTCAACAATAGTTACCAAACAAGTGTCAGGATGGCCCTGTATGAAGCGTTGTATGGTTGAAAGTGTCGCACTCCAATTTGTTGAGATATGGTCGGAGATTAGAAGTTGTCTCACACTAAGCTAATTAGCGAGACTAAAAGCAAAGTTAAAATAATCCAAGAGAGAATTCATGTTGCCCAAAGTAGATAGAAGAGCTATGCAAACAAAAGATGCAGAGGCTTATAATTTAAGGTGGGGGACCTCGTGTTCCTAAAAGTACCCTGAAAAGGAATTTTGCACTTCAAAAAGAAGGGAAACTGAGTCCAACACTCATTGGACCATTCAGAATTCTGGCAAAGATTGAAATAGTAGCCCACAAAATTGAACTACCCTGGGAGTTGGACCATTTGCATAAAGTATATCATGTCTCGATGCTTAGAAAATATGTCTGAGACCCTTCACATGTGATAAGACTTAAGCCAATCCAAATCTGGGAAAACCTCTACCAGGAGATTCTTGTGGAAATAGTCGATCAAAAGGAGAAAATCCTTCATTCCAAAGTAGTTTAGTCGTTGTCAAGGTCATTTGGAGGAATCACGCCATAGAGGAGGCGATGTGGGAGCCCGAAGCATTGATGCGGCATACGTACTCGCACTTATTTGCTGATTAAGGTTCCCTACTTCAATTTCGAGGGTGAAATTTAAAAAAGGGGGTCGGGATATAACACCCTAGATTTTAATCAAAATAAAAATGTTTGGGTAGGTGTGGCTGCTTAAGGCAACCACTTTCTCCATTTTCCTAGTGAGTGGAATTTGCATGGGCATTGGAGTTTGAGGGTGGTGTGTAATCATTAGTTCAAGAAAGTTGGGATACATACAGAGGAAGATAGGGAAGAGTGGAGAAGAGAATTAGAAGTGAAAAATAAGAAAAAAGGAGAGAAATAGAGCCATTTCAGCTTTTAAGTGAAATTTTTCTTTGTGAAAAAATTGGAAGAATTTGGTGATGTGGTGTTAGTTTAATTAAGTTGATTTCATGGATGCTCTTGGGTTAGATTAGGAGTTAATCTCAAGTTTTGATGGGTGTTTACGTGTGTATTTTAGTGTGTATGTTCAATGTGTGTGCAATATCTGTTTGGTGTGTGTTGTGGGTGAAATCAGGGTGTCTACAGTGTGTGTTTGGTGGGTGTGTGTGTGTATGTTGTGGGTGAAATTAATGTGTGTAGGTGTTAAATGAGTGCATGTTTCAATGTGTGTAAGTATGTGTGCGCACGCATAAGGGTGAGTGTGTGTGTTTGTGTGTGTGTGTGTGTTTCAGTTTGTAATGTGTGTAATATACGTATGTACATGGGGTGTATGTGTTGCAGTGTGTGCATGTGTCTGTGAATTACACAGTATGTGTATGTGTGTGTGATTTTGCAAGTCGATGAGTATGCTTTTTAGTAAGTGTAATCCGTGTGTGTGAACATGTGTGTTTCGATATATATGTGTGTTTCAGTGTGTGCTTGTGTATGTGTGTGAATTACGGTAGTGTGTGCTGGGAGGAGGGGTTGGCGTTCGGTGTGCAGGAGAGTGAGTGTGTTCGTTTCAGTTTGGGCATGTGTGTTTCAATGTGTGCTTGTGAATTACGATAGTGTGAGGTGGGGGGGAGGGGTTGGCGTTCGGTGTGCAGGAGAGTGAGTGTGTTCGTTTCAGTTTGGGCATGTGTGTGTGAGTTACACAGTGTGTTTGTATGTATGCAAATGCACGCCCAGGTGGTGTGTGCATGTTTCATGTGTGTGTGTGTCGCTAAGAGTGAAGAGAAGTATGTGCAGGTGGGTATGAAATTAGGGTTCTTGAGGGAGAGGGACGTTAAAGGCCATTTATTTTTCAGCAGTCCAGATTTTGATTTTTAAAAGCAATTTTTGCTCTGATTTTAGCCAAATGTAAAAGAGTAATCCGTGTTTGTATTAAGAGATTTACATCATAGAATTTTCCTGGATTTTTTCTCATCCACGAAGGGTGTTAAATAATTTTACTAGAGAAACGAGTTAAAATTAGCAAGTTAAAATATTATTGTCTAAAAATTTTATGGGGACCTCGTATTGTTGAGACACTTTAGTGTCTAAAATTTCTTAGCATTTGACTGTCGTTTGCTATTTTAGTAATTTTGGTCGCCTTGTGCACATTTAATTATCAGAAGGGGGTTTTGTGTATAAAATTTATCCAATGGTCTTTTTGGTATGAATGTCATTTTAAAAGAAATAAAAAGCTATTTTGAAATGTTTTCAAAATTATTGCTGGTTGGGATGGTTGTTAGGGTTATTTTAGTACTTTTACATACTCGGTGAATGATTAACTGACTTGTGCGACTATATAATTGGAGAGACTACCCTAATTATATTCTCATACCTGAAGGATCCATGCCATAATTCACTTTTGAATGCTTATGTAAAATCTTAATATCGGGTTGGGATGATTAGCCATAGTAAGAAATTATGATTTCCTATGATGGGAGATGGTAGAAAATGAGGGCAAGTAGAATAAAGTGTGAGTTTATTCTTAATCAATGTCTGGTTAGCGAGACTTTGTTCGGATCTGTGGCCCTACTCATTGTGATCAAGGTCTGAAAGTTTCTTTGGCTATAAGCTAGTCAAGTAAGGATAGTGCGGTTCCATCATGCTTCACATTCCCTCGATGAACATGCCTATCTTTGATGATGCTTGTGTTGAAATCCTATTGTTATTTCAGAATGCCAGTAGTTAGTGAGAGCCGATATCCCCTTGCCAAAATAAGTTGTTAAGGACTTTTGGTGGAAATCTTCCCTAAGTCCACCACGTTGATGAAATGAGATAAGTTGTGAGGGCTTGCGGTGGAAATTTCTCTTTGAGTCCACCATGTTGGTGATAATTGTCTCCTTCAATTTATGCGAGGCTAAGTTGAACACCCTATGTAATGGGGCACTCAACGAATGATGACTAGTAAAAGTGGAGTAACTGAAAAAAGGATGAAGCGCGCTAGAGCCCGTTGTGTCCAGTCAGGTCAAGTTCGAGTCTGCATTGCAATTGAGGTTAGTTGATGTTTACTGGTTTTACTATTTATGTTTTTGTAATTACGCTTTGCGTTACTATTTTCTTTTGCATAAAATATGCATAATCAGTGATTTGGTCGATCCTTGCCCAAAAATGAGATGCAAATGTCCTGTTACGCTTTGAAGCCGCTCAGTTTGAACAAATATGATTTGTGACTATAATGTTGTTGATGTTGACTCTTCTGTTGGACTTTAGAGTCATTGTTGTCTTCTAAATGAATTATACATTGTATTCCTCGTATTATCTTTACTGGGCGGTTTGCGCTCATTTTTAGATACTAAGTGTGAGTGTAGTGAACCCTCCAGGAAGGGCAAAGAAAAGGTGTACTGAAGTAGATGATGTGAAGCTTTCTATGACTTCAGTTGTGCGTTTCAGTTTGTGAATATTTAATTTTGTTTTGAGGCACTTGTAGTCTTCCATTGGCAAAACAATTGTGTTCATTTAGGAAAGTTTTTGTAATGACGTATTTTTGTAGCGTCCTTTAACGATGTTGACGTCGTAATTTTTCTGTTAATTCCGCAAATGATGTTGATGATGTAGTTTAGAAGACATCGCAGCTCCAGTGAGGTCATTGGATTTGGGACTTGTCACAATAGGTATGTATGTGTGTGCAAGGAGAAGGGATCCGGTGGCGGCGAAAGAAAAAGGAGAAAGGGGGGGGGGGGAGGGAGAGAGAGAGAGAGCATTCGTATTATATGAATATCAATACTTATTTATACATATTGAATGATTTAAAAGTAGTATTGGTATTAAAAACGAAATCGCCACGTCAACTAAATTCGTTAATTAGGGTCAACCTTGATGTTATGGGGATCTGAACATTTTTTCATATGTTGGGTACGGATGTCCATTTTGTAAAATCAGTATTTCTTACCGTAATTGATTTACAAGCTCATAGAGTTTAGTGGTACCATCTCATATAGTTTCGGCTTCTCACTTTTTTGTGCCTTCTAATTGATGCATAACGGGATAAAACATTCCGAATGATTTTGTTTCCGGGCATAGCCTTGCTGATAATGTCTTGCTTGCTCAAGACTAACTGACCGTGTCTGTTGTCAGAAGTCTGGAGGCGGGGTTCTAATTGCACTTAAATTAGACATAAGTAAGGCTTTTGACCGAGTGCGCTGGGAATTCCCTCGTGAGGTTCTTTTAAACTGGTTTTTCCCAGGTTTGGGTTAATCTCGTAGTTCAATGTGTTACTACTGTTTCTTACTCGATCTTGGTCAATGGTGCCCCTACTCTCGCTTTTAAGCCGACCCGTGGAATAAGACAAGGAGACCCTCTATCGCCATTCATGTTCATACTATGCTCTGAAGTCTTGTCCACTGGCTTACTAAAGGCTAAACAACTTGGTCATATCAAGGGCATTAAAGCAGGAAAGACTTCTCCGGCTATCACTCACTTAATGTATGCTGATGATGTTTATCTCTATTTCTTAGTTTTTGAAAGAAGGTGTTCAAAGTATATTTGAGGTTAGGTCAGCTCTGAATAATTATTGTTTGTTTCTGCCCTTATGCCAAGGGAGGTATCAGTTAGATAACAGCAGCTTGCAAAGCATTATGTTATAAGGAAATTCAGACGACCTTCACTATTAGGCCCGTGTCTCACAATATATGGCGTAAAGTTTGGAAATTGCCATTGCCAGAGAAGCTCAAATATTTTTTGTGGCAATTTCTACATCAGAGGCTAGCAGTGGCTTTGGAGTTGATGAAAAGGAAATGTCTGATATCCGATCAATGTCTGCTTTGTTTACAACATCTTGAAACCCATGATCACCTTTTCCTGCAGTGTTCTAAAACGCGAAATATTTGGGTCCATTCTTTGGGTAGACAGAATGCGCCTCAAACTGATTCAACTATTACCTGGGTTTTGCATTGTCTTCGCAAACCCATTTCGCGCAATAGTTGCAGTCTTGCAAGTGGTGGTTTTGCTTTGGTTTATTTGGTGTAGCCGAAACAATGTTGTTTTCACGGGTGATCAGTTCTCTATGGAGCATATTTTAGCTAGCAGTCATAGTCTGTTACATAGTGTGAGATGTACTCCCTCTTTTCATAAGGTGTTCCATCATTTTGCTAAGTGCCATGATGGGGTCTTTATTTTTTTTCGTCTATGCGATTGTCCATTTCAACCGAACACTGTATTTTGTGTTGTCTTTGTCACTAAGTCGTCTCATGCTTGTGGCAAAATTGGTATTTGATCTAGTTGTCTTCACATTTTCCTGGGTGCTATCAGGGCAAACTTGGATGTTCTGGTTACAATTGATGAAAGTAGTGTGATATAACAGCTGTTTTGTTCCTTACTTCTGCTTGGTTAGCGAAAATTCCTTACTCTCACATTATTTTTTTGGTTGCTCACTCGGTGTTACTCACGCAGATTAAGGCTAGGACTGAATGACATACCACCGAATCTTGTGGTAACCTTTTGCATATTTTATCTAACCACAGCCAGACAATGCCTTCAATGCACATCGTCCGAGACATAGCAAGTGTCCTGCAGCTCTCTTCGACAATAGCATCTATTGTGTTGCATTCAGGCCAAGGTGGAAAACAAGAACGGTTTCACAGAGTAGACATAGCCTTCACGCCCGACCTGATTTGCAATTGCTCCATCTTGTTTTGTGTCTCTTCTGAGTCCTCATGTAATATTTCGGAAACATAGTTACTCTAGATTGTACATTCGGATTCTCCTGGTATATATTCCTTGTTTCTTTCCACAAAAGAAAAAAATAATAACAAAAAAGGGGATGAAACATTTGTCATACTCAACTTAGCATGCGTTAAACTCTTTACCCTCAAACCCTACGAAGGGAACAATGGTGTCCGAAAAGCTGTGCGCATGAGAGAAAATGCTTAATATCAACTAGCAGGGTTTACTTCAGCTAACTCTTCAAATGGTCATCGGTGGAAAATTTCGACATATAAAAGCTACGTAAAACCATCACAAAAGCCCAATTACAAAGTTACTTAGAAATATCGCTTGAACGAGCTTATGTGACAAAACCATTCCACACACTACTGAAACAGATTAAATAAAAAAAACCACTTCTGAGCAGCAGGTCCCAACTGGAAACAGTTGGGATGTCCTAGAGCAAAATTTGAAACTAGAATTGACCACCTACAAAGCCAAGTCAAATCCAGCATACATCATCCCATTATATAGCCAGGGAAGCTTCCAAGTCTGGGAGACAAGTAGCTAATACCAGTTTTGAATCAAAGATAAAATGGACTAATGGGTGACGTTCTTTGGAAGATTGCGGATGACATTACTCTTCATGCCAATCTTAGAGCGCATGGCCTCCACCCCTGAACGTTTCATCTCCTTCAACACCTTCATTCTCACCATGTGCTGCCTTGACTGGACAGTCGCCAATCCCATGCTCCTATACCTGAAAATAGAGGACAATTTCCAGTCACTGTAGGGTTTCTTTTGCATTGCTTTTATACTACGATCCTAAGTTTTTTGGTTTTCTTCCGCTCTTTCCTCTCTGTTGTGGTTGGTGCGAGGGGTAAATTAGTTTTAACGGATGAGGCTTTAGTCAAATGCCTTTTCCATTAGACGTGGAGGGATCAGTAAAAAGAAATCATAACAAACCTTGATGCCAATGCGAGTGTGAGGGCAATATCATTGTCACGCGATGGGCGTGGTTTCTGGCGGTAATAACGCAAATATTCCCTGGACCCAAGTGTCCTAGTCAAAATTCCATTATCGGTTCTTCTGGTTATAAGAAGCTCAGATCCACCACTTCCAAGTTCAACAGTGTTGCTCGTGTCATCAGATGCAACCAGCTGCTTACCTTCTGCGTCCATATAACTACGACACAAAAAAAACAAATCACATTTATCAACATAAAAACCTTGTTATGAGATGCATACAAGAAATCAAGAGCAAAGACTGAAAGTGCTAAATCTGCAGAAAAAACATAAACCTGCTGCTGTAGTCGTAAAATTCTTCTAGCTCTACTTCCTCATCATCACCACCGTCACCATAATGCACTTTGCAATGACTCTTTGCCACCATATGTTTCCTAACTGCTTCCAAACTATTGAAAGGATGACATTTGTCGTTGCAATATAAACACGTGAAATCCCTAATAACCTGTAAGAGCAGATAATATCAAGAGAAGTAATCTTTTTGAGGCAGCAAGAAAATCAAGTTTAAGATCGTCTAGGTCAAAATAAAGATAGGGGAAATTTTTTTTACACAAAAGATATACAAGGGTTGAGCCTTCTAACCTTGAGGCCAAGATATGTGAGAAGGCCTGTTGGATCTTTGAGATACTCGATATCGGGAATGAAAAAACCATGCTGCTTGTGCATGTGAACCATGCAACTTTCAATCATATCGTGCTCTAGATCACACATAAAGCAACATGATGGATCCAATCCATCTTCATACCCATCATCATCTTCTTCATCTTCATCTATACCATTACTAAGATCTTTTAGGTTTAAGTTAGCCAAAGATTCTGCATTTTCACCAACCAATTCTTCCTCCGCGTCAACCTCCTCCCACTCATCACTCTCATCGCTTTCCTCATGGTTCTGGATTCTCTGGGGGGTAAGCTTATTGACCACACGAGGGGGCAAAGGTTTGATTATTGTACTCCCCGAATCTTCGTGACTCGTTCCTTGGGAAGTCCGCATTAAGTGAGTTCGTGATTTTAGATGCTGAGCATGAGCCTTGGAACTTCTATATCCTTTACCGCAAACAGCACAGCTATAGAGCATAGGAGTCTCAATTAACTTATTTTGCTCGGCAGCAAGTGCAGACTGTCTGGCTAAAAATAGTGTCTCTGTCACCCCTGGAACTCCTGCAACCTGATTTCAGGAACATGGATAATCAAAGTGAGTACACAAATAACTGACTTCTCTGCGTTCTAGACCACCATAGATATGCAGATATATGGGCATCATGCAGAGTAAGGAGTAAGACCTTGCAGATATGACCAAAGCCTTCTCCCCCCACCCAAGAAAAAAAGAAATAAAGAAAACATCGGATCAAGTATGTTGTGAATCCAAAGAACAGATAAATCCCAACAGAAGCTGGAGATAATAAGATCCATAAAATACATCTGACATCCAAGGTGGTCTTATTTCTTTTTCAAGCCTATTTAACTAGCCTTGGTGCAAAGGTAGGGTTGCTCCACTGAGACCTCAAGGTAACAAGTTCAAATCACGGAGACAACCCCTCTGCCTAGTAGCACGGACACAAACACAAACACGAACACGGTCCGGTGTCCGACAATGACACGGGTACACGGGACACGAAAATTCCCAAAATGTCTACTTTCGACAGCGATATGTGTTTACATATATGATCATGCATATGTACATTTATAGAGGTCTATATGTAAATATACGAGGCATCCCCTCCTCACCGAGCGCTAGGATGGCTCCCTATGCCCCAACCATCTGGGACTGCCCACCCTCACCACAAACAGTTCGGATAATTTTTCTTAGAAACAGCAAAGCGGAGCCAGATTATTTGGCACTCTGTACCTTAATTAAAATACCCCTCCGGCCTTTAATAGAAATAAACTTTGTCCAAATTCATCTGCCCGATTTATTACCCATCAACCATGCAGAAAGCCACTAGAAAACGCTGAGACTCAATCCACTGTCCTATGAAGGAAAGAAATTGCAAATCAACAGGGGTCAAGTGTTGAAGGAACCAATTTCCATCTGAACTGTCAATCCATGCTATTACACATTGGCAGCTTCATGTTCAACATGGTACATAGGAAAAAGTAACCTATTAATCAAAAAGATTCTCTCTATCCATGTTAAATACACGAAAGTCATCATCTTGCTGTAGATAGACTACATGGTCTAAAATCGTCATCTTCGACCCCGTTTGTGCTTTTGTTCGAAGGATGAGCTTAGCCGCTTTCACACCTCTGGATGGCCAAAGAACCAAAGAGATGCTTACTAAGACTACAGAATGTTCTTGTGGATTCTTTGTCCGCTAAGAAGAAAAGCAAACTCTCCAAATTTATGACCAACCTTTGCTCATGCGACCTTGAATTTCAGTTGGATATTCAGCTCCTGTTGCTTTTCTGAATATCCCTCACTCATTATGCTTGCCACGTGTTAAACGTGTTAGTGCTTTTTCTTTAGTCTTCATTTTCTCAATTTCATTTCACCTTTTTCACTCATCCGATATCGGATTTAGACAATTCAAGTTGTGTTCAACTTGAAATTAAATTCTCTCACTTAAGATACATGAAAAATATATCTAGAAATATTTCAAATGAAGTAATTTTACATTTATACCGATTAAGTAAAAGCTGGCGATATTTTAGGAATCCAATATTCCCAAAAAATTGGACCAGGCCTAGTGAATCAGTCAAGTAAATTCGTGGCTGATCTGGCCCCTTTACGAGTCTGAGATTTGAATTTGTTTCATCAATAAAAATTACACTGCCTCAAGTATTCTAGCTCACCTTTCTTTGGCTGATTATGCCGACAAACTGATACAGGATCTCACTGAGGTCAAACATTTCTCAGTTAAAACTGCCACGTCCTCTTGCATAAAGAAGAGAAATCGCACATGTTATAGAGTGGGGAATTTCAAGTGGGTTTCGACTCAAATCCCGTTAGATGTTTGGAAGTAATTTTGGGGCCTTACCTAACCCTCAGTCCCTCATAAGCTCATGGTCTTCCTTTGGCAAGCTCTCTAGGACAGTCTTCTTCTTAAATCAGCCATCTCTTAATATCATTGTGGAAGTGAAATTTCACTGTGGAAGTGATGATGTTTGCCCCTTTTTGTTTGGCCCATGATGAGATGGTGGGTCACCTTTTGCTTAAATGCGCATGTCCAAGATTTATGTAGCTTGGTCTTCCCCCGCATTTTTATGCACTGCCATTGACGACTCCTTTTCGAGAATGGCTCATCTGGAGTCATAGCTTGAGCTCTACATCTTTTCAACTTTATCCTATATTTGGCTACATCGAAATGAGATCACACACTGTAATGCATCCTTTACCCTTGCCAGATTATTCACCTAGCTACCCCTTTAGTTGACGATCTTGAGAAGTTAGCAATTTCAGTTACTCATAATACTTGTAAATCGCTCGCTCGTCCCCTTCTTCACGCATTACCGAGCTTGCTCCACCAAAGTCAAGAGAGTTGTGCATGTCCCTCAGTTTATATGCTCTCGTGAACGCTAGGGTTTTCCTTTGATCATACATCATTTAAACGTAGCATGGGTTGGTGATGACTTGTCCTGCCGGGAGAATTTATACACACTTGGCCCAGTTTCTTTCAAGTCCTTTGAACAATCATACTGGCTAAAACTAAGACAGTCTATTTAACCATGTTGTCGGGCTCAAAATCGACACATTCAACATGACATTGTCCATACTGACTCACAGTTTACTATAACTCAGATGCCAGGTGCAAAGGAAGAATCAGCCACTACAACTCCAATTTTCTTTGTCACATGTTTTATTTTTTCAGATTTTCATAGTTTCTAAGATTTCGAGTGCAGAGGAACTCCTTTGAAAAGCCAAAAAATTGCCTCGCTATCACGCCAAACCAGATCCTCCTCACATCAGGAATGGCTACTTTACTCACCGCTGCAGATGACTCCTTCCTCTTTAGCTGAGGCCGTTTTTCATTCTGTTGGTTGATTAAAAAAAAAGAAAGAAAAATAAAAAAGTAAATTTGTGTGCTTTGGCTTTTGCAGCTAGTTCGTTCTTTGTTTTCTTTTATATTTGTATTGCTCTGAAGACCAGATAATGTATTTGCCTTTCAAATTAACGCAACTCTAATATTCAAACCAAAAAATAAGTAACAGCTTGTTCGGTGTTTTTGTCATTTCAACTTAAAGAAATCTAATTTTGTAAGTGATAACAAACGCTACATACCAACTTATGATAACAAATGCTACATACCAATTTATGAAATGAGCTGCTTAAACAAATATATCCAATAAGATGGTCATTTAAAAGCAAAAGATGCGACAAACAAGGCCTTCACCCATTACTACCACCACAAGACAACAAATTCAATCAATGCCACCCCCGTCATCACTATCACCACGATTCAACCAACAACCATCGTCACTACCACCATTAAAAGCACCACCGTACTCTCACTATCTAAGGAAACAAGAAGAAAAATCCAAACTCATCGCCATAACTCAAAAAGAACCAATCTTGGGACCAGATTGGCATTGATCAATGATGGTCTTAATTTGAGTAGGTCTATGACACAGTGGGCATGGTTGAGGTGGCCGAGAAGTTGAAACTGTTTGAAAATGGCACTAGAGACGACAAAAACGACGGTGGTGCCATCATTAGTCATTATTACCTCGCCGTTAGGCGGCGGAGATGGCGGAGGCCGATTCGACGGCGTTGGCAACGGATCTATGGTGGCAATGCTGGTATAGTGTTGGTGGTTGTGCAGAAGAAAAAATAAAAATATCACATACAGATATAATAGAGGGATAGAGAGAGGAGTGCATGAGATGGGAATTAGACACGTGGGAAGAGAGCAAGGAGAAAAAAATGAAAAAAAGGCATTTTAGAGAGTTAAACAATGCGCCTAATAATGTGGCGCACTGACTTTAAGTCTTATAAAAAACCATCTTTATGGTAACGGTGGGTACAGTGGCAATGGTTAAGGAGGAGTTGGGGACTGTGAGAGAATGGTGGCTGTGACGAAGAAGGTGGTGCCATCGTTGGTTACGATTACCTCGTCATTAGGTGACAATACTGGCGTAGGCCAGTTCAGACGGTGTTGAAGACAGATTAATGGTGGCAGTGCTGGTGGTTGCCGAGAAAATGGAGAGAATATTGTTTGCCAGAAGATTAAAGAAAAACGCATTATGGCCGATTGGGGTGCGCCAAATAATCCTCATGAAGCTATATTTAGTCTTTGAAAAAATGCAACTTAGACTGTCTACGTGGCAGAACTAGAGCGGACAGTCCAAGACGCGTACAGATATAAGGAGCATCCTGATTACAGTAAGGATATGCAGTAACTCAATGTCCATAGAAGTACCTGATGGAAAGTTAAGATTGGCGTCTATCTTTTTTAATGACAAACTTCGTGGAGAAGTGGAAAAGTTGATAGCTAATAAAGGAGTGATAATAAAAGTACCTTTGGTGATATATTTACTCGTTACCACTCGTTTGAAGCATGTTCATATATTTTGTACCTTAAGAATAAATAATCTTTGTTGCAATCGATTGCTGCTAAATCTTTTTCCGGTTGAAGTAGAGCTCTATCTTACACAGACTCGGTACGAGTGTCCGGGTCAGATACATGTCCAAGTGTCGGATCCGTCTAACTTTTTAAATACAAGACATGGGGACACGGAAAACTATTCATATCTATTATTAGTTCTTAGTTATTATTAAGGTAAAATGGTGTTTTTCGTGACACGTGATTTCAATTGAGAACTTGTTTCATCTCAAACCCAAACGAATTAAAAGAAACATTATAAGATGGTGTTCATAGTACCATATCCTATGAGATGGTGTCGGACACATATCCCATACCCATGTCCAAGTGTCGAGTGTCCGACACGGGTGCTTCACGCATTTTGAAGAGTCCATGTAACATAGGTAGAGGTTCATAACCTCACTCCACTTTTGTTGCTAAAGACTGAAAAAGTCACTAAAGGATATTAAAGAGGTCACTTAAAAACTTCTGGCAACAGAAATAGAGCAAAATCGAGAAAAAGGGAAGTGAAACTATCAATTTCCTTGAAAATACTCGTTTTATTCCAAATTAATTCTCATCTTTTTCTTGTTGCAACAAAATTGCTCAATTTAACTCCATATTGCTTACGGTTAAACCTGACGTTCTAGTTCATTCTCTAATTCAAATCCACCTGCTCTCTCCTCTCTCCACCCATAAACCAGTCACTACAAGAATCCACGTTCACATGCCATTCCTATTTTCCCTTTTAACCAAAACCGACACTGAACTTGGATCGATAACAACCTGCACGCCCATGATCACACCACTGTCCACGCCCTTCAATAACCGTCGCTGCCACCGTTCAACCACAATCGTCACATCTAGCTTGGGGATACAGATTATTTTAATTACTAGAAGAGCTTTAGCAACAACTTGGAGTTCCAAACTCGCTGGAATAAAAACTCCGGAGTGGCATTGAAAGAGATAGGACAGCTTAAATATGGGGGTGGTGAGCAGTCAGACGGTTGGTATATTAGGCGCTAACGTCCGCGAAGCCAAGCAATAGTAAGGGCGGTGTTCCTGAAAATAGACGTAAGACCATCCGCACTAGTGGAAAGTGCATACAATCTTACACGACCGGTGTAACAACCGACCATCATTGTCGTTATATAGTTATGGAACTGATACAGGGAAAAGTGAACATCAGGTGGCACCTTAAACGACTTAAAGTAAAGCACGTCGACCTCCCTTGAGGTTTTGCTTTAATCCATGCGGACCACTTCTTGTTCTCCAAATTACTCCACATTCCCCTTCCTTTAATTGGACAGGACACCGTCAAAACATAATTTAAACTATGTAATTACCCTCTTACATGATTAAAATGAAATTATCTCTGTACTCTGGGTTAGTCTATTTCACTGTTACTAAAGTTTTGCTATCATATTGCCTTTCTTATTGTAAATTGATACAACGAAACCAATGATACAGATTTGTCCTTTTTGTAATAGATCTCCTAAGGTCTTATTTTACTTGTATGCAGATATTATTGAGATTTGTCTCTATTGCTGTAGAACTCATAGAAATGTCACGAGAAGTGACAGCAGCACTACCTTAGTTATTTTCAAGGCAAGTAGCTGGTATGTGACGAATACAAAGTGACAATTTAATGTCGCTTATAGTATTTTCAGGGGAAAAGCGTGTACAGTGCAATAAAGTGCAAGATATATTAAATAAATGGTAATACTCTTTATGCATTTATTTATTCTAGCTGCTCTCAACCTTAGATTCTTCCCAATGCTTACGCTCCCCCCGCCCGCGCCCCTGCTTTATGCAACTAAGAACAAAAAACCCTAATATGCTAATACTAGGACTTAAAACTTAAATATTCCT
Organism: Escallonia herrerae; assembly: GCA_033070095.1. Taxonomy (NCBI): domain Eukaryota; kingdom Viridiplantae; phylum Streptophyta; class Magnoliopsida; order Escalloniales; family Escalloniaceae; genus Escallonia; species Escallonia herrerae. The sequence goes on along the minus strand of JAVXUP010000032.1, from coordinate 315,720 downwards.
AGATCCTTAATTATCCGCTTAATTACAAGAAAACCCCATTTTCCACAGAATACAATAAAGTTCTATATATCATCCAATGCACTCCAAAATTGCCAACCCCATGCAAGCGTTCCCCATCGTTCGCCAAATAACCGAGAATAACTCAACCACAAGTTTTTATGACGAGAGGGAGAAAAAAACACAGGAAAGGCAGCAAAGAACTCCAAATCTTGATCATTGGAAGGTGCTTCACCACAACATTCACTTTCGAGTATGGCACCATTTGTTGTAAAGACTTCATGCTTGCCGGCAACTCGAATGCGTGGTCAATAAAATCAACGTCAACTTCACATTGCACGAGTTCACCTTGAGCTGCAGGAACATGAATGAAATCTTCACTATTAAAATCATTACACTTTCTGGTTCTGCAAGTTCAAGTTGTGCAGGAGCAATAACAATTTCCGTTTGTTTATCCATGTCAAGTTCCAACTGTGCAGGGGGAAAACTCGCCTCAGCCATTTCTTCGGTGCTACAAGTCCATAGGGAAGAGGGCCTGTAATTGCAGATCCGATATCTTTGTTGAACTCTACAAGTTTGACTCTCAAATCCTCAATATTTTGACTCTGTGTTCAACCTTTTCGTCATAGGTTTGGATAGCATGGTACGCGAATCTTCTAGAAATTTCTTGCATCGATCCCATCGTTTAGATTTAGCTTGCTCATATGCATACTCTTGGTGCAAATCTGCAACGAAGGGCAGAAACTCCCTACGCCCACAGCTCACATAAAGTATCTTACACAATTTATCTCTTCTTCGATGGTAATCACTAAACATTTTGCCTGTTCAATCAGTGCCCTCATAGTACTAAGAGAGTAAGAGAGTAAAAAACCTCATTGATGTTACGGGAGCAATAGTTTGTACAAATCCTCAAACAAATAAACCCCGACCCTAGAACCCTTTACAACTCCATGTAACTCCCAAGGTTAGACCAAGAATTTTGTCCAAAGTATGACCAAAGTGCAAGATTTTAAAAGACGCAAAAGGTATGGTCAGTTTTTTGTTTTTAAGATTGTACTATTCCAAGCAAAAGCAAAACCGTAGTCCAGACTTCAGCTCTGATACCACTATCATGCAGCACAGAAATGAAGAAAGAAAAGCGATAGATTAGCATCACCCTCCTGCACATGATCAGCTGACCAACCACCTCCCAACGCTGTTGTCACAACTCATGCAATCAATCTCAGGTCTGGTTACCAGGTCAAGGTGGCGAACTCACGGCACCATAATCTTGTCCTACAACACGAATTTGGTCGCTGATTTTGAACTCCATCTTGTTTTGCCGGGAAAGTCAATAGAGGAAGAGGTTGATATCTCCGTCGTGGCTCACTGAGAGCTTGTCCTTGGAGCAGCTCACTTGCACGAGAAATTTTCAGAATGGATCTAATCTCATGATCTATGAGTTCTATGAGTGGTCAGTGGCAGTTTATTTTGTGAGCTGGGTGCAGCAGAGACGGCTTGTTCAAGTAAAGGAGGAAGGAAGTACATAAAACAGAACAACAGGAAAAAAATAAATAAAGTGCAAACCACAAGTGACAGAAAGTTCTATTGTAACGTTTTATGGGAAGTGAAAACCGAAACTGGCTTTTTTTTTTGCTTTTTCTTGTTCCACTGGAAACTAAAAAAACAAGTGTCATCAAACAGGCATTTGATCGGATAGATACATGATTCATCTGACAAACCACTATTGCTTACTCTTGCATAGTATAAGACAGATCTGATTAATCTTTTTTCTCTGTGACTTGCAATAATGGCCGATCAAATATTTTTTCTCTTTGAAGTTCCTAAAATTTGGAGCTGGAACTTGGTAGAACAAGTTGTATTTGGCCACACTCTCATTACACTTTGTCACTTGAGGTGTTAACCATTTAGGCACTGAAAGTGGTCGCAATTCAGAATCCATTACTTTAGGTTAACTAGGAGTAAGACAGATAAATGGACCAGAAGTTTAGCAAGAATAAGGGGAAAATTGGGTAAAGAGTAAGAATGCATGGGGCAAGAAGTGCCCAAGGGCAATCTTTATCAAGTATCATGGTCCGTATGTCATAAGCACAGAGAAAAAGTGTAATTAGGAGAGCCACATTATATAGCTCCACTTTGTGAGAAGCTATGTATCAACTTAAGCGTAAGACGAGTGTAGCTGAACAACAAATGCTTAGAAGGATGAGCCATCACGCGAGAATGATGGCACAAGGATATCGACAAGCAAGTGGTGATTGCACCAACAACAAAGATGATATGCCAGCATAGTTAGAAAAGTTTCAACCTATTCCTTGTTTGCTCTGATAAACCCCCGTGTGATATCTTACATCGTTAAATGGGGACCCATTCAAGAACAATTGGATGATGACCAAATTATCAAAGATTGGCATTCCTTATTCGATAATGTAAGAATAATTCCTTGATTTTGGTTTAGAGACTCTTCAACCATTGCCTCGGAATATGAGCAGCTGGAAGATAATGGATTGATATGGTTCAATCTGATCCATACTCAGAAATTAATCCTGAATCCGATGGATCGATCCTTTTCTGTTATACAAAAAAGGGGATTTCCCTAAGTTTATTCTTAAAAATCTCGTATCAAACCATTTCTCCTTATTTCGACAAAGGAAGCATCTCCACATGTTCTCTCCTTCATTTCTAGCAATCCGTCTTTTCTTACTACCTCAAACCACGTTATTCTCGTATTTAAAGCGAACGGTCAATTTAGCCCAGCCCAACTACTATGAGACGAGAGTAATAGCAGACGCTGGCAAATTCTCGAAGCGCTAGCGCATGTCTTGCCTTAAGAGGAGCTACTGTTAGGAGCAAACCAGTCTTGATGACAAAACTTCCCCAACACGGGAAGTTGGTCAGTTCAACTCGTTCAAACTATACATATATATATATATATATATATATATATATAAACATCCCTAAATGCCTTAGCATGTAGGTGGGGGGAGATTTTGGACACCGCATAACGCTAAAAAGAATTATAACCACAACAAACTAGTTCTTCAAGAAAGTACTGTATATAAAACCAAGCTTGTTAAAAACATCAATAAACGTGATAAGGTCACCGAGCCAAATTTAAGCAGCAACGGTCAACTCCCGGAGAACAAGGGGGGAAGGCTAAAATCGAAAGCTATATCATTGGTCCAACAGCTTATAAAAACTAATTTTTACATATCCGGAAGCAAAAACAGCAGGAAAGAACTTAAAACCCAAGACGCCAAACGCTTGATAGAAGAGTAACGCTCAATCCGCTGAAAAATAATTCAATAAATTGCAGTGGCAAATTCTGAAAGAACTACTCCAGAAGTAAAGCTATTATTATTATTATAAGAAAATCAGTCGCAACTGCATAAACAAAATAACGAAAAGAGAACTCCGCATTCGGTTTTGATGAAAACATAGGCAAAGAAGTCGATTTTAGATCTCATAGATTGTTCATATAAATACCTAAGAAATTACTCGATGAGCTCCAAAAATATCTGTACATGTGTGTGTGGGAGAGAGAGAGAGAAGGGGGGGCGAAGTGGACCTTGCGTTTGAGGTTGTAGCGGTGCCATTCGGACCTGTAATGGAGCTTTTGCTGCGAATCGTCTTCAAACTCTTTGTTGCAGGCGTTGCAGGTTAACCCAGGCATTTCTCTATCCTCGTTTTCCCTTTGATTCGAGATGGGTCCGAGAGATGCGGGCGGAAAGGTAAGGGCTTCCTTCTGAAGTATCCTTTCGCGTGTGCTTATATATGGCTCAGATGTTTGAGAGATTCCGCGGTGATCACCGACCCGACCGTCGCTTGCGCAAGCATTGACGTCTCACCACAAAACTACTGACACTAAGGCCCCGTTTGACAAAATTTTTTTCCCTCTTTTTTTTTCAGTTTTAAAAACTGAAAAAAAAGAGCGTTTGGTAACCATTTTTTTTTCAATTTAAAAAACCAGTTTTTAAACTGCAGAGTAAAAAAAAAAACTCCAAAAACTGGTTTTTTTGGAGTTTTTTTTTTCACTTTTAGTTTTTTTTTTTTACCACCACCACCACCCTCCCACCGCCGGCAGCCACCTCAGGCGACCACCGCCGGAGACTGCCGGCCGCCGGCAGCCACCTCCGGCCGCCGGCGACCACCGCCGGAGACTGCCGACAACCACCTCCGGCCGCCGGCGACCACCGGCAGCCACCGCCGGAGACTGTCGGCAGCCATCTCCGGCCGCCGGCGACCACCGCCGGAGACTGCCGGCAGCCACCTCCGGCCGCCGGCGACCACCGCCGGAGACTGCCGGCAGCCACCTCCGGCCGCCGGCGACCACCGCCGGAGACGGCCGGCAGCTACCTCCGGCCGCCGATGACTGCCGGCAGCCACCTCCGGCCGCCGGCGACCACCGCCGGAGACTGCCGGCAGCTACCTCCGGCCGCCGGCCACCACCGCCGGTGACTGCCGGCAGCCACCTCCGGCCGTCGGCCACCACCACCACCACCGTCGACCACCGCTACGCCCCACCACCGCCACCGCAAACCACCAAAAAAAAAAAGTCAAAATAAAAAGGGTTACCAAACACCAAAAAAAAAAACCTCAAAAAAAAAGGGGTTATCAAACACCCACTTGTTTTTATAAAAAAAAAAAAATTAAACTGCTCTTTAAAAAACTGCTCTTTAAAAACTGAAAACCAAAAAAAAAATTTTGTCAAACGAAGCCTAAGGGCCGTTTAACGGAGTTTTTTTTTTGTAGTTTTAAAAATTAAGAAAAATTGGATGTTTGGTAACTTTTTTTTTTTCAATTTAAAAACCCACTTTTTAAATTGTAGAGTAAAAAAAAAAAGAAGAAAAAGCTCTTTTTTTTTCACTTAAAATATTTTTTTTGAGACCTCCACCACAACGCACCCACCGCTGCCCGGCAGCCACCGACAACCACCTCCGACCTTCGGCAGCCACCACCGCTGGCCGGAGGCCACCTCCGGCCACCACCGCCGCCAGACAGCAACCACCGACAGCCACCTTCGGCCGGCGGCAACCACCACCGGGCGGCCACCTCTGGCAGCCACCACCACAGCCACCTTCGACCGCCGGCAGCCAGCACCGGGCAGCGGTGGGCGGTGGCCACCACCGCTGGCCGGAGGCCACTCCGGCCACCACCTCCGGTAGCAACCTCCGGCAGCCACCGCCCACCGCCGCCAGACAGCAACCACCGATAGCCACCTCCGGCCGCCGGCAACCACCACCAGGCGGCCACCTTCGGCCACCACCACCGTCGACCACTGTTACGCGCCCACCACTGCCACTATAAACCACCACAAAAAAAAAGTCAAAATAAAAAGGGTTACCAAACACCAAAAAAAAAAAACTCAAAAAAAAAGAGTTGTCAAGCACCCACTTGTTTTTGTAAAAAAAAAAAAAAATCAAGCTGCTCTTTAAAAACTGCTTTTTAAAAATTGACCACTGAAAAAAAAAAGCTGTGTCAAACAGACCCTAAATGTCCCTCTAAACTAGGGTGAGCACGGTTCGGTTTGATTCGGTTTAGAGGCTAAACAGTAAATCGAACCAATGAATCTCGGTTCACAAATTCTTGAATGAAACCAAATCAATATACCTCGGTTTGGACGGTTTGAACGGTTCGAATTGAACGGTTCGGATCAGTTTGATCTTTTGTTTTAAAAGAAAAACAACAATCTAATAACCAAAAAGTTACATTACAGTTACCAAGCCAAATCACTATCAACTCATACTGCTGGAATTCATATGATCACAGGAGGGCAAAACCATAGAAGGATGTGGTTAGGTGAAAAAAGGAAAAGATATCAAACAAGCAGTCTCAAAACTCCAACAAGCTCTAAGAAATTTGATACATACCCACTTCTATGTTTTTCTTAAACAATTGACTGCCACTTTTTGGCACTACCATAAAGCCTACGTCAAACAAAAACAAAGCATCTCTAATAAGCATATGCATAAGACTTGGAATATGCACATTAAGGAAAAACACAAACGAGTCCCTCCAAAAAAATAAGTTTTCGAACTAAAAAGTTTGATTTGAAAGTTTACTGGGATTTGGGAAGTGAGTGAAAAATGAATTAGGAGACGTGAAATACATCAGGATATCTCTAAAGAAGAGTGCCTGGAATTTGGGAAATTTGACGTAGCTGCCAGCTTGGCAGTGACCCTTGCAATCTTCCCAAATTGGATAAAAAAGAGGGCTTTCTCGTATAAAGGGGGGGTGAGCTCTCTGAGTAAGCAATGACCGTTACGAACGAAATGGATATATATATATATATATATATATATATATATACATACGTATAGAGAGGGGTGAAGGTTGAGGGAGAGCTAAAATGCTTGTAGTGTGTGTGGGTTTGTTGTCTCTGAAGAGTGAAGAAGAATAGTGGATTTGGACAGTGGGGCGACTGAATCTGAAGAGTGAAAGAGTGGGGCTATGGTTGAGGTTATTTTATACCTTGGTCGTTCAGCTAACTAGGGTTAAGGGATGTAATTTTTTAATCTTTTTATAAGCCATCAGTTCGGTTCGGTTCCATGCCGATTTGAAAATTTTAAATCGTGAACCGAACCGGCCTCGATTTGAAAATTTGAATCCAAACCATTCAAGTTTATCAATGGTCCAGATTTTATCAGTTCGGTTCCCTCGGTTTGAACGGTTCGGATCGGTTTCACCGGTTTGGTGCTCACACCTACTCTAACCCTCGTAACCCCCCCAATTAAAGTTGTCAAATGGGCCGGCGGCCCGCAGGCTGGCCCGACCCGGCCCCGTTAATGAACAGTGAAGGCCCGTACTTTTAGGGCTTAGGGACTGGGCTTGGACCAGACAGAATTTTTGAGAAAAAAGTCTGGGTCAGGCCCGGCCAGAAAAAGCCGGGGTTTGGCCCGGTTCTATACTTTTCAAATTCAACTTTTCCCCCCAACGGTTTTATTCCCCTTTTTCCCCCTAAATTCTACTTTTACCCCCAACAGCAAAATAAAGGCTAGTTTGGGGGGTATTTTGGTCCAAGTTAATTTTTTCAACTCATTTAAGGTTTTTACACTCTTACGCTCCCCAACAACTATAAACGGATAGTTTTTATGGGTATTTTGGTCTTTTGTGAAGTTTCAAAAATCTATAAATTCACATCATTTCTCTCTAATTTTTCACACCAATCTTCTTACTCTTTCTTATATAAACATTCTACAATTCTACAAGCTTTACTACTCTTGCTAATTACTAATTAGTACTCTTGCTAATTATTACTCTTATTTACTAATTACTCATCTTGCTAAATTATAATTACTAACCACTCCTCTTATTAATTTGTTACTATCTAATTCTTTTGTCTAGTAATTACTAATTAGTGAATTTTTATATTTATCAATTACTATTACTATTTTTTTAATTACTAACTCTCTCTAATTTCGAATTATCCTCAGTGATTCATTTGAAAAAGTTTAGCGTCAAATATGATTGGATTACTGAAGAAACTGAAGCGTGGATTATCATCACGAAAAACATTATCATCACCACCAGCATGAGCGCCAGCACCATGGCCATCACAAACACCAATCCAAGCACCACCACAATCATTCGTTCCTGGACGAATGAGTACAGGCTGTATGATAGATACCCAAGCCAATTGGGAGTTCAATCAAAACATTTCAGATTTTGAATACACGCCTGATCAAGACCCCCCGCATTATAGTCAAGGACGCAGCTCGGTTGGCGAAGCTACTACTCCGTGGCATAATCTTAACCCTATGCCTGGTCATGATGAAGAAGGGCCGAGCAATGCCTCCGGTAATGAGCCAGAAGTCCAAAAGGAAAAAAAAAAGAAAGTCGAGTGTTGGAATCATTTTGATGAAGTTATGGTGGACGGCATCCGAAAAGCTCGATGTAAGTACTGTGCTAAATTATTTTCGTCTGGTAGTGGTAATGGACATCTTAACAGGCATTACCCTCAGTGTGCACCTCGACAAGGCCACGTCGAACCTACCCAAACACAGTTATCTTTTGACGGTAAGTTATTTGTTTATATTCGTGAATTCGTTATTCACGATGAACAAGCCTTTTCTTTTGCCGATAATGCTAAGCACTCTAGATATATGAACACATACGTTCAACCTTTGTACAAAAAGGTTCATAGAAACACAACTAGATCCGATGCACTCCGACAGTATAATGCTGCTAAAGCACGCCTGATCGATTATTTCGATAAATTTGACAGTAAAGTTAGTCTTACTTCTGATATTTGACAATCTCCGTTTACTTTTGTTAGTTATACTTGTGTGACGGCCCATTGGATTGATGCAGATTGGATTATGCACAAGAGAATCATCGCTTTCGAGCTCTTTCCTTTTCCGCATGATGGAATGAACATTGCTAGTATTATATTAAAAGCATGTACCACGTTTAAATTAAAGGATAAGATTATGAGTATTAGTTTTGATAATGCTTCTAACAATACAGTTGTTGTTGATGCTTTACAGGAGAGCCTCAAACCTGTACTTTCTGGTAAATTATTTCATGTTCGTTGTGTTTGTCATATAATTAATTTAATTGTTCAAGATGGTTTAGCTGCTGCAGGAGATATTCTTGTCAAAATGAGGGGTATGACAGCGTATGTTAATAGTTCGAGTCCGAGAACACAACAATTTAAAACGTTGTGTGTTGAATATAATATGCCTCGCAGGAGAGCAGTTACAGATGTGGTCCACAGGTGGAACTCTACATACCATATGCTTTTACACATTCTGGCATACAGAGAAGTCTATACGCATTTTCTACTAACCTTGTTCCCAGCCGGCTTGCCAACTCAAGAGGAATGGCAGATGGCCACATACCTAGCTGAATTTTTGGAGGTATTTTACACGTCTACCAATTTATTGTCTGGTACGTACTATCCCACCTCTCCTCTCGCTGTAATAGAAATTCTCAAGATGGCTACAATGTTAACAAAATGGAGATATATAGGACCCTTTAAGGAAATAGTAAAAGTGATGGATAAAAAGTTTAATAAATATTGGAGTGAACTGCCTGTTGTTTTGCTGTTGCTACTTGTTTAGATCCTAGGTTAAAGTTGCATGGCGTGAACGTCTCGATACAAGAGATATCGAAATTAATGTGCTACCCAGTAGAGGATACAACCGCACTCACAGCGAAAGTGAGCAAGACATTTGAGGAATTGTTCAACCTCTATCGTAATTCTGCTGACGTGCGCGGACGAGCTTCATCATCGACTGCTGAGAGGTATTATGCGCCATACCTTAAGGGCTTTGAACATCTAGTAGCAAGACAACTACCAGGTGAAGGTACTTCTAATTCGGCAGGTTCGTCTACTTTTTCCTCTTTTAATGAGATTGGTGTATATTCAAATACTGATCATTATTCTGATTTATCAATGCAAGAACAGGTTAATTTTAATTTGTTAAATTTTTTGAAACAAAATCAAAACATGTATAAAACTTTAGCCCAAATTGCACGGGATGTACTGCCAGTGCAAGCCTCCACGGTTGCTTCAGAGTCGGCATTTTCAGCGAGCGGGAGGGTTTTGGATGACAGGAGGAGTCGTCTTAACCCCGAGTCGCTCGAGCTATGTGTATGTTGGAAGGATTATCTTGATGCGAAATACCGCGAGCAAGATAAACCGATTGATGATAGGAAGAGCAGTGACTCGGATGTTGAAGTACTTCCGGATGATTAGGTAATTTCTTTTTATTTTCCTTCTCTTAAGTTTTAAGAATAAAATTTCTCACAAAATATAATTTTTTTTCACATATATATGTATATATATATATATATATATATATATATATAGATAATAAGTTTTTACAAGTAAGATAGATATTTTTCTGTATATATAAAAAAATAGGTAACTTCGCCTGTTTGTTTACAAGCAGCCGGTCCCAAGCTCGGATAAAAGGAGGAGGGCCTATAAACACATTTATCTTCAACGTATATGATTTATAATGAAATAAAAGAATAAAGATTAGGTTCGTTAAATTGTGAATATTGGACATGCCTAGAGTACAATTTGCTTAAATAATAACAACAAATTACCGTAATTAAAGCTTTTACTTTGAATAACAAGAAAATGCAAAAAAAGTAAAAAAAATTGGGCCCGGGCCCAGCCCAAGCCCGGCCCTAAATGTTGGGCCTAGGGCCTGGGCTTGGACTGGGCCCAGATATCCCCCAATTCTGGCCCTGCCCAGGCCCATTTTGCTAGAGGCTCGATAGGCTCGGGCTGGGCCGGCCCAAGCCCGGCCCATTTGACACCTCTACCCCCAATCAGAAAAAATATAGATCTTCCTACAAAGGTGTGTCGAATGGGCCGATAGCTGTAGGCCAGCCCGATCCAGCCTAATAATAGTTCGGGCTGGCCCAACTCGCTTGATGAATGGTGGTGGCCTGAGTTGATAGGGCCAAAGTCCGGCTTGGACCGGAGTGGGACTCCGGACTCAAGTCCAGACCAACCGTTATAAAGCTCGGCCTTGCCCTTTAAAATGCCTGTATCTGACCGTTATCTGGTCTGTTTAAGGCCCTAGCCTGGCCTGATAGAAGTTCTGTCCAAGCCCGATCCAAATCCAGTCCGGCCTTAAAAAATTCAAAATTTTAGATTTTTCTCGCCAACGCCCATATTTTTACACTTTTACCCATCTAATAGTTGTTTAACGGCTAGTTTGTCCAATCATATTTTAACAACTCTTTTGTGTACTTTCACATATTTACCCTTCCAACAACTATAAACAGCTAGTTTGAAGGTATTTTGGTCTTTTGTTAAATTTGAAATTTCTATAAATTGATTCATTTGCTTTATATTTTCACACCAATCTTCTCACTCTCTTTTATCTCAATTTTACAAACTTTCTTATGCATTCTTATTTGTTACTAAGCACTGACCTCTCAAATTTTCAATTACAAGCTTTCTTTATACTTTTAGTCGATACATTTTGGTAAAAGAGTATCATTTAGTATTTTTATTCCTTTACTATTTAAGTAGACTTACCAATTTTGTTTTATGTTACTGTAAAAAATAAAAAAATGTCTTCCTCAAGACTATCAAAGTCACCTAAAAAAAGTCCACCACCACAAGCACCACAATTTCAAGAGTGAGCACCTCAATTTTAAGCGTTTGACCAAAATATTCCTGATTTTTCAATATACACGTTCACAAGAATAACAATATTTTAGTCAAGAATGCAGCTCGGTTAGCTACACTAATACTCCAATACAGATACCTCACTCGATGAGTGATAGTCGAGTATAAGGGACCCGAGCAATCCTGCCTCAAATTTGTCATAAGTTCAAAAGGCAGATAAAAAGCCCAAAGCTAAGTATTGGGAATATTTTTTACGGTTATAGTTGATGGCATATCCAGAACTCAATATATTAAAATTATATCGGGTGATAGTGGTAATTCACATCTTAATAGGCATTGGCCAACATGTGCACCTAATCAAGGTATATAATCAGCGAGCATAAAGAGACGAATTTGCTGAATTTGTTGTGCACGGTGAACTCTTTTAATTTTACTGAAATCAAAAGTACTTTAGATATATGAATAATTATTTGCAACCTTTGTATAAAAAGGTTCATACAAGTACTACTAGGTCTGATGCACTTAGACACTGTATGTCAAGAACCGAACTCAGCGGTGGGCCCATGAGCTAGATCTGTGACCAGCTGCAAGCCCATTAGACTTTCACCCAGGGCTCTAGCAGGCCTTATTATAACTTGTACATAAACTCTATAACCAAATCTACAGGTCTAAACCATTAATAAGAGTACCAAAGCATGTACTTATAAATTCCTTAAAATACGCTTCTAATTACATCCTTAAATATTCAACTAACAAAATAGATGTTAAGTACTACAATGCCAACAAGAACTAATAGACATTTTAAGGGGACTTCGATCCTCTAACAGTCGTCTCCCGCAACCACATTCTCTAACGCTCATGAATGTCGAATCTAATTAAATAATTGCCTGAAAAATATAAAAGACTGAGTTAGGGCCTAGTAAGCACACTTGCTATATCCCAAAATAGATTTATATTTTCATCAAATTTCTTAGGTTTTCAACTCAAAACTGGTAAGTTAATTCATAATAGATACGGCGCATATACTTAATAAAACATATTAATGTTTGAGTGAAACAGTTTCAAAGCGATTAAAAACAATAGCAAGTTAACCATCAAGTAACTATTCGATCTAATAATTCTTTACACTATATGATGTGATCAGCGTTTGGTTCCATTGACTTGGACCTGAAATCCCACCACGAGATAATCAATATTGTGGATGCACGGGCAACCACTAGCAACAATATTGCGCGTCAACGTTCCTTACATTTGACAAGGATCCACAATCTCACTTTTTCCCATTAGATGTGGAGCACAACAACCATTAACGAAATTTCATCTCATTCTTCAAAACAACGTACATAAACAACTGGCAGCAAAAGCATTCTATGGCTACTATTTTGTTTTCTTATTAAACAATTTAAAACGAAAGCAGTAGCATTTCAAAAAAGCTTCAAAATCTAGCTGGTGAATAATGTGTGTGTGTTTGTACTTAAATTGAAACTATGATATAAGTGAGGATCTGAGAGGAGTACTTACCTAATTCTCGTCTATCGGAACCTAAAACGATAAATTGCAAAGATATTAATTCTCGATGCTCAAGTATACATGTACACTACATTCGCCACCAGGTAAGAAAAATACCAAAACACCTCCCGACTTATGTAAAATTATCAAAATATCCCCTGACAACAAATGTACCAACAAACACTAAAAAAATAACTCAAAACATTTAATTTAAGCAAATAAATTAGTTTTTAAGACTAAAAAGTCCTTTGGAGGTTTTTTCGCTCATAAACCCTTAATTTGATATTTTAATTGAGCGCTAAATAGCCACCGTAAAAAATTATAGTAATCTGTATTGAAATACAGAGAAACTTTAGACACTGAAGTGTCTCAAAAATACAAGATCGCTATAAAATTCCCAGATACAAATAAATCTCATTTACTATTTCGAATAAGTCAAGAACCTTTTATTTTGATAACATCATTTGCTACCCTTCGTGGACAAAAAAAGATATAGAAAAATTCCACGGTATAGGTCTCTTGAAAATAACTAGGGTTACTCTTTGCACTTGGCCAAAATCAGAGCAGAAATGGCTCAAAAAATAGAAATTTGGACTTAGGAAAAAAAAGACTTTCAGCGACACTTCACCTCATCTTTTTCCTCAATAGCCCTAATTTTTACCCAATGTACACACCCGCCACTTCCTTCTTTGCAACACATACACACCCCCTTGCACACACCAACTTTCACACGCACAATACACATACACCTACACAACCCAACATGCACACAGATTTATGCCCACTATACATACACATTCACTCACACCAATAAACCCGTACAGACACCATTTCACATACTTGCACAATATAACACATACAAATACACAAACATGCACCCACATCTAGAGATGTCAAAAGGGCCGGAGCCGGGCCGCCCCAGTCCATAGGGCCAAGGGCCAGGGTCAGGCAGTGAAATTGGCCAAAAGAAGCTCGGTCCTAAAAAGGCATGGATCAGGCCCTAAAAAATGGGTCGACCCGAAATCAGCCTGTTTTGTTTTTTTGGCTGACCCTGATTCTGGCTCGCCCCAGCCCCTACCTGTTTTTTGAAAATTGTCTTCTTCCCGGATTCCCTCCAATGGCCTTTTTTTTGTAAAATTTCACTTTTACCCTCCACCCTCAAACATCTATATAACAACTAGTTTTCAGGGACATTTTGGTCTTTTATGGACTTTGAAAAATCTATCAGTCCACCCCCTCTTCTTCACATTTTTCATACCAATCTTCTCACTCTCTCTTACTTAAATTCTATAAGCTTTGCTACCATTGTTATTTGTTACTAAGTGCTAACCCTCTCCAATTTTCAATTACAAGTATTATATAATTATTTACTAGTCTTATTTCTTTGCATATAATTACTCTTATTAGTTTTATTTTTTTATTCTTTTCAAACAATTTTAGCGTCAAATATGTCTATATTATTTAAATGACATAGCAAATGTTCAGCACCATCACAAGCACCACCACCACCACTACAAACCATTCGATTTTTAAGATCCGCCACTAATGGTATAGATAACCAAGCCAATTAGAACTTTAACCAAAATATTCCAGAGTTTGAATGTGTAGCTTCAGAAGACACCCGCATTTTAGCGAAGGATGTAGCTTGGTTGGCGACGCTACTACTCTGGGGTATAAATTTACCCTAATGAGCTGTCATCATGATAAGGAACCGAGCAATCCTGCCACCAGTCCGCCAGAAATCCAAAAGGGAAAAAAAGAAAGTCCCGTATTGGAATCATTTTGAGGATACTATGGTCAATGGTGTTCGAAAAGCTCAATGTAAGTACTGTGATAAAATATTTTCATGCGGTCAAGGTAACATACATCTGAATAGGCATTTATTTATAATAACTGAGACCAAAGAGACGATTTTGCTGAATTTATTATTCACGATGAACAAACTCTTAGTTTTGCTGATAATGCTAAACATTCTAGATATATGTATACTTATGTGCAACCTTTGTATAAAAAAGTTCATAGAAACACAATTAGATCTAATGCACTTAGACAATATAATGTTGCTAAAGTACGCTTGATTGATTATTTTGATAATTTTGATGGTAGAGTTAGTCTTACTTCTGATGTTTAGAAATATCCTTTTACTCTAGTTAGTTATGCTTGTGTGACGACTCATTAGATTGATTCTTATTGGACTATAAACAAGAGAATCATCGCTTTTGAACTCTTTCCTTATAAGCATGATGCAGTTAACATTGCTACTATTATAATCAATACATGTACCACGTTTAAAATAAAGAACAAGACTATGAGTGTCAGTTTTGATAATACTTCTAATAATGTAGTTATTATTAAAGCCTTAAATAAGAGCCTTCAACCTGTACTAGATGGTAAATTATTTTATATTCCATGTGTTTGTCATATAATTTATTTAATTGTTCAAGATAGTTTAGCTGATGCAGGAGATATTATTTATAAACTGAGATATATGGCAGTGTATATTTGTAGTTCAGGTCCAAGAGTACAATAATTTAAAGCTTTGTGTGTTCAACATAATTTGCCTTGTAGGAGACCATTTACAGATGTCGTGAATAAGTGGAACTCCACATATCATATACTTTTATGTATTTTTGTATACAAAGAAGTGTATATGCACTGCTTATTAAGCTTGTTACCACAAGGCTTGCCAAGTCACGAGGAATGACAGATGGTTACACAATTATTCAAATTTTTGGAGGTATTTTACACGTCTATAATTTTATTATCCGATATGTATTATTCCACCTCCCTATTGCTATAGTAAAGATTTTAAAAATTGCTACAATGTTAGTGAAATGGAGATGCATAAGACCTTTTTCAGGAAATAGTAAAAGAGATGGACATTAAGTTTAAGTTTAATAAATATTGGCGGAATTTCCTATTATTTTTGCTGTCGCTATTTGTTTGAATCTTAAGTTAAAGTTGTATAGCGCGAATGTTTCGATAGTAGAAATATCTAGACTAATGTGCTACACGGATGAGGCCACAACCAATCTCACAAAGAAAGTGAGCGCGACATTTGAGGATCTATATAACCTATATCAAATTTTCGCTGACGTACGGTGAGCTATATCGTCGGCAGTGAAATATATTATGGGTCATATCTAAGGACCTTGAACATCTAATGCATGACAACTACCAGGAGGAGGTACTTCTAGTTCTGCAGGTTCCTTTATTTTTCCACTTTTAATAAAATTTTTTATATGCAAATACTAATAATTATTCATCTTTATCAATGGAAGAGCGGATAAATTTTAATTTGTTAACTTTTTGGAAACAAAATGAAAATTTTATAAAGTTTTATCCCAAATTGCTCGAAATTTACTACCGGTGTAAGCCTCCATGGTTGCTTTAGAATCGGCATTTTCAGTGAGCGGGAGGATGCTAGATGACAGAAAGAGTCGTCTTAACCCCGAGTCACTCGAGTTATGTATATGTTGGAAGCATTATCTTCATGCAAAATACCGCGAGTAAGATAAACCGATTGGTGATAGGAGAAACAACGATTCAAGTGTTGAAAATATTCCGGATGATTAGGTAATTTCTTTTCTTTTCCTTTTCTCAAGTTTTTAAAATAAATTATTTTCAAACAAATTAAGTGTATTTAAAGTGAACAATGCACATAAGAATGTGGCTATATATATATATATATATATATATATATATATATATATATATATATATATATATATATATATATATATATAACTGCCGATCCCAAGCCTGGATAAAAAGAGGAGGGCGTATGAATAAATTTATCTAAAATTTAATTTTTTTTGCAACATAAAACATGAATAAAAGAATTTTAAAAAAAAATTGTTGAGGCCCAGCCCTAAAATTAGGGCCTAGGGCTTGGACTTGGACAGGACCAGGATATCCCACATTTGGGCTAGGCCCGGTTCCCACTGCCTGACACCTCCTTTGGCCCACTGGGCCCAGGCTAGGCTGGGCTGGGCTTGGGCCAACCCATAGCACACACCATTTCACGCACCTCTACATCCCATACACTGAAAAACACACACACACACACATAAAGACTACACATACACCGTTTCACGCACCTCTACATCCCACACACTGAAACACACACACACACACACACACACATAAAGACTACACATACACCATTTCACACACCTCCATACACGAAATCCCCGTAAATACACACACATGGTTAAAATGCACGCACACACACACACACACACACACCCGTGTGCGCATACACGCGCACACACGCAGTTACACACAGTCACAACAATCCTCTCCCTACCTCACGCCGGTCTCCCCTTCTTTATTCCTTACTCACGGGCGCGCACATGCACA
Organism: Escallonia herrerae; assembly: GCA_033070095.1. Classification (NCBI taxonomy): domain Eukaryota; kingdom Viridiplantae; phylum Streptophyta; class Magnoliopsida; order Escalloniales; family Escalloniaceae; genus Escallonia; species Escallonia herrerae. Next base: position 298,760 of record JAVXUP010000032.1, on the reverse strand, counting down.
AGCACACACTCACTCCTTGCATGGTAGACACACCCCTAAACACACACCTTCTCTCGGCTAAAAACCCATATATCCATATATTTTGAGACTCCCGATTGGTAAAATTGTCGACACTGATACTTAGTATGAACGGCCATTAGAATAGTCTTATTACATCAAAGAAAGCCAGTTCAATACGAGGTACTTTATTGCTTAGTCTAGCTTTTATGGAAGCTTTAACAATTTATGGATTGCTTGTAGCCTTAGCACTTTTACTTGCAAATCCTTTTGTTTAATCTTAGAAATATGAAAAATAATACAAATTTTCATATTTTATTGCCTTGGCCTTATCATTTGCTTTTTCGAATTATATCAAGCTTTCATACGCCTCAATACCATTCACGAAATACCTAACACTACACACGAGCCACCACCTTCTTCCTTTCCCCTTCACACATAGTACACACAACAAAAACTCAGCCCTTACACCCATAAAATAGTGAATTAACTTCAGGAAAAATTAAATTTTTTTACTAGAAAAATTAAATTTTTTTACTAGAAAAATTAATGCAGTAGCCGGAGAGTTGTAGTTCTCTCTCTCTCTATCTCGATATCGTCCGCTACATTATGTGGCAAACGTACTTAAAAAGAATACAATAAAAAGATCTGGACAGTCCACAGATCGTGTGGGCAACTCAGCTAAAGTTGCCCACGCAAGCTGATCCACATCTACAGGTGGAGAAATAGCTTTCTCCATTGCCCATCTAGCCGTCCACTTGTGAAAGTGGACGACACAGATTACTTTTTTTTAGTCTAACTTTCCTAATCTCCACTCTTTGTAACGGTTATAAATTTTTCCAAAAATGTCCCTCGCACACCCTAAGATAAGCAAATCCTATCTAACTGCTGCTAAGTGTAGCGCTTAACCACTACACTCATTCTTTCTCTCTTTATCCTAATATGTAACCCATTCCCTTTCCCCATTTCACTCATTCTCTCTCTATCCCTCTTCAACAACTTCTTTCTCTCCTCCTCAGCGGTTCAACGGCTCCTATCTTCCCCCACCACCATAACCCCTACCACCACAATCTCTACCGCCACCAACATCATTATCCTCTACCACCAACAAAAACCACAAGCCTCGGGAACAGCATCGACCCCGCCATCACCAAGGTCCATGCCAGATTTGAGCCAAAACTACCACCATCTCGGTGGTTTTGGCTTAGATTTAGTGTAGATCTTTGTGTTTTTGGCTTTGACCTACATGATATGGTGAGCATGGTTTTAAATCGTGGAACCGGGATACGTAACGGTTGCGGTGTAACTATATCGGGCGTATCAGACGTTACGTAATGGGAATTGGTTATCCCGATTGTGAATTTTTTTCAAACATTAGGAAATGCTTAAAACTCAATGATATAAAGGTTGTGAGCTTAAGATGTTTCATATTAATGTTTTAATGGTTTAAAGTTTGTTTTAAACACATTGTTTAGTCAAAATCTCAAGTTAAAACCGTACACCTACTTTTTAAAAAACAGAAAAATAATAGATAGAAGTACTAAAATCTAAATATCTAATACTAACAATATGCAGTTTATAAGTCATAAACAAATATCTGAGTATTTGACAATTTTGACATTTTGACCCATTTCAATTGAAGCTCTCTGCCTCTCTCTCAAAAGTCAAAAGACTCACCTACTACACTCTGTCTCTCACAGCCCCCCACGCATGACTCCCACTCCCACAGTCCCACCATCACCGACTTCTAATCTCTCATGCCCACCGCGACACTACCCCAATCGGACACAGTGCCACGGACTCACGACCACCCTGTCATTAGTCACCCACTTAAGTCCCAACCAATCAGCTGCCCAGTGAGTCAAGTCAGTCAATATCGGTGACTGCCAAATGCTGGTGTAGCCGTGCTCGGTGCTTGAAGAAGATCAAAAGGAGACAAAAATATCAGATCCCATATCTTGCGTAACGAAATTTATTGGTGTTACGGCCTGTAGCATTTCCGTAATGGCGATACGCCTCTGAAATTGACTAGCACCGGTATATCAGCATATAACGGTATCGGACCCTTAAAAACCCATTACGAATCGGCCGTTAAGTATCGTAACAGCCATTTTTTAGAACCCTGTTGGTGAGTGATTTGAGATAAAGGTGGGGTTATGGGGTTGGGTGTGATGGTGGTTGTCTTCTCTCTCTTATCTCTCTGGATTTGTAATGCCGTGATGTTGATGTGGGTTGGGGTGGTGTTGATGGGTGGGTAATTGGTGGTTATCATGGTATTGGTTGGTGGGAATGGTGGTAGATGTGGGCGATGTGGGTACGACAGTGGCCAATGGTGCCTAGCGTGTTAGGTGGGTGGCCGATTGGTGGTAGGTTTCAATGGTATTGGTGGATGTGGGGGTTGATGGCAGTGGCAGGTGGCGATAGTGGGTTACCGTGGGTACGGTGGTGGCCCAGTGGGTGTTGGTAAGCGTAGACGTTTATGATGAAGGTGGGGGTTAGTGGCTGTGGCAGGTGACGGTGGTGGGTCACCGTGGGTATGGTGGTGGCTTCGTGGGTGTTGGGTGGTGGTAGGCCTTGGTGTTTGCGGTGAAGGTGGGGTTTGGTGACTGTGGCAAGTGGCGGTGGTGGGTCACCGTTAGTATGATGGTGGTCCGGTGGCCCGTGGGTACAATTATTATTTTGTTTTTTTTTCTTAAGATCCATTTTAATGTTTCAATTATCACTTTGATTCTTTTGTATCATTTTTCAGTTTTGAATTAGATTGGTTTCGTTAATTTTGGTGTAGTTGACATGTAATTGGAGTTGTTGATTTTGTTTTGAACCAACACAATATATGTAAAGTTTGTTGGGTGCAATCCAAATGAGGAGAGATAGAGGATTATAGAGGGACGAGTGAAATGTGAAAGGGAAAGGGTTACAGAGAGGGACTAAAGAGAGGGAGAAAAAGTGAAGTTATTTTTCTCCTAACCGCTACTAAGTGTAGTGGTTAACCGCGACACTTAGTAGCATTTAGACATTATATTTGTCTTGTTTTGTCTTGGGGGGCACGCGAGGAAGTCATGGGAGGCACGCAAGGGATATTTTCAAAAAAATTTGTGACCTTTACAAATAGTGGCGGTTAGGAAAGTTAGACTAAAAAAAGGGTAATTTGTGCCGTCCACTTTCACAAGTGGACGGCATAGTCCTATATATATATATATATAAAGGACTGCTGATCCCAGCTTCAGGATGTTTTGGCTTCATATTAAAGAGAGTAAAACTAGCATGAAGTTGTTATCAAAACCCTTCAGATAGTGGATAATTTCTTAAAAGTGTCTTAGAGCAAGGTTTCTGAGTTTGATAGGTAAAAGGTCATGCATGCGATCTAAAGTTTGGTAGTGCTTATATGCTAGCAAATCAAACCAATAAGTGGGTTACTATAGTTGCTTTTGATCAGTAACATGGAATTCACATCACCACTATAGAAATTAGGAGTTTTTCTGTAACATATATTGTAATTCACCCGCATGCGCATGTAGTTATTGTGTAATCATCATCTATTTTTGTTTGTTTCAGAAAATGATTCTTAAGTATTGATTAGCTCAATTCTTGCTTGTGCCAAAATATGACATATAATTCTTCATCTGTTGCCTCGGCTCCGATTAGATCTGATGATCCTGCATGGGCTCACGGTAAAGTAGTTGCGGGGAAAAGAAACAACACCATCTGCATTCACTATAACAAACACCTTAAAGGCAGGGGAATAACTCGATTGAAGATGCACCTTGCTGGGGTTACTGGTCAAGTTGAAGCTTGTAAAAAAGCTCTGCATGACGTGAGATGGCAAATGAAACAATTGCTTGAAGGGTATCAAAAAGAAAAGGCAAGGAAGGAAAAGTTAAATGTGGATATTGGTTATGGTGATTGCGTCGATGTAGATGATGATAATGAAGATGTAGCTATGTTGGCTGATTCCGTTGGTAATGCTGGAAAAAAGAAAGAAAAGGAAGTTGTAGTTGCAAATAATAGGAGAAAGGTTAGTAACTTTTTTGCTCCCCGAGAACAACTCCAGGGTCTCAACCTTCTATAAAAAGTGCAATGGCAACAAAAGAAATAGTTGATAACGCTAAATTAGCTGTTGCACGTTGGTGGTACGATGCTAATGTACCATTTAATGGGGCTCATTCTAAGTATTACCAACCAATGTTTGATGCTGCATTAGCTGTTGGGCCAGGATTTAAAGCACCCTCTTTTCATGACTTAAGGGGAAACTTGTTGCGTACTTTAGTTGATGAGATCACTACATACCTAGATGAGTTTAGGCCGATATGGGAGCTATATGGTTGTTCAATTATGTCTGATGGGTGGTCTAATCGTAGGCAAGAGCTCGTTATTAACTTTCTTATTTACTGTCCTAAGGGTACCATGTTTCTAAAATCAGTTGATGCATCTGGCCTTACTAAGGATGCTGATACACTTTATGGTATTTTCAATGAAGTTGTTCAGCTTATAGGTTCCACGTACATTGTTCAATTTATTACTGATAATGAGGCCGCTTATAAAACAGCTAGGAAAAGGTTACAAAGAGAGTATGGATTTTTTTGGGCTCCTTGTGCAGCTCATTGCATAGACTTGATGTTAGAGAACCTTGTTGATGTTAGACACTTCCTCGCTATAGATGCTACCATTGTAAAAGCCAAAATCATCACCAAGTTTATTTACAATCATGGATTTGTTGTAAATATGATGAGAAAAGAGTTTACCAATGGAAGAGAACTGTGTCGGCCAGGAATAACTAGATTTGCAACTAATTTTCTAAGTCTTCAATGCTTGCTCAAGTTTAAAAAAGATCTTAGACAGATGTTTACTTGTGATAAGTGGCTTAATTCTAAGCTTGCCAAAACTGTCGTTGGGAAGGAAGCAGCGAAATTGGTGCTAGAAGATAGGGATTTTTGGTTGCAATGTCAGCATGTTGTGAAGCTAAGTGAACCTTTGGTGAGGGTTCTTCGTCTCAGAGACGGTGATGAGAAGCCTTCTATGGGGTACTTGTATGAAGCTATTGACAAGGCAAAGGAGACAATCAAATCAAACTTGAAGAACCAGTTATCCCTCTATATGCCTGTCCTCAGAGTGATTGATGTGAGGTGGGATAAACAACTTTCAAGCCCACTTCATTCAGCCCGCTGTTTTCTTAATCCTGGAATTTTTTTCAAGCCCTCTTTCGAGAAGCAAAAGGAGGTTACTAGAGACTTACTCAGTACAATTACAACTTTAGTGCCTGATGATTACATGCAAGACTTGATCAGTTCACAACTCAAAGAGTACAAGCAAGCTATGGGTTACTTTGGTATGGCTATTGCTGTTCGTCAGCGTGAAAAACTAAATCCGGGTTAGACATTTATCTTTCCATTTTTTTTCCTTGTTGAATTGCAAAAGTTTGTCAAGTAGTTGCATTCTTACTGAATAATTGATAAGTATCTTAACTTTCTTATTGCAACAGAGTTTGTTTAAAATTCTTAACGTGACAAATTCTTTTGTTTTTTTTATATAGTTGCATGGTGGGAGCAATTTGGAAACAACTGTCCAGATTTGCAAAAGTTTGCAATACGTGTACTTAGTCAATGCACTAGTGCAACTGGGTGTGAAAGAAATTGGAGTGTCTTTGAGTTTATTCATTCAAAGAAGCGCAATATGTTGGAGCACAAAAGACTAAATGATCTTGTTTTTGTTCGTTATAACTTGAAACTTCGAGAAAGGTAACATCATAATAATCATTTTGCATGCTATATTGGCTAGGAATGTCATGAAATCACATACTTGGATAGGAATGTCATGGGTGTGAAAGGTAACATCATAATAATCATTTTTTTAAGTATCAAATTTTCATCAAATATTCAGCTCTACCATCAAATCACATACTTAGATAGTCATTCTTAACATTTATGACCCTCAGACCTCTATAAATAGGGTCTTTGGGCTACATTTTTAGAGACAAGCTTCTTCTCCCTAGAGTTTTTATATCGTTTCTTTTTTAGAAATGGTAGATCATCTCTATAGAAAATTTAGCAATTCATATTATTTTTAAGTAGTTTTGAGTCACCCGCATGGTGGATTCATCATAAAGAGTTCCCAAATCTTCTAAAAAATGCATTTTCAAGATATAGTTACCTCTTTCTAGACTAGTTTACATTTTAGTTTAGAGTGTCTCCTCTCCCCACAAACACATTTCATTTACAATATGCAAGAACTATAAAAATAATCACTTAATTTTTTTAGTCTAAGTCTTAGACCGAAGTGTAGGTCGTCTTTGTAATATCGATACTATTTTGAGCTGTTTAAAATAACTATATGTGCTCCAAAAAATAAACACGTGATAATTTTGAGCAATATTGGCATATTAGTAGAGTGTGGAAGCTTAAAAGGATTTTGAGCTCAAAATATAATTTTAAAAATTTTGAGGTCATTTTGTAAGTATGGAAAAGTTTGGAGGCTATTTTGTAATTTTAAAAACTTGATACTTAGGTGTCAAATTTTCGAACAAAAATTCTTTTAGTGGGTACCACATTTTGTTGGTGACTAATCAAACTTTATTTTAAAATATGAGATAGAAACTTTAAGAAAGTAAAACAAAAGAAAAAGAAATTTGGAAGAAAAAAATAGGACAAAAAAGGAACAAAAACAAAGGACGAAAAGATAGGAGAACTTCAGGCAAGAATCAGAAAGGGAGAGGGAAAGATTGAAGGATTTCATTAAGGGTATCTCCCTTCTATGTGTGCATTTTCATCAAAAGTGTGTGTGTAAACATCGTGTAGTGTGTGTTTTTCTCTGTGTTCAGCATGTGTGCGTGCGCGCGTGCACGTTTAAACTGCTATGTACTGCGCGCGTGTGTGTTTAAGTGTGTGGGTGCTTTGGGTGTGGGGTTAGAAGGTGTAATTGTGTGTGTTTTCAGCATATGTGTGTGTGTGTGTGTGTGTAGGAGTATGGGAGAATGAGCATGGGTACATTCAGTATGCGTTTGTTGTGTGTATGTGTTTTAGGGTGTGTGTGCGTGTGCGCGCGTGCGTGTGTTTACGTGTGTGAATTAGTGTATGGTGGTGTTAGTGTTAGTGTTAGTGTTGTGTAGGAGGGAATTAGATAAGGTTCTGTATGTTTTTTCAGTGGGTTGCCGAGGGGTGCGAGCGCGTTTGGTGTGGACCGTGTATGTAATTGTGTGTGGTTGTGCGTATAATTGTATTTTTCGGTGTGTTAGAATGTGTTCTTCAGTGTGTTTATGTGTAGGGGTGTGTGTAAATTGTGTGTGCAATTGTGGGTGTCTCTGTAGAGTGAGGAAGAAGACAAGTGTGTTTGTGTGTGTGTTGATTTGAATAATGACTATTATTATCATTAAAGGGGGAGAGGGGGTTAGATTAGACGGTTTTTGTGCAAAATTTTAAAAGTAGCTCGGCTTAGTTTTTGACTAAGTACAAAAGGAGACCCGCATTATTTTTGCAAGACATACATCGTGAAAAATTTTGGAAATTTTCTGTGTCCACGAAGGCTAATAAATTAGGGTATCGATTAAAAGAATTTTTTTAATTATTTAACATAGCAAATCAAGTTATTTTAATCTAAAAATTTTAAGAAAATTGAATATATCTGAGTTGTTTCATTTTTTAATATTTCGTTTCATTCCAAAGTTGATGGATATTTTTAGCATAACCGGCTTCTAGCGCTCGATCTGGATACCGGTTCAAATTTTTGTACAAAAATTTTCTGAAACACTTTTTAGTTAAAAAAAAATGACTTCAAATTACTTAAAATAGTGTTTTAAAATGTTTTCATATTTTTCCGGTAAGGGGACCACCAAGGGTGTTTTGGCAATTTGTCACTCATAAAGGGTATTTTGGTGATTTTACCTATAAAAGCTTTTTTTTGGAGTAAATTTAGATATAATAGGGAAATTTTAGTGATTTTACTTACGAGAAGGATATTATGGTAATTTAAGTATGAGAGGGGTGTTTTTGATAATTTTACACCTAAGGGGCATTTTGGTATTTTATCCCCTCGGTGAGGGGGATCATGATTTTTAAATACCCAATTGTCATTACTGTTGGCTCCGGCTCTTAGACATGATTTTTATTGTTCCTAGACGACTAACCATTGTTACTTTTACCTCCAGCTTCTAAGATGCGCCTTATGGCTAAGTGACCAATCGTCATTAGTATTGGCTTCAACTCTTAGTCATAAGCCTTCGGTACATCTTGACAACCAATTAATGTTACCATTGGCTCCGGGTTTTGGATGTACTTTCCTAATCATGTTTAAGCAACCAATTGTCATTGCCATTGGCTCCAGTCCTTAGAAATGACTTTTAGTGTTTTAAGATGACCAATCGTTGTTACTTTTGGCTCCGACTTAGGATGCGCCTCATTTCTAAGCGACCAACCGTTGTTACTATTGGCACCGGGTCTTAGTCATAAGCCTTCGATGTGTCTAAACGACTAATTGTCGTTACTATTGGCTTCGGCTTCTAGATACCTTTTTTTTTCCCATATTCCTAGATGACCAATTATCGTTAACATTGGCTCCGGCTTATGGCTAAGTGACTAATCTTCATTAATATTGGCTTTGGCTCTTAATCATAAGTCTTTAGTATTTATAGAAGACCAATCGTTGTTACTATTGGCTCCAACGTCTAAATATTCTTGTATCCTTATTCCCAAAAGCGACCAATCCTTGTTACGATTGGCTTGGGCTCTTGGCACGTTGAGCTTTCCCGGCCATAATTCCAGTTTCGAGTCCTTTTTTTAGTATCCTTAGATGACCACTTCCTGTCACCATTGGCTCCTGCTTTTAAGGATGTGCCCTTTGTCAGATTGTTGTTACTGTAGGCTCCGGCTATAGACAAGGTCCGACTTCACTTTCCCTTGTAACATTGTCTGGCGACCAATTGTTGTTACTGTTGGCTCTATTCGATGACTAATTTTTGTTATCATTGGCTTCTACTTCTAAGAATGCGCCCCTTGTCTAGCAACCAATCGTTGTTATTGTTGGCTCTAGCTATAGACAAGGTTCGACTTTACTTTCCCTTGTAATATTGTCTAATGACTAATCATTATAACTGTTGGCTCTAGCAAGGAACAAGGTTCGACTTCACTTTCCCTTGTAACATTGTCTGGTGACCTATCATTGTTACTGTTGGCTCTGCCTCTAGAAAAGATTCGACTTTACTTTCCCTTGTAACAGTCTTCGACGACCAATCGTTGTTATTATTAGCTCCGACTTTGAATGATATTCCCACCCTTTCTGAACTACGTTGGTCTGATTCATTTTCTAAGGATAAGTAAGAAACCTTGCAGAGGTTCGACTTCATATATGTGTGAGTCTTTGAGTTCATCTCAAGTCTTGTTGTCTTTTATCTGTTTCTACTCCAAAATTGTGTCGTCCTTTTACGGTGACGTTTGCTGCAAGCGAGCTTCTTTATCGTGGGGCTCTGTAGACAGCCCATTTTTGTAGTGCTTTCTATTTCTATATAATTATTGGGCTTTATTGATAATTCAAAATAAATAATTATGGGTGTAGGCCTAATAATATATTAAACTTAATTAATTTAATTAAGTCCAATAGTTAATCTAATCCAATCTAGTACAGTGTAGTAATTCAGTTTAGTCCAATTGGTTGAGTCGAGTCCAGTAGAGTCTAGTCCACTGGTTAAACCAGTCCAGTTAGTTAGGTTTAACCCAAATCCAGTTAAGAGATTGCTATTAATTACATGATTTAAGATTTTTTTTTTGTGATTTATCCTTAATGCATGTGATTAACCTTTGATTTATATGAAATCTGGAGATACTTTTCGAAGTTGGTTTATCTCAATTGTATTTTCAGAGATACTTACTAAGTTAGGGGCAGATAATGTCCCAAAATTAGGATGAAGTGGCCAGTTCGTCAAAACAGGCCGATTCGTTGACTATTTTTTGAAGTTTTGGATATCCATCAAATATTCAGCTCTATCACCGAATCACAAACTGCGATAGCCATCATTATGATTTGTAGCAGCCAAACCTCTATATATAAGGTCATTGTGCTACATTTTCAGGGATAAGCTTTTTCTTTCTAAAGCTTTTACACAATTTCTTCCTTAGAATTGGTAGATTATCTATAAACGGAATATTGAACCTTATATTCATTTCTATGAGTCACTTGCATCTGGGATTCATCACAAGGAGTTCCCAAGTCTTTTAGGCAAGCTCATTCTCGAGTATGTTTACCGCTCCCTGGTCTTGTTTAAATTATAGTCTATAATGTCTCCCCTCGTCGCGATCATATTTCATTTCCAATATGCAAAAACTATATAAAAAAAGAGTCATTTTCATTTCTTAGTCTAAGTCTAAGGCTAAAATGTAGGTCGCCTCCTATAGGGGGCAGATCGCATTGCGATGATTTTGATTCCAGTTTGTCCGACCGAATAGTAAGCCATTCGCCCCCGATGTCGAGTTCAAGCTAATAATCCAGAAATAAGCTTAGGTTAAATGTTTTAACTCATATTTGCATGTTATGTGCTAACAAGGCAAAAAAAAAAATCAATAGAAATGAAGTAAAGACTGAAATGGTATAGTAGATGCCTAACACCTTTCCGTCATATAACTTAGTCTCTAAACCTATTTTTCCTGTTTTCGATAGATTAGTAGTCTTTTGGACATTTTAGAGTCATTTTTTAGGTTTTTCTTATTTTTTGTGTTTTAATTAAACAAAATGGAAACTTCCTAAAAATCCCTTCCAAGGACTTTTCTGAGACGGTTCGCTACAACTGGATTCCAACTGATTTGGATAAAGGTTTTATTAGACATGGGTCAGTCCATGCGGTTAACAAAGAATATGTAGTCCCACACTTGGGAGCTAGCCTTTTTTATGATATCCGCACAAGAAGGGAAATTTGTGTCAAGGATCACAAGTTTGTTAATGGTGTCATATAGTGGGCGAAGATGGCATATCAAAGGATATTCTGCACTCCAGTGCCGTGATGGTGTCTGTGAAATTAATTTGCACTCAATATGGAATGGGAGGTCCAAAAATCGAAAAGGAACATCTTGCGGGTTTTGCAACCTCCCAAATCGCCCTCATGTTAGTACATCTATTTAGGCAGTGGTTAATTATCTCTAGTTGGCCACAACCATGGCGTAGGTTTTGTCATAAATCTAGTGGAACTTTGTGTGGGCCGGGACGGCATAATGGGCACATTTTCAGAGGAGACTTTGAATTCCAAAACGATTGCAATGACATTTCAAATGCAAAACTTCACTGGTAGGTAGCGAACCGCCTAGGAAAAAAGCCTCCTATGGAAGGAAGATTTTAGGGAATCGCCATTTTATTTAATTAAACCCAGAAAAATAAGAAAAACTTAAAAATGACTCTGAAAATGTCCAAAGACTAACTAATCTATCAAAAATAAAGAAATGGGTTCATAGACTAAATTATACAGTGGAAAAGTGTCAGGCGCCAACCATACCCTTTCTTCTTCTACCTTATTTATATTAATTTTTAGCCTTTAACATAACACATAAACATGTAAATATGCAATAAAACTTTGAACCCTAAGTTTATTTCTAGATTATTGGTTTGAACTCAACATTGGGAGTCGAATGACCTATGTATCCGGTCAGACTAACCAGAATTACAACCACTGTAGTTCGACTCTAATACTATGGGAACCGACCTAAACTCCAGTGTTAGACTTGAACTAAGAAATGAAAGGAAATGTGATCGTGGAAAATAGAAGATAATTCTAGTCTACTAAACTAAAAATTATAAATTAGGCCTTGCGAGTCTGCTTGTCTAAACGACTGGGAAACGCTTCGTGAAGGATCCACGATGCAAGAAACTAGAGGCACTTTTTAAGTGAATTATGAAGACTAATTTCTCTCAAGATATGACACACCACTTTTAAGAGAAATGGTATAAAAGTTCGAGGGAGAAAAAGCTGAAAGATCCCTGAAAAAGTAGGCGAAGGACTCTATTCATAGAGTTCTGAGACATCATAAATGATAAAGATGGCCATGCCTATCTATAATCTAATGATAAGACAAATTATTTGATTCGCAGATTGCCAAAAGTTAAGTAACCCTTAAAACCCCGTTAGCCCAAAAAGGGATTTTATCACCTTTAATTGTCTGTAAGACATTAGATGTCACAGAGGGAGAGCCTTCCAGGTAGGGTTGATTCAAGGGGATGGTGGAGATCTTTGGGATATACCGACGAAATAGATCTAGGAGCATTGATCTCCAAGAAAGAACTTTGTGGGGTACCTTCTTAATCGCGGTCGGTTTGTCCGTTAATTTTGTAATATTTTTTTTCGAATTTTGAGACATTATCAATCCTAATTCTGTGTTTTCTCTGATTTTTCAGATAGGATGTGCCAAATTTGATATTTATCTTCCTATTTCACATAAATCCATGATTTGATCACTTGCATCAAGGATAAATCATAACTAATTCCTCAAATCATCTAGACAAATCACAATCCACACATGGAGTGAACTGACACAGTTGGGCAGGATTGAGCCTTATAACTGACTGGAAAACTGGACTGGGCTGCTAGACAAATGGACTGGGCTGGACCAATTAACTAAGTTTTATTACCAGACCTAACCCTTACATAAACTCTAATTAATAACGAAACCTAACACTTATTTAATTAAAATGACTACAAAAATGGATGTCTACAGTACAGTGTTTTCCCCCCCATACAAGTAGGTTAGGCTAAGAAGAGGTCATGTTACTATCCAACAATACTAAGTTTTTGCACCAAAATGAAAGAAAAACTAGTTTGGTAACACGGGCAAGGTCAGGGTCAGTTATATGTAATGACTACGAATATGTTTGACTTTCTATAAATTTTGGCAAAATTAAGGTTTGGTATTTAAGCATTATGCCATCATGAACAACACCCAGCTATCCAACTATATGTGTGATTCCTAAGTAAAGCTGCAGCTCCGGCCCGAATAGAGTTTTGTTTCGCACTGTCGTCCATATTTGAGCTTCAATGGTGCTCAGAGGGTGGATTCCAAGTGATTTGGATAAATGTTTTTTATTAGTGGTGGGTCGGTCCGTGCAGTTAACAAAGAATAAGTAAGTTCGCACTTGGGGAGCTAGATTCTCTGATGATATCCACACAGGAAAGGAAATTTGTGTCAAGGATAGCAAGTTTGTTATGATATAGCAAGTTTGTTATGATGGTGCCATATAGTGGACAACTAGAAGGCAAATAGGGTTTACCAAGGAACGTCGTGCGGGTTTATAGCCTCCCCATTCTCGTTCACTTTAGGATATCTCCGAATAACGTGATCAATTGTATCCAATTGGCCACAGGCATGGGAGCAAGTTTTATCAGATATCGAGTGGAACTTTGTACGGACCGGAATGGCATAATGGGCACATTTTCAGAGGAGACATTAAGTTTAAAGAGAATTGCAATGACCTCTCAAATGAAGAACTTTTGGTGGGAACACATTCCTTTTATATATATATATATATATATATATATATATATATATATATATATATATATATATATATACATACATACATACATACAAGTATGTTTGCTAAGCTAAGAAAAAGATCATATTACTATAGCAATATTGAGTTCTGCTCCTATGTAAATGAATGAAAAACTAGTTCGTTAACTTGCGGGCGCCCCATTCGGTCATATGCATTGACTACTAATATGTTTGAACTTCAGTATATTTTCGCAGAACTAAGGTTTGATATTTAAGTATTATGTCGATGGTTTTTAATTACGATTTATTTGTATTTGTTTGAAGCGAACCATCGAATTGAAAATATGCAACGTCATAATCAAGAGAAACTCAATAGAACTATAATACTGAAATTGTTCCATAATAGTAAATACCAAATTAAAAAATAGTATGTACCGGGCTAATTCCATGTTTATTATGTGGGGGTTAGCAAATGATTCGCAGACGATAGTTAAAAATGATATTAAAAGAATTATCATACACATACTTTTTTGTTATTATTTAATTACAATATGATTGAGTAAAAGCTATGTCGACCGGATACAAATTCTGTTCAGATCTAGTTCATCATATTTATACATGTAAGAAGAAACAAAATAAGCTAGCCAGTTTTGCTTCTTATGAAATTTTGCCAATTTTTCAATCAAGAGAGTTACAACATTTATTTTCATTACTATAGACATTTTTCGTATATAAAGTTTATTTAAGTGCTAGTTAAAAATTTAACTTCTAGTAAGTTAACCATTTGATGAGGTGAAGCGCTAGAGGTTTGTGAAGTTAGAATATCATAATATTAATCATAATGGTGTTAATGAAAGGCACTGTAGTGTTGTAGTTGCAATGCTATATTTTACATGGATATCTCATGCATTTCTCATAAAAAAATAAGAAAAAGAAATAGTCTTGTACATAAACTTTACAACTGAATGAGATAAAAACAATGATGTATTGCTGATCATTCATATAGTTGCTCAACATAATGATAGATCTAAATATGAAACTTAGTACAAGTACAAAGCTTTTAGCTATAGTTTGTTTTGTGTTATGTATATTTATGATTCTTATGTTTTTGAATATTCTAGGTGATAGTAGCATCAATTATGTCTTAATAAGTTAGTTAATAATTAATTATGGTACAAAACAACCTCCGGATTATTTGATGACTTATTCTATTAATTTTTGGTTTGATTTCTTTTTTGTCATTACATTTGTAGGTATATGATTTTGATTGTAGAGTTTGTAATTATTTCATGAAAATTAATTTCTTAAGTAAAGTTCTTTTTTGATTTGAATTATTTTTAAAAACTAAGTCAACTTTTGTTTGCATATTTCTTTAGTAAAAGATAAGATAATCTTCATTTGTGAAGTATTTATCTTTAGTTTTCATACATGATTTTTTTAGTTTGCATTTATGATATTTTCATTTGTGGAGTATTTATCTTAAAGCTACTTTGTGAATATATTGATCACATAGACTTTTAAAAGCTGAAGAATCGATTTTCAAATTTTACAAGGCTTTTTTTTAAGGCCAATTACACTTACAAATAGTAATAAGTCATAGTTAATAAGTATGGGATTCTATTTTACATTTAGAGATGTTATTCTATTATTTAAAGTGCATTTGAGGTGTTGATAGTGATTAGATAGAGTTTTAAAAGTTGTAAAATTTTTCCAGTTTTATAATATATACAACAATTGAACCATTTATATGTCTACCAATTAAGAATAAATTCTAGTTAAGAGTTAATAAAGAGGGGCTCAAATGGAAAAGAATATAAAAACAAATAGAATGATATGGCACATAAGTGAAATAGGGAATGAAAGGAAAAGAGCATATTGTTTAGGGTATTGTAGACCAATTTAAAGAATAGAAATTCAAGACTACTTCCTAATAAGTTAGTATATTAATTAGGTACAATTTTAGAAAGTTTTGATTTTGCTTTTAAATTATATATGTTTTATTAATATAGCTCTTGTTATTATTACGAAAATTAATAAAAATAAAAATAAGGATACCAATAAACTAGGGCAAAGGCCAGGTAAGATATAATTATATATTTTTTGTTAATCTACTTTTCGCTAAAGTCTGTGAAATTCAATGAAAATAAACGAAATTATATATATATATATATATATATATATATATATATATATATATATATATATATATATATATATATATATATATAGGGTCGTGATCCATTGATAGCGCTAGCAAAACGGGTTAAGTTGCTAGCGCGATCTGACCGTCCACGCGTGATCTGTGGACGGTCCAGATCTTTTTTTTGCATTTTTTTTAAGTCCGTCCGCTACATTATGTAGCGGACGATTTTTGGACAAAAATACCCCTGATTTCCGATCTGAGAGCGCTGTATTTTATAGGCAGAGTATCCGTCCGCCACATAATGTGGCGGACAATCCAAACCCATTTCATTTCTTGTTTCTGTAGCTGCTCCTTCATCTCTCTTTCTCTTCTTCTTCTTCTAAACCCATTTCTTCTCTTGTTTCTGGGGGTGAAGTGCAATTATATAGTCCATTTCTTCTCTTGTTTCTGCTCCAAATCGGACTGAGCAAGTGTAAGGAATGCAAATGTCTAATGCTCTTTCGTCCACCATTTTGTTCTCATCTCCAACAGAAAACCATTCCATCACCAAAAAGCTTCGCTGCTCGACGGTGACAATCCCAAGTGACAATCGCCGGTTCCGGCACCCTCCGTCCTAATTAGTCTCCACTTCCTACGCCGCAATTCTCGGTTCTGTCAAGTGTCACCACTCTTGGTGGCAAAAACACGCCGGGATTTCAAACACTGTTGACCCATTACGATTTCAGCCGGTAACCGGCGAGTTCTATCACCACGGGATTTCGCCGGGATTTCAAAACACGCCGGTTCTGTCACCACGGGATTTCGCCCAGTAACCGGCGATTTCATGTGTCTTCAATTGAGGGTTTTCCCTCTGATTAACCACGAAGGCCACCGTTCGATCATTTTTCCTCTGATCAACCACGAAGGCCTTCTTCGCCTCTGCAATTCTTCCACAAATCCCGAACCCCCAGTTGAGGCAGGCCGTTGACGCCGGTGGCTGGAAGACCAGTACAGTGCCCACATCATCATCATCATCATAGAGAGAGAGAGAGAGTCTTACTTACCCAAGCAGATCTAGAGAGAGAGAGAGATGAAGTCCAAACATATCTCGAGAGGCTTTTGATATTATGTCCGCTATATAATATAGCGGACACACTAAAGTGCTCAGTCAATCACATGGGCAAGGGGTATTTTTGTCCAAAATCGTCCGCTACATAATGTAGCGGACGGACTTAAAAAAAAACGCAAAAAAAGATCCGGACCGTCCACAGATCGCGCGTGGACGGTCAGATCGCGCTAGCAACTTAACCCGTTTTGCTAGCGCTCTCAACGGATCAGCTCCCATATATATATATATATATATATATATATATATATATATATATATATATATATATATATATATATATATATATATACATATATATATATATATATATATATATACATATATATATATATATATATATATATATATATATATATATATATATATATATATATATATATATTGCCAAAATCTCCATTATGCAGCAAATTCTGATATATCTGATTATAATATGCCAAATTAGTCATTTATTGAAAAACAAAAATCCTCAAAAAGGTTAAAGAAAGAAAAAAAGACACTAACTATATGTTAATAAATTTTGTGTAGACATAAAAAGCCAGTTAAAAAGCATGCCCTGAGGATAGACATTGGATAATGAATTTTTTTTTTTTTGCGTGAAACCTAAGAAGGTCACTAAAACTCTCTATACATGCAACAAATAATGGCCAATTAATATCTTTTCGTTTGAGAAACATGCACTAGGAAACAAATCAACCGCTTCTTTCTAACTTTCTCTCTCTTAAAGAACTGACGGGAGAAACATGAAGATTGAGCGGATTTCTGATCACAGAATAGCTTCGATAGATAACAACCTGATGTAGATCATCTCGCTTGCGAAGGGCTGTGAAGGATCCTTTCTCCAAAGATTTCATTGGAAAGAGTGGTTACAAACACATGATTATCAAGAAACTCGATATTCTCACATCAAATCACAAACTGCAAAGCTGAAAATGGGATTCGTGGATGTTAGAGATTTACAACCAAAAAATGTGATGAATTTGAGTTGTGATTCGGCCGAAGACTTAGATGAAGACTTGAATATATTCGTAGATGAATTTGGAAATGTCACCGTCAGTTTCTTGAAAATAGGTGTGTCCTTACTCGAATCGAAGGATGCACAAAGTCAACTCCTAGAGAAAGGGCCATGGTTCTTTGATAACAAACCAGTGGTGATTAAAACTCTAGACTGAATAAATGTCACTAAAGAAACAAGGGTTAAGCGAAAATCATGTGTGGACAAAACTACCTCTAATATAATACCTTTATAATATTGGTCAAAGACAATGTTCCGTAGAATTAGAAGCTCAATTGGGAAACCACTGTTTATGGACAATATGACAACTTCGAACGAGAGGACAAACAAGTATCCAGAATTTGGATTGGTGGAATATCAGTAAAGTAATCCTGGTAAAAATTCAGAAATCCTCTCAGCACATAACAGGGAAGGTAATACACAATGATGCCACACCTCATTATTTCTTAACCTTTGTATATGGAAACAATAAAGGTGAAAAAGAAGAGCTCTATGATAGCAATTGCAAGATCTAGCCATCACTATAGGACGGCAGCATGGATGGTTATTGGTGATTTTAATGTAGTGAGATATGAAAATGAGAAGCATGGTGGTAGTGGTATTCACAGAAGTGATATACAAGAGTTTAACAGGTGCATACATCATTCTCATCTTTAGGATATGCCAACCACTGAATTACACTATACTTGGTGCAAGAGAAGAGAAGATGACCTCATCGTATGCAGACTAGACAGAGCACTATAGAAAAAGGATGGATGGATGGATTTCCTGACTCTCAAGTGGAGGCTTATGTACTTGGCATATCTGATCACTCAATGCTCACAATTAAAAATTTTCATGGGCAGTATCATGGCAAGAAACCTTTTAAGTTTTAAATTTTTGGATGAAGCACAATAATTTCAAGCAAGTTACTGTCTATATGAAATAACCTTGTGGAGGGGAATGCCTGTTATCAATTTAGAGCTTAAGCTCAAGAACTCAAGCTTGAACTTAAGACACTAAACAAGGCGCGTTATAGTAACATTTCTGGTTGAGTGACTGCCACTTTCAATGATCTTAAGGACGGTCAATCCCAAATCTTGCCGCAACAAGATTTATCACTAATACAAAGGGAAAATAGGATACGTAGTCTGTACTATCAATTAGTACAAGCTGGGGAAGCTTCCTGCTGTCAGAAAGTTAGTATAAAGGAACTAAGGCTCGAAGATAATAATACTACATATTTTTACGGGAAAATTCAAGTTCATAGAAGTCATAACAAGATATTCACTATGAAAATGGTGGAAGAGAATTAAGTATCTAGACCAAAGGAAGTGCATGATGTGGCTATACAGTATTTCTCTAAGTTTCTGGTAACATCAGTGCAATATCATTAGCACAAAAAGCCAGATTAAGCAGAGTAATAAGCTAATATATATCGAGTCAGAAGCAAGGAAGGTTGTTTGTGCCAATCTTTGAGCAGTAAATAAAGAAGTTAAGTTTTCATTCAAACATAATAAAAGCCCAGGTCCAGATGGTTTTACTGCTAAGTGTTTCCAGGAAAATTGGGAAGTGGTCAAAAAGTATGTAACTAAGACAATGCAAGAAATTTTCAATAAAAATAAAGATATCAAGTTTTTTAAAAGCAATTCATTATCACTAATACCAAAAATTCCATCCCCAAGCACTATGTAGGATTTCAAACCCATTGTTGCAATATAGTCTATAAGTGTGTTTCCAAAATCCTATGTGCTAGGATTAAGGAAGTCCTTCCTCATCTAATAATTAGAAGACAATTTGCTTTTGTGGCAAAAAGACACATAGGTGACAACATATTGCTGATGCAAGAGATGGTATGGAAGTATCACAACACTGGAGGCTTACCTAGATGTGTAATGAAAGTGGATCTCCAAAAATCCTATGATTTAGAAGGGTGGGAATTCTTACATGATGTTATGGAAGTTGTGCATCTTCCAACAAAGTTCATATCTTGGGTAATGTAATTTTTTACTCAATCAGCTTGCATTGATGTATGAAATGACACTTTGCAGGTGCAAAGGGGCTTAGGCAGAGTGATCCTATATTACCATACCTTTTCCTCTTGGTTAAGGAATCTTTTTTCAGGTCTTGTTGATATCTACGTTGCTCAGTCTAAGTTCCTTATCACCTAAATCATAAAGAGCACAAAATCAACCACCTAAGCTTCGCTGATGTTTTGTTCCTGGTGGCCAAGCCAGTCCAAGCTACAATCAGTCTACTTAAATAAGCATTGGATAATTAAGTTTAAAGAATTACCAGGTCTCTCTCCTAATTTGAGCAAAAGCTCAATTTTTCTGGCTGGTGTCAATGAGGATACTGCTAAAAAATTGGTGAATATTATTGGCTTCTAGTGGGGACATTCCCAGTTACCTATATGGGGTGCCTCTAATTTTTGCAAAACTGCAACCTAAGGATTTTGAAGACCTTATTAATATGACTAGCGAAGTTTCTAGCTGGACAAAAAGATATCTGTCTTATGCTGGAAGAGTACAATTAGCTGTATTTGTGTTGCTAAACATGCAAGTGTACTGGTGTGCTATCTTCATTTTGCCTAAGAAAATTATGAAGCAAGTGGAAAGCAAAATTAGATCCTTTATTTGGCATGGAAGGGACCAGAGATGCATTGGGGCTAATGTGACATGGAAAGAGGCTTGAGAAGTGGAATAGGGTGGGATTTAGCACATACAAAAGATTCACTTTGGGTGAAATGGTGCCATATACATATCACAAAAGAGAAGCATCTATGGACTTTCAAGCCACCAGGAAGTCTCTCATGAACTTGGTGTAAGATACTTAAAGTGAGGGAGAAATTCAATAAATTCTTTATAAATAAGATTGGTGATGGGAAATGACTTTGTTATGCCTAGATAATTGGATGCCTGGTGACAGTTTAATGGAGCAGTATGGACAAAGAATCATTTATGATTCAGGTATGAAAATCACAGCTAAGGTATGTAAGATTATCCATGGAGATGAATGGAGGATTCCTATAATAAGATCACATGCCTTAAGGAATTTTAATCAGGAACTACAATCTATGCCTAGACCTAATAGCAGGGAAACAGATCCTGTGAGATGGTCTTTGCATCGTACTGGTATATTCAGTAGAAATTCAACTTGGAATGGGTAAAAACAAGGGCTGGTTTGGTCCTCTGGAGAAAACTAATCTGGTTTGAAGGGGACATCCCTAGATGTGCAATAATCTTATGGCTTGCTTGTAAAGGTGGATTGAGAACTAACGTAAAATTGAAAACCTGGGATCTTACTCAAGATGATAGATGTGTCTTGTGTTTTTTGCATCCTGAGACATTGGATAATTTCTTTGTACAATGTCCATATACTAGGAAGTTCGGAAGTTCAGAAGTTGCTAGTCTTTGAAACGGTCCAAGTGGTGATGCCTTTAAGCTCCTGGAGTTAAGTTTTGCAAACAACATCCACAAAATTCAGGGGGAAGAGTATAATGTCGACGCTGAGGTAGCTATTTTTTGCAACAACAATGTGTGATATTTGGAGGAAAGAAACACTAGGATTTTTTAATAGAAATAGTAATCAAGGATGCCAAACTGTATATCACAGAATGGATAAGATACAGAGCAAATAGTTGGGATGAGGTACTTGCTACTATAGATAATCAAGAAATATGTGCAAGATGGAGCATCAGTGAAGTGAGGTTACTGGAATAAGGCATGTAGAAGGATGGAAATCAGGAGGCATTAGCATTGTTTGATGTGCAGTGGATATGTGTAGGATATTGACCACTTAATTGTATTAATTTTGGTGACTAATATAAATAAGGACTTGCTACCAAAAAAGACATTGTCAACTAATATGCTTAGTGTCATTGTTGACATAATCGACAATTTGTAAAAGTACGTTTTAGAGTCACTAAATAAGTGGCACTAGAAATATAAAATGATCATTAATTGTCACCATATGAGAGGTTGTAGGCATGTTCCTATGACCTTGGTATTGGCCATAAATTTCTTAGATAGCCACCTTGCTAAAAGATAGAATGAACCCTAAGAAAACAAGTACTATAGCGTCACAGTGATAATCCCTACGCTTAAGCGTTTTCCTTCAAGGTCATGTTTAGCAATTTTTGAGTCGCCATTTTGATCCGCTTTTAAAATTTTCTAAAGCAATCAATTTAAAAATGCTATATATAGCACTTTAAAACAACAAAATAAAACTTCACAAATCTAAAAATACGAATATCATTTATCAAAATTTGACATTAATACTTAACATCTTTTTATGTAAGCAATATACAATCGAATATGACTTAATTTTCAAAATATTCTAAAATGCCAAAATAGCAGTTTACTTCACAAAATAATTTCAGCATATATATATATATATATATATATATATATATATATATATATATGTATATATATATATGTATATATATATATATGTATATATATATGGGTCGTGATCCGTTGAGAGCGCTAGCAACTTGGGTTAAGTTGCTAACGCGATCTGTGAATGGTTCAAATCTTTTTTTTTTGCGTTTTTTTAAATCTGTCCACTACATTATGTAGCGGATAGTTTTTTGACGAAAATACCCCTGAGGAGTATACTGCATCGCTTGTCCGCTACATAATGTAGCGGACATAAATCAAAAAAATATTGCAACCTGGATAGTCTTTTCTCTCTTGTCAGAGACTGTTGGATCTGGAATGATAGCAGCCGCCGCTTCTTTTTCTCTCTCTCTCCCTCATCTCCTCTCTTCTCCTCTTTCTATTGCTTTCTTCTTTCTTCACTTCATTAGAATCGGATGTGTGGAATAATAGCAAAATTCATAGAATGCAGAGAGAAAATAACAGCAAACAGTGGATGGAGCGATGAAATCCTCCTACTCATATTCTTATTGTTCAGAATATGATAAGATACAGTGGTAATCCCCGTTAGAGCTACAATTGCATGAGTGGAACCATTACTCCAGCCCTTACACCTGAAACAATCCCTGTGGCTTTTGTTCTTGTGGCATTTGTTCTTACCTTTTGTAACGGACCGATCGAACCCACCACCACGCCAGTGGCAACCATGTTCATCAACAAAACCACCACATGCATGGAACTCATCAATCACCAGCAAACCCAAAACCACCACATCTCCAAAATGCCAGCAAAATCCACCATTGCTGCCGATCAATCAAGCTTGATTTTCAAAATGGGTCAAAGTCTGTAACTCGTACAAACTTAGAACCCAGCATCCTACAAACTTAGAACCCACCGAGTCTTTGCCAGCGTGAACTTCACCGGAGCCACCGGAGGCGCAGGCAGGCATGGCCAGGCCGTTGCGGAGCCGATGGCCATAGCTGCCGCCGTCAAGAGATCTGTTGATGTCCGAGAGAGAGAGAGAGAGAGAGAGAGAGAGAGATAGAGAGAGAGAGACAGATCTAACCCAAATATGAAAGTGAAAAGAGTTGGGTTTTTTTATATTATGTCCGCTACATTATGTAGCGGACAAACTGAAGTACACAATGAATTGAACAAGCAAGGGTATTTTCGTCAAAAAACTGTTCGCTACATAATGTAGCGGACGGACTTAAAAAAATACAAAAAAAAAAAGATCTGGACAGTCCACAGATCGCGCGTGGACGGCCAGATCGCGCTAGCAACTTAACCCAAGTTGCTAGCGCTCTGAACGGATCACGACCATATATATATATATATATATATATATATATATATATATATATATATATATCATAAAAAGATGTTAAGTATTAATCTCAAATTTTGATAAATGATATTCATTTTTTTACATTTGTGAAGTTTTATTCTGTTGTTTTAAAGTGCTTTGAGGCATTAACAGTAAAAAGGCCTAATATATAATTATATTGTTTGGGAATAGTTTAAAAACTTTAGAATTGGTTTACTAGTTTTAAAAGGTTTACAAAAATTGGGTCAATAATATCTACAAATTTTTAATAGTATATTATAATAAACAGTTTATAAGTTATGGCAAAAGGGAAAATCACACCAAAACATATAGGATGCCATGTCGCATAAGTAAAAGGAATAAAAAAAAAGACACCAAAAAAAAAAAGATTACTTGTTTTGAAGTTTAATGTTATATAATTATTAAAATTCGAAACAAGTTTCCTAGTTTACGATTGTTATAGTTTCAATTTTATATAGTTGTTATAAGTTTCCTAGTTTACAATTGTTATATATTTATTGAAATTTCAATGTTATGTAATTGTTTAAGTTTCCTAGAACTTGGGATACAAATTTTTACTAATAAATAACAATGAAGTGTTAATAGTTGGGGTTAAAAAAAAGAAAAGAACATCAAAGCAAATAGGATGACGTGACGTATAAGTAAATAAGGTAAAAAGAAAAAGAACACTAAATAAAGCTTAGTTGGTTGTAAGTCATGATATATATGCGACTTCGAGAAGTAGGGAAAAAAAAGAAAATGCACAGGTAAACAAGCATGATGACCTGTCGCATAATTCAAAGTATTGAAAAGAAACTAACACTAGAAAAGCTTATGTATCACTGCCACAATGCACAATGCTATTTTTATATTCCCTTCATCCCAAAAAAAATTGATCACTTTTCAAATTAAGAAAGATTCTGCAGATATTTTTTTTTATGTTTATCTTTATTATAGTTCTTTTATTCTACTCCTTTCTCAATATTTAATCCTCCATCAACTTATTTTCTCCCTATTGGTCCATTTTTTTTCCCCAAACCACCTCCCCCCCCCCCCTCCACCACGCTTGGGGTAGAATAGAAAACTCATATCCTAATCAAGTAATTTGGGGTGAAGGGAGTTTTTTTTTTACAGCATGACTCATATCATAATATATGAGTCATGATATGAGTCATGTTGTAAGTGCGATTTGAATAAGTATGGGTAAAAACAAAAGGACACGGAAATAAACATGATGACGCGACTCATAATTAGAAGGGGAAAAAAGAAAAACAACACTGAGAGAAGCTTTTGTGTCACTTTCATAATGCACAATACTTCGTCTATTATATATTTAGTAGTTCTGTAACCAGGGCAAGGCCGGGGTCGGTTTTATTTAATGGCTATTTATATGTTTGAGTTTTAAAATAATTGTTAGAGTTAAGGTGAAGTATTTAAGTATTATGTCGGTAATTTGAACTATGATTTATATTTATTCGCTTGAAGCGAACCATTGAACTTATATATTATTCATACATTTCACATATAAGCAACGTTATAATCAATAGAAATCTATTTATAACACCGAAATTGTTTCATAACAGAAATGCCAAATCAGTTCCACGTTTATTATCTTTCTATACTCAAATGACAAATAATATTAATGTTGAAGTACACTTGAAATTAAGATTCAGAAGACCAATATAAAGTATTCAAAAAGTGAAGTATTCAATGTATAATTAATTTATTTTTACATCAAATAAGAATGTTGCTTTATCTCAGATTATTGTAAGTACGAATTTTATCTTTATCGAAAAAAAGGATAGATTAAGAAGTTAAATTTCAAAAGTTTATACACAACACTATATTTTTTTCTCTTCCTTTTGCCTACAATACCCATGTAAGTTTGCAACATCTTTTTAATTTCCCACTTTATGTGGTGCAATATTGATCAACATTTTTATTTTATAAGTATCCCTGATAGAACTCGTTACAGTAAATTAAGTTAGAGATCGATCACAGTCCTTTATAATGAAATTGAAAAATTATAAAAGAAAGTATAGAAAATGCACAAACTCAAAAGCATGCCACAAAAATAGATATGAGAGCTGAAGTAGAAGCAAGTGGAGCTATTTTACTTTTATTTTTTTTTTCAGATACCCACCTTTTAAAATATAGAATTAATCCTGAAAAGAAAAAAAATTAGCGTTATAGAAGCAATATATGTGTTTTAATTATGGTTATGTTCGACGTTTTTTCTACCGTTCGTTTTAATTTATTTTTAAAGATTTTATAAGACAATCAATCTGAAAATATATTTGCATTGTACAGTTAAATATTATTTGACTATCATAAAAATGTCATGTCTTTTTACAAAAGCCTTGTTAACGCTTAAGGCTAAACAATTATATGGCAATGATTATTCTTGATAGACTGTCGTAAAGGCTGATGCAATTGCATAAGCTTTATAAACTTTTTATATTTACTTGTTCAACTTTGATTGTAGCTTGTTGATTAAGTTCTAACTTTATAATATATTAAAATGATTGTAATCATGTCTAAGTTATAATTAATAAGTTTATTAATTTTTTTTAGAGGATAAAGAAATTTGGTTCCATACTTGTGTGCTACAACATTTAATTTCATTATTGTATGAAATTTTTGTCACACATTTCGTCTTCTAAGCAGTACATATCCTTATAAGAATTAGCATCACTATTTTCACCACTTCCGTGTCATATAATACATATTGTACCATAAATGTTTAAATGCATTTAATTTGGTCTCATACATTTTGCGACTTTTGTCATTAGGGACATTTGGGATTAGAGTTTGGGCATGAGGAATAATTTAGATTTTTTCAAAGAGTTGGTTAAACT